>JASCZW010000019.1:0-330458 GCA_034211315.2 Aedes japonicus
TCAAATGGTCGTATTGATTATTGCACGGTATTAACCTCAATTTTTTGACAATTCAGGAGCTTGTTTACAAGGTGTCAACCTAAAGCGAAATTTTACATTGTCTTTTTCCGGATTGTTAACGATCTCGATTCAGAACATGGTTTAAAAATTTGCACTGGTGAATGTTTGTCGACTATTTAACATTAATGGTTATAAAAATTAGGGCCCAAAAACTCAAAACCAATTTACTCGATTTTTTTCCAAGTTCGCGTGCACAAGATCCCCTGAACTGTCAGGAATGCGATGATGACGCCATCGTGCAATGATCTATTGCAAAAGCAGTCCATCAAGGGGCCTGAAGGCGCTTGCAAACAAACGCGTCTGAACCCGTTCCGGCGCGTAAGACGCTTGCCACTTACGCGCGTCGACATAGGCAAAGGTGTCCCCTACACGTTGATGCTGAAGGTTCATGCCTCACGGCTTGCGTGAAAAAGGGCTCAGAAGTGTTTGTTTACAAATGTTGATAAAACCTCAGTCTCTAGTAGAATCCAACTCGAAAAAAAGTAGAAGACACAGAGTGGTGATAAATCTGACAGCTCCCATATTAAAGTAAAGGACGAAAATTTCAAATACGTATGAAAACTTGATACTTTTAAAAATTTAATTTAATTTTAAAAGCTAAATTTAAGCAACTTATAAAAGATCCTCTATTAATAGCTGTCATGTCAAAAAAAATCATCGGGAAATATGCGGGAAAAAGGCGGGAATTTCAAAAGTCATCGGGAATTTTTGTCATATGGAAGGAACCATACTTACACCTTTTTCAAATGATTTGAGTAGCGTTTTTGTCATTTACTCGGTCCACCGATCTCATTGTTCAGCCTGTTCAAAACGTACCGCTTAGAGCATCTTCAGCGGTGGTCTATTTTAACATCTTTATAGTTGATTTGCATCAGCAAACTTAAAAAGAACCAGCTAAAACAGACCAACTTTGCGTTCCCCGCACCGGTGTAGTATTTCTTGTTATTAAACCCACCAACACCTATCATCTTGTCAATCATACAAGATCCAGAGATCAGAAGTTTTTTTTTTTCAGAGACCGAGGATTTTTCGCAAACTTTTTGCCATGGATTGGTTTAAGTGGTGGTGAGTGTGTGAATGCATGCATCTCATTTAAACGATATTAGATAGTGCTGATAGTGATAGATAGCGCCACGCCAACCTATGACAAGAAGCACTTTCTGCGACGTTTCAACATGCCAAGGGATATGATCTTAGACATTATGCGACAACTAGAGTCAACTCATGACTTTTTCCAGCTGTTGCGATGCAGCTGGATATGTTGGCCTTAGTGTTACAAAAGTGCACTGCAGCCTAACGGATGTTGGCGTATGTCCTCAGCTAGTTCTCTCGACGAAAACTTGGGGGTTGGTGACCCTGAGGATTTTTTGCAAATCTGTCCTTAAGACTTACGCAGTATTTACGTCCCCCAATATCGGAAAAGGTGAAGAAACTGATGGACAAAAATACTTCCCAAAAGTTCGAAAAAAATCTTTTAAATTTAGTGCACTTAGAAACTCAGGGAACTTATCCGAAGCTCGGTATACTTCTTAGATTTTACTTAGACTTTCCCGAGGTTTAGCTATTCTTCCTGATGTAAAAGAAAAATCAGGGAATTTTCCAGAAAATCAGAAAGCTTTCCAGAAATTAAGGTTTCTTCCTAGAAGTTCAGACAACTTTCCTGAAATTCAGATTGTTTCCTAGAAATTCAGGAAATTGTCCACAAATTCAGGAAGCTTAGCTCGAGTTCAGGGAAGTTTCCAAAAGTAAAGGGAGCTTCACAGAAGTTCAGGTAACTATCCAGGAGTTCAGGGGGCTTCTAGAAGTTTAGAAAACTCATCATATTATTATGGGTATTGGTCAGAAGTTCGTAGAACTGCTCAAGATGTTCAGGGAACTTCCCAAAAGTTCAAGGAACTTTCCAGAAAATTTGAGAACTTCCAATAGAGAACAGTCAAGAAATTCATGAAGCTTTTCAACAGTTTGCAGATCTTCCTAGAGTTTTAGTGAACTTCTTAGAATTTCATGAAACTTGCTAGACTTATATAAAACTTCTTAGAAGTTCAGCGAACATGTAGGTGTTCAAGAAACTTCCTTAAAGTTCAGGGTTTCTCATGAATCAAAAAACTTCTCAGAACTTCAGGAAATGCTCACCAAGATCATGGAGCTCCCCCAAAGATCAGCAAACATCTCAGACGTTCAAAGAACGTCCCAGAAATTCAGAGAATTTCCCAGAAGTTCAGAGAACTTTCCAAAAGATTCCTGAGATCTTCCAAGAATTTCAGAAAACGTCCCAGATAAACAGGAAACTGGATTTTTTGAGCATTCAAAAAGTTTAGGAAACATCCAAAGGATTTTTCCATAAGTTTGGGGAGCTTCCTAGAACTTCAGGGATCTTTCCAGGTGATCGAGAAACTTTCCAATCGTTCCGAAAACATCCCATAAGTTCAGGGTATTTAAGTTTTAAGAAGAACTTAATTTTCTTACTACTCGATAATTTTTCGAACCCAACCAAAACGAGAATAAAGAAACCAACTACTTTTTAATCAATTTCATAGAATTTCCACCTATTCACAATCTTGGAGATCATAAAAAGTTCTTGTACGGTTTAACAACATCTCGGTAATGCTAACTATTCCACAGAAATTCCACGGCTTCCAAGATTTTTTTTTCAATTTTTCGTAATATTTGTGATATTCTGCTTTTTATCACAGAATATGTACCTGCTGGAAGTTAACACAACTTCTGGGAAGCGAAATCTGATTTTATAAGTACCGTCATTTCCAGAAAGTTGTTCCTATTCCATGGATGATCAGCAAACTTTTTGGAAGTTCAACCAAGTTTCCAGAAACGTTAATAATTTTTCGGCAATTCAATGAACTTCTCTAAAGTTCCACCATTTCTCTTCTCGAAAGACAGCGAGCAAACTTCATGATTATCTGGAAACTTCCAATAATTTTATTCAACTGCCGAGAAGTTTAATCAACTTCTTGCATGTTCATTATAGATATTTCCACCTAATCTTCATAGATATTCCGAAGTTCATTAAATTAAATTTTTAAAGAGTGCGTTCAGTAAGAAACTTAGAAGCTTATATAAGTTCTGAAATGATGCAAAATAGATCCGTTATAAAACAAAATTTACAAACACCGGTGCAGCGATGTTTTTGCGTTTGGTCTAAACAAATAAATCCAAACCACGATTTGAACCACCGTTGAAGATGCCCTTAGAAGATCTGGCTACACGGCTGTAACAGGTGACGCATGCCAGTGCCAGAAATGAACTTATCTTTCATGTGGTGGTGAATGTGTTTGAAGTTTGGCGAATTGCGTTTGTAAGGGTGTTAACACATGGTGAAAGAAGCATTTGGGCAGCTGTGCTCAATGCCGTCTGAAGTTGTGTGCCGGATTCCAGAGAAAAGAAAATGGTTTGGACAAATTTTGGCTAGAACTGATTGGTCATTCCAAGAAAGAGCTGCCAAATTTGACAACATTTGTTTAAAATTGGCTCATCCTGTCGCACAAAAATGCGTATTTTAAATAAATGGAAAGTGTCTGGTGGTAAACCAAACTGGAAAAAATTGTGACCTCAGAGATTTAGCTACGAGTAATTTATATTAACTCATCTCAACAGTCGGGAAGATAAGGCAAAAATGCCGGAAAAATTTCGGGAAAAATGCGGGAAATTTTATATTATGATTGTGTGGCCACCCTGAATATAGCTTTAATCATACTGAATCAACCTTAAGCATTCCATATGAAGAAATCAATAAAACCTTTTATTCAAAAAAAGATCATCGGCTCTAGGAAGTGATGGTCTTTCCTTTCGAATTCTTAAAAATCTGAATCTGCTAACCAAAATAATAGAAATTCTCAATGCAGTTTTAAAATCAGGAGATATAAGGTGTAGACCAGTTAGAATTGGAACATAGACTATTGCGCATATTTCGGATATACATTAACGATTAACAGCATTCTGTTTTAACTAAAATATTCTACCTTATGTGAACTTTAGAGGCAAATAAAAAAATAATCATCTCGATTTCGAAGAAATTTGCGGACTTTTCCCGGAATACGTTTCATCAACCGGCGCACATTATTCTAATCCATCGTTTTGGCAATCTTATTCCACTTGGTTCTCAGTTCATTTAACGGCTTTTGACGACACTGCTATTCACCTTCAGCTTCCTCTTTATAATAGCCCAAAATCTTTCTATAGGTCGGAGCTGGGGACAGTTTGGTGGAGTTGAGTTCTTTCGGTATAAACTGAATCCCGTTTGCAATATCTGGCCAAAAACATGATAGGTTCATTGTGGGATCTAATGAATGGCAATATTTGCTTTTGGATATATTCCGTTCTGTACAGCTCTGAATTAAATGTCTTATCAGTGATGAAAACCTTGGTCTTCCTACCGCAGCTGCAGATGCCTTGCCAAATCATGTATTTACGTGCAAATTTATCTGCAAACACAAACTTGAATTTGGCACGAACAGAGCCGTAGCCAAGTAAAAATTTTTGCCCCGGTAGCTGTTCGAAATTGGCCTTTACATAGGTTTCATCATCCATGAGAAGCCAGCCATTGAATTTTGTCAACACCTGATCATACAGTCTTCTGGCACGGATTCTGACCACATTGTTCTGCTTTTGATCCCTGTTTGGTTGTCTACAGACACGATATGACTTGAAGCTTTCCCGGAGACGAATCCGTTGCACGGTACTGCGTGTGGTACGAAACTATTTGGCCAAATCGCGGCCTGCGATGTTGGGGTTTGCCTTAATGTTCTTGATAACTTTGTTCCGCAGTTGACGGTTGACAGTACCGTCCGACGTTTGCTTTGAGGTTGCGATCCGTTGACAAAGTTTCTCTGTGCTTTGCAAAACACGCCACACGGTATTTCGGGGATAACCCAACACTGTAGCTAGTATTGCCCCGACCAGGAAGGGTTTTCCAAATGATAGCGCACAGTTTTTTTCTTTCTTCTTCCAGTTTGTATTTCTCTGAAACACGTTCGAACTGCACCGCGAAGAAAACTTCTGATGTTGTTATTGTTATAGGAAACACATAAGATGTCATAGTTTACAAATACGACCGTTAGCGTCGCTGTAACAATCAAAAAATGTTCCAATATTATAGAAGACCGGAGAAACATAAAAAATCTTAAACAATCTTAAAACAAAATAAAGTTCCGGGAAAACCAGAATCGTGCAGACCCATTTCAATGCTTTGTGTTCTACTGCAAGACTAATAAATTTCGTTGTCAAAAATCATTTGTTAAATTACTTAATGGCAAGAAACTTATTGACGAAGTATTAATTTGGTTTTAAACAAAAAACACCAGCAACATTTCTTGACTTAACAAAAGCTTTTGACAATGTTAATATCGCAAGGTTACTAGAAGTTCTGGAAAACATAAATACGCCCCGGAGATAGGATTTTGGATATATCAATATCTTAGGAAATATTATTTCAAAGTTAGCTAACGATAGTCAGATACCTAGAATTACTAATAAAGGACTCCCTCAAGAAAATTTTAGAATACTTATAAAAACTTGAAATGAATGCTGGATTCTTCTTTCATCATACAACGAACCACTTTTAATTAGAATTTCATTTGAATTTTTTAAAAGCGTTTTAAAAATTTTCGTCCTATACTTTAACAAGGTGTCTTCTTCTTTTTTCAACCTGGATTCGTCCATTGTTGATCGAGAATTCAGCGCCAACATTAGATTAGGGCGAATCTGCTTTTGTAAACAATGGCTTTCGTAGTCGTTTTCTTTTGAACAAAAGATCACACATACAAATTAAGCACTCTTTAAGGAAGAGGGGCTTTACCTCTATTCGCTGATATATTCAATTTGAAGAAATTGTATTCAATTTCCGATAAATTAGCAGACAAAGTGTTTGTTTACAAAAGCAGATTCGCCCTAATAAAATATTGGCACTGAATTGATACGTTGCGTTTGCGTTTGTTCTTTCTTTCTGACAGGTTTCCCATAGATTTACTATCACACTAATGACAACGGAACGCAAACGTATCTATTGTGTAGCAAACTTTAAAGGTTTTGTGTTTCTATTTGTTCATTTTCTCTGATTAGAGCCAACAGTTCGAAGAGCCGGCAGGATTGCAGGACGACGAAGATTACATACTGCAGCAGTTCTATCAAATGAATCAGGTTGGACGTGTCTGTGGCAATGCCGCTGGTAGTAGTGGTGTTGCCAAATCTGGCAAAACGGTAAGCCGATTTTTTATTCCTTATTTACAAGGCGTCACATTCAGCGACAAAAAGAAAGAAATTCTGCTGATGTTTGATTTTAGGCTTCCTCTCCGTCATTACGTTTGTGCCCACGATGCATACCCAACAAACATCGGTGTTGAATTAGAGCTTGTTCAAACAAATTTGGAGAAGCTATTCAGCTATTCTAGAAGAAACAGCTGAATAGCTTCTCCAAATTTGCTTGAACAAGCTCTAATTCAACACCGATGTTTGTTGGGTATCCGTCATATGACATATGCATATGCAGGGTTTTTGGTTTCACTCGAACTTGTATCGCCCTCTGGCCATACTAGCCTCCCTATCATTTATTTTGGAGCAAAATTTACCCTAAATTCTACAAAGAAAGACAAAGAACAAAGAACTTTAGGCCCGTCACTCGTTTTTTTATAAAGAAAACGAAGTGTCGCCTTACAATTTGCTTAGAGGTACCTAGCGTATGCTTTTCAGGTAGGTATTTGGATTGTTAATTTTGCTCTAGGTAGTTGGAAAGTAGAGAGTTTATCAAAGTATAAGTGAATTACAAATTCCAATATTACGGCTTTTGCGAACAAACAAATCATTAGTTCACCTTGCACATCAGCAATTGATTCAATAATAAGACGTGCGTGAAACGATGGGTTATGGGGGGAGTTTGGCCAAGTGGAAAAACATGATACCGAAACCGCAGACAGACTTTCTAGCTCGAACAAAAGAAATCAAATTCAAAATGGTAGGAACCAGTATTTGCACCCCTCACCGTCGTTCCTCTCCGAGATCTATAACACAGAGAACAGACATCCAGGCTCGAACATTTTTTCCCCAATTTACATTTTCAAATTTTCAAAAGCAAACCGTTGGAAAATCAGCGCCGCCTAGTCTAGGTTTCACCAAACTAAAATTGACAGCTTATCAAATCTCAAGGCACGCAGGTGGCGCCATCAACATACGAATCACCAAAACTAACGGAAACAAGCTGTAATTTTAAAATTGCAGTTACAGAAATTTACACACGGAGGGCAGTCTAGCTTGGATGTCTGTTCTCTGTGTCTATAAGTAATAGTATGACGAGAAGAATAAATGTGTGAAGAATTTGGTACATGTTAAAAATAAACCCAACAGCAGGAGATAATTTCTCACCCATGTTAGGCAGTATTGTGAGAGGGACAAATCGCTAGAACAAGATCAAAGCAACAGGTAGTATAAAAGCCCGATCGGTTGCATAACCTTTTACCAGTCAAGGGGATATCCTCCCCCTTGCCTACCCTGCATTGGGTAGTATGGTAAAAGTTTATGTGCCTGATCTTTCAATTTCATCTTTCATTTTCAAAGCCTGCCGTTACCCTATACGGAACTATCAATACCCTTTCTCTTCATTTCTATTCGTTCTAGCAATGAATTACTGCCCACTTCTAGAGCCTCGCATGGAGATGAGAAATTATCTGCTTCTGACAAACTTCATCAATTCAAATTTGTTGGGTAAAATTTCAAATCTAATTACGTTGGAATCGTCTGGCACTGTAGCGCTGCCTAGTCAACTTATTGCTACATTAAATATGACAGCTTGACTGGCAACCCAGTATTTCTCAACCAATAGATCATTGCACCGAATGTATTAACCTCACTTTATTGACAGTTCAGGAGCTTGTTTACAAGGTGTTAAATTTGAACCGCTCAACAAAAATTGCATTTATTTTCGGACTCTGTACGATAAGATTCGAAACGATGTTAAAATAAGTACTGGTGTCTGTCTTCTGCCGTTTTACTTCAACCGTAATAACTTTAGAGCACAAAATCTCAAACCGATCTCACTGAAAATATTCTAAGTCCAAGTAAACAAGCTCCTGAACTGTCAAAATTGCATTGATGACGCCATCGTGCAATGATCTATAACAACTATAGACACTCAAGTAATAGACCGGACAACGTGCCCCCATGTTGTATCCAAAACAAACATTTCCTCGCATTTCCCATACGATTTGACAGTTGTTTTGGAAACATCAACTGTGCCAGACTCACGTTGTCCGGTCTATTACTTGAGTGTCTATAATAAAAACTATAGACACTCAAGTAATAGACCGTACATAGGCCGCCATGTTGTATCCAAAACGAACATTTCCCATACGATTTGACAGTTGTTTTGGATACATCCATTGTGCCAGAATCACGTAGCCCGGTCTATTACTTGAGTGTCTAAAATAAAAACAAGAGGGCAATCATTCAGGATTTCGCTGTAGCTCACGTGGATTTCAGTATCAATGAGATGAATTTATGGTTGGAATGACTGCATTAACCTGTTCATTCTAACATTTAACACTTTCATATGTGCGCATTGCCACATCATTATAGGATACGAAGCAAGCGTGTAAGAGTTAGTTGATTAGTTCCATCATGCCTTTCGTGCCTTGACATTGACCGATAAGGGCCTCACTGATAAACGTAAACAATTTCTTCTTCCGTAAATTTCTCGTAATTAAAAAAACTATATGTAGCTAAGTGAAATATTTGTTCAGTGTACTTAATATCTTGAGCGAAGCCATGTTTTTACCCTGGTTAAAGCGATGAAGTCGAAAGTTTGCAAAGTTTCATCCAAAATGCAATCGGTTAAGTTTGCTACTCGAGCTGACTTATTTCTGACAGAAGGCAACTCAACTTTGACAGACACCTTATCGAAAGTATATTGATCAGTAAATCGGAACGAGTCATTTTCATACTAAATTAGTAGCCCCATCCCTGAAGGCCAACTCGAGTCCATCGGTTCTGGCTCACTTATTTTTCCCCTCTCTCAAAACACCATGACCTAAAGCGTTTGTCCATTTGTAACTAAAAATATTTGTATTTGTTTATCCAATTTTACTATGCATTAGGAGGATCGTGATTACGGACATTGGCAGTACATAAAGTGGCGCTCCAAAGACGAGGGCCCACAACAGAGCCAACAAGGAGAAACCGGTGGCGGAGCCGGTACTAGTGGTGGTGATGACGGCGCACCACGTCATTCCTTCGGAGGCGGAAATCGCACCGGGATGGACAAAGATCGACGTAGCAATGATGATTTCCAGAGCAAACGTCGACGATTCTAAAATGCTACACCTCTTACACAACCAAATATGTACAACAGCAAAATATTTTACTAAGGATGTGCTCCTCATTATTAATAGCGCTATCAACTGCCACACACAGGACTGAAGCGGCTGTCATCCACGAACAACAATCGTGAGGCCGAAAATTTGGTGCTGCGTGTGGTGCTAATTTGACAACTCGGTTTTCTTGAAGGCTGTAGGCAGCAAACACAATATACGCGGTGGAAGTTGGCATAATTTTCGTTAATTTGATTCGAGAGTAAAGTCTTCCGTGTTGTACTTAGTGCAGTGATTTTCACAACGATAGTATTTTTTCATTGTTTATCAGCCAGGTATAATAATGTTTTATCTACATTACTGATACTAGTAGGTTGATAGTAGAAATATTGTAAGAAATTATAATCCACTGTGAACCGAGCTTAAAATGTTCAAATTGTCACTAGCGCCACACCAAAAGTAGCAGGCTTCAAGAACTAACGCCTGCTTCAGTCCTGCTGCCACAGCGGTAGTGCGATGAGCAATACACGCTCAAAACTCCCTCTCTTTCTTTCGTATTACTATCCCTTTTTTTCACACGGAAAAGTTACTCAATTTTCGTAAAAAGTGGATCTACTCAATTTTTGACTAGATCCACTTTTTACGAAAATTGAGTAACTTTTCCGTGTGAAAAAAGGGATAGTAATACGAATGAAAGAGATGGAGTTCTGAGCGTGGAGAAAAAATCAGCGCCAACATTAGATAAGGCGAATCTGCTTTTGTAAACAATGGCTTTCGTAGTCATTTTCTCTTGAATAAAAGGTCACAAATACAAATTAAGCACTCTCTAATGAAGAGGAGCTTTATCTGTATCCGCTGATATATTCATTTTTAAGGAAGTGTATACAACTTCCGATAAATTAGCAAACAGTTTATTTGCAAATGCAGATTCGCCCTAATCAAATGTTGGCGCTGAATTCTCGACAACTTATTCAAGACGAAATATCTGATTTTGTAAACAAAGAGGAGAAGAAAAATTCAAACGTTAAATTCTTGAAACCCTTAGCACTTTCACGTAAACTAGGAACACTAACATAAGGAATGACATTTCCCTAACGTGATGGCGATGCAAGTTTCTGTGGGGTTTCTGAGAGTTTTGAGAAGAGAAATTGACGTGTGAATATTTTTTGTCCTCGTTTACATACGTCGTTTTGAATAAGCTGTCGAGTATTGTGGTCAAGAGAGGGGAGGGGGAGGGGTTCTTTTATGAACATCGGGAATACAGGTAATGCATGTGAATCGAGCCGCCCATTTCCGACTCATCGGTGGGCGCAACGACTTATACGTTGTAGTAGCTTAGATGTTTTTTATCTTACGAAATCAAAAGGAGAGTTACATCAGTGACTGGTTTAGTAATTTCTCCATGTTCGAATTAGACGGCAAACTTTTCGGATCAACGACGTATTTGAATATTCTTCAGAGCCGTTTTAGGTTACCATTTGTAAAGCTCATATACGAAGATTATTGGCAAAACTCGGATTTGATTTCTATCCATTTAGAATTCGATCGATCACACAGATTTCTATTGTGAAAATAATTCATTGGAAGCGTTTTTTTCTCTCACTACTCTGGTTACTGAAGTGATGATCCTTAATTGTCTAAATATCCAACACAGTAAGTTCTAGACATGTTCATATAAAAGTAAGTTTTGTTTGAAATCTACACTGCCCTTAAAAGCATATCTGTCCCATCTGGAAAAAAAGCAAGTCGAGAAAAACGTCGTTGAAAAAAAAACTCTGTAGGCTGTTATGCATTGAACAATCTATGTGAAACTGAAGGTTGAAGGTGAACCTGGAAGGAGTGCTTTTTCATATGATTTATAGGTTAGGTTAATTATCACTTCATGATGTTGAGACCAAAAATCACAAACAAAACCAAACAAACAACGCTCAAATTGCGAAACAATGGATGCAGCAAACGAAACTTGAAAATTTCACGCCTGAAGTCCTTATAGTATTTGAGGTTTGTGCTCAGAAAACTTCGAAGTGATAGGTACGTTAACCGCGTATATCCTTAAACTATATTTTCTGACCAAAATATGGTACTTTTAGTGCACAGTGCACAATATCGGTGAGGAAAAATAGATTCCAACGGATAACTTTTTTTTCGATAAAACAGATATGGGACAGTTCTGCATTTATGGGGAATAAAACAGCTGTGCAGTAATTATTAGTTCACAGCGTTATTCTGCGTGGTGTCTCGACTAACTCTCACATACGAGGTGACAATTCAGAATCAACAATCCAGTATTTTACGAGTACTCATGGCCGTCTCGGTTGAGCTCGGTTTCTGGTAGGGAGCAAACGATTCGACGTTTGGCTTAGGTCGTTTGACACGAGTTTGACAGCTAATCGATAAGATTTGATCGATTCTCTGTCAAACGACCTAAGCCAAACGTCAAATATGCTTGCTAGCTAACAGAAACCGAGCTCAACCGAGACGACCATTAAAGCTCGTAATAAATGCTGGATAGAAAAGGGCCTATCAACATTTGTTAACAAACACTTCTGAGCCCTTTTTCTCGCAAGCCGTTGGCTACACACGCAAACCTACAGAATCGATGTGTAGGGGAAACTGTTCCCTACATGATGATGGTATTGGTTTGCGTGGGTGGCTACGCTTTGTGAGGAATAGGCTCAGAAGTGTTTGTTAACAAATGTTGATAGGCCCTTTTCATTGTTAATCCAGAATTATCCCCATTTGATTTGCACGGAGAGTCACCTCACACGAAGCGCCAATTGTCGCCTCGTATGTGAGAGCGAGTCGTCTCGACTCACACGCCACGCAGAATAAGGCTGCATTTTTTGTTTGTATATTTTTTATATTTTTAAAAGTCAGTTGGTGGTAAGCAGAATGATAGGAATAAATATCTTAAGTGCCATAAGGAGATTTGTTCAATATATAGGAATGGTTAGGACGAAGTTAATAAAGAGCTTGTGTGTATACTTCAAGTCACGATAATTGATTCTCTCACTGTTTTCCAGTCAGTAAAGGATGTCCCACATCAAATTGCATCACGGAAAAAACGCTGTAGAAAATTACTTATTTGCTCGATCCTTTTCAAATGTTCAGACAATAAAATGTAACTCATTAGTAAGCTTTTGGCATATTTATTTCATTCAACTTCAATACCATAACCGTACGCTCGCAACTTAGGCTTAACTCCACTAATTATGTTCTGTAGTACAACATCTTGCTGTAACTTCGAAACCCATTTTTTCTTCATGTCTTCCTCAGATTCCCGTTTACAGTCCTCGTAGTTACTTCCTCCGGAACATCAAATTGGAGCTGGGCGGTGAAGAACAGTAGCCCTGGAGGCTGCCGTGAGTTCGCCCTGACATAAGTCTGATCATCCATGATGTCACAATGAGCCTTCGTCAGCATCTGGGTGTACAGTTTCCGGGCCCGTGACTTTCCGCCGTATTTTGCCGTTCGTCATGGTTTGGAGCCTTCTGCACTTTGTACGCATGCAGGTCCTCCCGGTCCTTGCATCTCTGAACGAAAGACTTGAACAGATTCAACTTGTAGGCCACATCCTTGACTGAAGCATTGGGATTCCGCTTAAACGCTTTCACGACACACTTGTAGTCTTCATCACTAAGGGAACGTCCATTAATTACGTCACGCAGAAAATAACTTTTTATAACCCCCCCCCCCCCCCCTTGTCACATTTTTTGTATGGACCTTCAATTTTTTTGTATGGATCATCACGTTTTCCCAAACCCCCCTCCCCTTACTGCGTGACATAATTAATGGACCTTCCCTAATAGAACATCCATTCTGACCGCATTTCTCCTTCAGTTCGGTGCTCAGAGTTTCGTAGTAACGTTTAATCAGACGGGTCCATGGTTGCATCCTAACGTTTTCATTTAAAAAAATGGACAAAAATAACCGATTTTCTATGGATTTATCTTCACGCGCACTGACGAAACTACTCAATCAATCATAGTAACCCATGAGTCAGCACACAAAATTTGACAGCTCTATCCGTCGCACTCTTACCGTGATGGCAGTTAAGCAGTGAAGCAACTCTGTTCAGAAGTATGCGCGTTCAAAGAACGGCACCCCGCCGCGTCGAAAACGGACATCGTACACACTTAGATTTTTTTACACATATCTGTAAAGTTTTACCGAATTCTTAACAGCTGAACGTTCGGTAATCCGATTTTACGGATTTCGGTAAACTTTTACCGAAATCCGGTAATTTTTTTTACAGATATCTGTAAAATTCCAGATTTTACAGGTCTCTGTAAAAAATCTAAGTGTGTACGGCACTTTCTGAACGCCAGATACGCCCGTTCCGGCATCTACAACATCTTGGCACTATTGGACAACAATCAGAGCATCGAAAGAAAGCCCGGTTCCGGACGGCCGATGACCCTGAGCGACAAGAAGCTCCATGCTGAAGATGAAAAACGAGGGAAAAGTGGCTACATCGCTGCGTGCGCTTGGCCGGGAGGTCGGTTCAACCGGCCAAACAGTGAAAAAGTACCTGCCGAACATAAACATAAATGTCAGGAAGCGGAAGTCCCGTCTACTGGTTTCGGAGCTGCAGGCAATGACGCATCGGCAGCGGATGAATAAGATGGTCAACTCGATTTTCCCGGCGAATCGTGACGTGGTGACCTATCTCACCCTGGATGGCAACAACTGCCAGGGCACTTCGTATTTTACTTCCCCCACGAAGGAAGTGAGCTCCGAGGTGAAGTTCATTTCACACACCATGTTCCCCAAGAAGGTGCTGATGTGGCTGACAATCAGCGACAAGGGGATGTCAAAGGCGCTCTTTCGCTCCGGACTGACCGTGAACGGGAAAATTTATAGTACGAAATGCCTGCCGGAAGTTGCATCGTTCATCAAGAAATATCATAAGGGCGAAGACGCGGTGTTCTGGCCGGATCTGGCGTTTGTCCTCTACTCGAAGCGATCATTGGAGGAGACGGAGCGGCTGAATATCGATGTGATCCCAAGTCGGCGAACCCAACCTGAAGCGTAAGACCTACTCCGACAATTTTGTCGCGAAAACTGAGGAGGAATTGATAGATAAAACGAAGAAACAACTCAAAAACATGCTTACATGCATGTTTTCGTCCGCCATGGTGAATGTTCCGGTTAACTGCCGTAAGGCTGATCGCAAGGGCGTAGATTTTTTTTTACAAGTAAATAATTACCTTGCATGGGAAATTTATCAAGCTTAGAAATCTTAGCTTTTTTATAACCATCCGAAGAAAGTCCATTTTTTTAAATGCAAACGTTATTTTAAGTTCTTCTATTTATTACTTTGGGACTGTTCATAAACCATGTAGACCGAAATTTAACATTTTCAACCCCCCTCCCCATGGTAGACTTTCGTAGACTTATTCCAACCCCCCCCTTAAAGTCTACGTAGACTTATCAAATTCATTTTTTTTTAATTTATGGAAAAAGTTCTCCAATATATGGCTGTGGCGGTTTGAGGAAAGGTTATTCAGTTATTCATTTTTATTTTGTTTCATAAAAATACTGCATAAATAAAAAATAACAACAATCAATTATGCAAATGCTAAAGATGCCCACACCATGGCTGCTTGAACCAATAATTAAAGTTCATCAGCGGAAGCTAACGGAAGAATTCTGGTGGATCTGTTTCTTGGATGTCAAAACCAATGATTTCGACAAAACGCGATTCGTCGACATCATAAAGAACTTCTTCCTGGTGTTGCTACAGAATCTTGAATCTGTGTACGAGAAAGAATGTCTGCAAAAGCGGTTGCTATTGTTTATCAGTAATCACGACTCTCCAGTTCTGTTTTGTCACTATTCAAAATCCGTCCTAGAATGGTATAAGGTATAAGAGGTGAAATATGTGCCAAAAACAGCCAATCCATCAAACTGTCCAGAACTTCGCCCAATAGAGAAGTACTGGACACTAGTTAAGCGGAAACTCTTCGAAACTAAAAAGAAAGCAAATGGCATCGATGATTTCAAGAGAAGATGGAGAATCGTCACGACGAGCGTTTCCGAGGATACCGTACGGAACCTGATAGCGGCTGTACCACAGGAAGTTCGAGAATTTAACAGAAAGAAGGATTAACATCTTAATCAACTATTTCTTATATAGATATAAATCTATTATTGTGATATAAACAATCGGTATTTTTGAATAATGTGTAAATTTTGTTTTGCTGCTATTAATTTGGTGTCCGAAATTTAACGTATTTAGAAAATCTTTAGATGTATAGATGCTAATATGAAGATAGTCTACACACTTAGAAAAATTTACAGTATTCGGTAATTTTTTACCGAACTTTCAACAGCTGAACGTTCGGTAATCCGATTTACCGGATTTCGGTGAAACTTTACAGTATTCCGGTAAAAAAATCACCGTAACTTGTCAAATTTTACCGAAATCCGGTAAATCGGATTACCGAACTGTTCAGCTGTTGAAAGTTCGGTAAAAAATTACCGAATACTGTAAAATTTTCTAAGTGTGTATATCACGTAATATAGGTTGTAGTGAGTGGATGTTACACACTTTAGGAATTTACAGTATTCGGTAATCTGAATTTACCGGGTTTCGGTGGAATTTTACAGTATTCCGGTAAAAATTACTGGAACTTGTCAAATTTTACCGAAGTCCGTTAAATTGGATTACCGAACTGTTCAGCTGTTGAAAGTTCGGTAAAAAATTACCGAATACTGTAAAATTATCTAAGTGTGTATGCTCCATTTTCAAATTAGCTGCCATATTATACTGATTTGATGTATTGCCTCAATTTTACAAAATTCAGGGCTCGCAACTGTGTGTAGTGTATCTCTAAGCTAACTGCTTTAAAATGGAACATGTTAGCATTTAAGCCACGGTCGTTTGAAAACCCATTAATGGGTGAAAAACACCCATTTTCGCTAGAAGTGTCTCTCCCATTTAATGGGTAAATCGAGTTTACCCATTAATGGGTAAAAGCAGTGTATGTCACAAAATGGGTATTTATTCACCCATTGCGGAAGAAGCTAGGTTTTTCCCATAATGGGTAAAAAAATTACCCATTTTTGCGTATAGATTATGTAGCAGTTTGGTAGATTATAAGTTCATGGTTGTCATGGTGTTAAATGAATAAATGCAATAAATAAAAATGAAAATAGTTGTACTGTTTATTCATGCCTTTTTGATATACCTAATACTAACCTAAATACTTTTGGAAATAAATCCTTCAAACATGTGCAGGCTGAGGTTCCCAAATGTTGATAGTGAAGTGTTGAGGTTATGTCCAAATTTGATGTGCTGATCCAAATCACCCAACGTATTTTCTTAGATGTATACACATCCATCAATTGGGTAGGGATAACCTTTTATAATATTTAAAATAAATGAGCGTTTCAAATAAATAAGAATAATAATCCTTACCCTTTAGATTTCCGTATGAATCTGTGCTCAACTTCTTTCTAAGTTCCTCCATGATCATGTTTCCGTGTTTCACCAACATTGAACTTTTTTTCACCCATTTTTGTTATTGTATGAGGTTTTCTCTAATGGGTATTTTTTTACCCATTGTCTGATTCAGAAATTCTCCATTTTATGACAGATAGAAGAGTCTATTTAAAAATGGGTGTTTTTTTCACCCATTAATGGGTTTTCGCAAACAACCGTGTTGACTCATAGAATACATAAATTAAATTTAGAACGCAACCACTAAAATCAAAAATTTGTACGTTTATTCGTATCATTAATATGTTGAAAATAAACATAATATGATTATAATTTAAAACATCATTGTCACTTCCCATGTAGCACATTAAGACCTTTATTAGTTGTAGTGATTTGATTATGAATTAACAAATCATATTTCGATATCTTAACCGAATGGCAACAAGTGTGTTACTAGGTTGGTTTTAAACATAGAATATCTTAGAAAGAAAGTAAGTCTATGTTTGCGGCCAAAATAAACTAATTTTATGTTTAGATTTACCTGAATATGTTTGTTATGATGTTATTTTTCTGCGTGGAGGGTATGAATATCTGTTTTGTAGAGAGAGAAAAAGTCTACGTAGACTTTGGTATATCCCCTCCCCATCGTAGACAAACGTAGACTTTTTCGAAACACCTCCCCCACCTTAATTGTCTGCGTGGTTTATGAACATCCCCTTTGCGTGGACATCTTCTTCAATACAATGTATTTCTACAAATTTATATCCGTCGATATATGCAATTCTATAAATATAAAACAGAATCGCTTCCCGTTTATAGTCATACTGAAACGAGTGTAGCGTCTCTATGATCATGCCACCCAAACGTTTGCTGACCCGTTATCTCTCAGCAGAAGAACCGATTTTTTTTAAATACATTTACATGATTAAATTAAGCATTCATTTGACAGTTCGTACAACGCTGTACGTTGTACACAGAGACAAATTTGATAGTCAATTTTACCATTATTGCATTATATATGCATGACTATTGCAGTATAGTGATTTTGAACCGACTTTGATCATAGTTCAAACGGCCATTAAAAATAGTTGATCCAACATTTGCCATTATGTCAGAATAGTCCTTGTTACCATGATCATAGTCAAGAATGCCGTGGTGAATTCGAACATTTTCATGGTTATTGTAACCATTATATGCGATAGTCATCCTGACCATGATTTAATTGTCGGTATAACGATAGAACTTTTTTCAGAGTATGTCTGTCCCACCGGTCCCACCCAAGTAACCACAAGCATTATATCATTGCACTTATTTAACCCAAAATCAACATCGGTAATGCAGGATCGCATCAATTCAACAGTTGTCAAGTCATGAAGCGTTAGATTAGCTTAAGAATGTAGTGATGCATTACCAATGCAATAATGCTACTTTAGCAATGTCTTATGGCATTACAAAAGATATAGCATTAGTTCGATCTTAGTGGGGCCCTTTTCAGCTTTAATCCAACTTCAATGATGCACTAGACGTAATACATATACCCTATATATGCATGCTATTACAGCCTCGTGGTTACTTGGGCAGGCATTAGTTTGTATCTTTTCACTGGGGTAAAGATCCAGATCAATCCAGCAACCAATTTATGAATGTCTAGGGTGCCGTTTTCACTTTCACGGACAATTAGACCCCCATTATCGTTTTAATACGGATAACGGTTATGTAAACACTTCCAGGTTAAAAATAGCAAACCAGGAACGTATATATTGGACATATATAAAATGATGATTTGTCAAATCTCACAAAATTTCGCTGATCCAGCACATGACCTCCTCTTGCGTTATTTTGCCACAACCATCGTGCGAACCTATACCATCTACTGCCCTACCGGAGAAGAGGAAGGAACCGATTGGTTGCTAGCCCAACGGTTAGTAGCTTGTAAAGTAAAATAAAGCCTCCCCAACCAGTTCAGTCGGGAAGCAGAACATTGATTGTATCAATCTAAAAACTAAATGTAATAATTGAATGATTTATAGCTGAATAGCTATTGAAAAATAAAGTTATACATAGTTTAAAAGAGTGGCTACTGCTGAGAAAAAGTAACATCAATTAATCTACCTAGACAATAGGCTTCATAGCGAAGCCGCTAAAAATAGGGATCCTGTAACTGCGAACCCATTCGAGCCAACGGAAAAATACAAATTCTACTTGTAAAAAAATATTTTATTTACACATTCCTGTTTATTAAAATGAATAAAATCAACACATGAGCAAGAAAACAAATTCCTTTCTTTGAAAGAAACTTCCAATAACGTATCGATAAATGAGATTATGAGAGTGAGGGTTGTGGAAGCTTATGAAGGACGTCTAACTTTAAGATTATGTGGGGAACGAAGGAGGATTATTCATGCAGCCAGCTTGGAGGATCCACCCCGGAGGCGCTGGGCATTTCCGTAGAGTTCGTCCGTGGTCGTCTGAATAGTAGGATGTGTGGTTCCGGCGCGTGCATCTGTAAAATCATGTCTGTATTAGGTGACGGAGGTTCATAAAATGCACACATTGGAATTGTACTCACCATATACATCACCCAGCCAGGTGACTGCTGAACGCCCAGATTACGCCACTCAGTCTCGGTCATGAGGTGCGATTTCGGTACGTTCCGAGCAAGCTCAGGCGGGAGGATTACATGTCGGTATTCGTACACATCGTCGTAGTACTTCGCCGAGTATTGAATCTCATCGGACGACATAGTTCTATCGGTGCCGGTTGGGCACGATTCGCGGTATTTACCGATCGGACTATACAAAATAAAAACGGAACCAGCCAGTTATTTTCTCTTGTTTACGAAATCGACGCGCGTTTCGATCGGTTTTTTGATGTTCTGTTTTGAATCCCCTGTGGCTAGGCAATGTTCGAAAAGTTTAGCTTGTCGTTAGGGTCGGTACAGCAGAACTTAGAGTGCCGATGCTTCGCTTTTTGCATACATGCGAGCGAATATATCGATGTTCGAAAGGACGGTTGCTTGCTAGTTAAAAATAAAAAGTTATTCTCGGGTAGCAATGCAAAGCAATGTAAATTCCCACTGCTAATATCAATGATTGATAAACTGGTTGGCAACTGGCTTTAAATGGCTCGCAAACCAATCATACCATCATCAAGTGCTGGGATTCGTTTCTGTTCGATATGGTCGTTCCTTTGATCCTTTGCTTTAAACATGTCGTTACGCCATGTTAAGGCAGCGCATTTATAGCACATGGTTATAGTTTGTTATAAGTTTATTATGTTTTTTTTTCGATATTTACTATATAATGATAAAAGTACTTTAGTTTGAACAAGGAGTTACTTTAAAATGGATAAATACCTCAAAATCTGTTAACAGTTGTTAAATGTTGCATTTAATGGCAAATTTACCAATTGGAACACAACCTTAGTTAATTTTTCAATTTAACTTGACATTTAGAAAATAAAATTAAAGCGTTTGATAATCCCACAATTGCTGATTAGCCGATTTTCGAGAAGGTGTGTTTGTCTAAACTAATTGGTCGATTGTCGTAAATGTGTCTACTATAATAGCTTTGCAATTTTAAAATTTTCATCTGTCAAATTTAACTGGGAAATCATTTTAATTCTCAAAATAACCAATGGTAGTCGATACTGCTGTCAGTTACATGTGAAGGGTGACGACGAAATGTATGGGCTTGGCAGTATTCAATTTGAAAATGTATGTAGATGTTTCGTTTCGAAATTTGGGAGAATGGTCAGTACGAGACTGAAAATTGATTGAAAGGGGTGGAGATGAACCTATTCTTTGAATCACTATAATTATCATAATGTTGCACATTATTTCCTGAAAGCTTCAAGAGAAAGAGCATTACAACAAATTTTAATGATCATTTTTATTTGCTTCTTTTTTTTTCGAATACAGTCTTTATTTCTAATGATAATATCAGTTTGCTTCCAATCTTAAGCTGCTAAAGAGGCAGGCCATATCATTACAACTGTTTGAAAAAATGTTAATTGTCTTGACATATTATTGATGTAAGTGCTGGGAACCCAACCAACCTTGATCGACGTTCAGGAAATTAAAAATTGGCGAGTTTCAAAATTATAACAACAATGACAGTTGTTTCACAGACAAACAGACGTAGCACTAAGAACAAATTTCCTTACAATACATCGTCATAAATTTAAATTTAGATGCGTTACAATACTAGCGCTATCTGACGGCCACTCTGTCCATTTCAGTGTCAACCATATTTGATTATCTTGCCTGCCGCAACAGCTGCCAACGAGCGCGCCCATGAAACACACGCACACTATTTCAGGCTTGCTTGACTGTGAATCGTTTGTTTTGAAGACGACAAGGAACACGGTGCCTTGGAATTCAATTTCAGTTTCGTACGATGGTTCACCAGGAATCTCAGGGATAATGTGCGTAGCAGCAGGTTGCGACGGGATGGCATTGCCACGTACCGTAAACAGTGATTCTATGTTCATAATAGATAACAACTAAATTACTTTTTTGCTTACCCTTTCTCAGGCTTGAAAGAGTTTTCATAAGCTGTCGTTTTTCGACGGCCTTTTGTCCACCTCCATCAAACTCCACCACAAGCTCATTGACGGACAAAATTTCACCCACTGCGCACATCTAAATACTTGATGTCAAGCTTTATATTAGCATTAAATCAGCATCTTGAATGGTGTCTGTTGTAAAGTTGGATTTCAAATGCTATTTAAATCCCTGTAGTCTGTGATAAGCATTTCGAATGCAAAACAGAATTAATGAACCATTATTATAGCATTGCAGTAAAGCAGCCGTATATTGGGCCAAAACCGGCATTTATGTTGCATTTAAGGCGACTTAATTGTTTGATAGGCTGCCGTAAATACGCTTTGGAACTGCTTATTGGTTACCTGGCTAAAGAAGAATTTCCAGCAGTTTTTACCTTCCCGATTAGAGCTAAATAAAAATTCACATTTGCGTCCCATGCTAGTGCAAGGCAATCACTCAGCAGGAAAATGTCATAATTGTCGATGTGAGCGCTGTGAGTGGTGGCTTGGCTAACTATTTGTACTCAAATTAATCGTTTTTGTTTAGGGGGACAATGGGTAACAATTAGAGTGTTACGTCTGTTTGTCTGTGATCGTATGATAATATGCTCAAATATTGGCAGATGAATGTAACTCTAGGATGTGAAGGTTGTTTCGCAATTAAATTAAGTGTAAATATCCATAAAACATTTAATTACACGTGACACAATAAAAATAAGTATGTATACATCATACTGTGAAAACCCTCCGTGGACCACTGCATGAACTGTCCCGCGTCAATGGGAAAAGACCGCAAACCAAATCTTACCTTTTCGATGGCCAGTAGGAGAAAAAGGCGGAACGACGCCAAGCACAGTTAATGACGACGAGAGCCACACACACATCGGTTTCGTTAACCACTCTCGATACAGCCTCCTTGCGCGGGATTTGGCCGCCGTGTTTTGTTGATCACGCCAGTTCGGTGCCTTACGGACCTTGAATACACGAAGCCCAGCTCGTTTCATTGTTTGCTGGACGAAACAGACGGAACATTTTGCCTTCAGAGCCGCGTCGCGAATCGAAAGGTTCGGATAACACTTGAAATAATCCAACACCTTCCGGGCCTTCACAGGGTCAGCTGTCTTCGATTTTCTTCCACTTCCAGCCCGCCACTCGGTCGTCTGGGACTCCTTAAACGATTTTACCACCAGAGACACAGTTGCATGGGCGCTTCCCAGTTGTCTTCCGATCCATCTCATGATCGCAGTCGGATTTTCTTGTTTCGATGACATCTCCAGAGCAAGTGTCTCACTTCGTTTATTACGGAAAATATGGCCGAAAGGGGCAAACGGACGTCATCTATACAGACCTTTCAGCAGCTTTTGACAAGCTCAACCATGACATAGCTATCGCAAAACTACATAAGCTTGGAGTAAATGGAAGTCTCTTACAATGGTTTCGCTCCTAGCCCTCTGATCGTCTGCTGACAGTTGCTGTTGGTGATTGCAAATCTTTGCTCACTGGTGCAGCCTCAACCGTATGGTGGTTAATCCGGAGAAGTGTTCGGTGATCACTTTCTCTAGAAAAAAGGAGCCGATTCTCTTCGACTATAAGCTTCAAGGCACGGTAATCAAACGTACGACTTACGTAAAAGATCTAGGAGTTATTCTGAATTCTCAGTTGACGTACAAGTTTCACATCTCGTACAGGCGTTCGAGAGCTCTAGGCTTTATTTTTCGGATGGCTAAAGACTTCTCCGATATTTACTGCTTGAAATCTCTTTATTGCTCACTGGTGCGATCGACTCTGGAGTATTGCTCTGCCGTCTGGAATCCGAGCTATATTAGTGGCGCAAATAGAGTCGAATCTGTTCAACGCAGGTTTTTACGTTTCGCTTTGCGAAGGTTGCCTTGGAGAGACCCGTTTCGTATGCCGAGTTACGAGAGTCGTTGTCGATTGATCGATCTTGCACCGCTTCGGTTTCGTCGTGACACATCCAGGGCTCTCTTTGTTGTAGCCATTTTACAAGGCCGAATCGATTGCAGCGCCATACTGGATCAGATTAATATCAACGTTCAACCAAGGGCATTGCGCAATAGTGTAATGCGCCGAAACAACTATAGCATGAACGGCGCGATCGGAGGACTGCAGCGTGTTTTTAAAAGAGTCTCGACCATTTTCGACTACCATGTCCCTCGGCAAACTCTGCGTAGACGCTTCACGTCATTTTTTTTTCTGAAATGTAGACCGTTATGAACAAGTGTGTTGAGGTTTAATATTTAAGTTTAAGTTTATTGTACTCGTCATATTTTTAATACCACCATTGGGGCTTTATTAAGCCTGTTGGTGACGACTAAACTAAATAAATAAAAAAATCTCAATAAACACTGAACCGATTTTTATGAAATTTTGCACATGTAAACAATATACTAGTTATACTCAGATTTTCATCAATTTTTACTCACGAACTAAAAAGTTACACACAGATAAAAATGATGCATTTTTTTCGAGTACAGGCCTCAATAGAGCAAACATTCCACTACCATATGCGGCTGAAAGTATGCGTAATTTTTTTGAGATCTTTTAGGAAACGAAGTTTAAAGTCATTGTTTACAATTGGTTTAAGGGCTCTAATCAGAAAATATGGGAGTATTCATACTCTTAACGATTGTTCACAATTGGCGAAGAGGCCCTTTCTAAACGTTTCTCCACAATTATGTTTTACCTGTGGTTGTGCAGGAAATACTAACTTCAGCTTACATAGCATAGCATAGCATAGAACTTTTGGGGGGAGTCACCTATTCACTTCCACTCAACATTTCGCCAAAATTGTTAGGTGTCGTAAAGGGTGTCCACGATGAAATTGCCACACTATGAAATTGCTCTAACTTTTTAACCGTTGGGTAGCATTTAATGAAAATTTGGGTGGATTTAGTTCATAGTGCATTATTTACATCCTGTGATCAAAACTCGCGGAAATGGAGTCGAAAGAACAGCTCGTGCGTGATAGAATCTTGCGCATTCATCACCAGAACAAGGATCTCTCGCATCGTCCCATCGCTAAAACGTTGGGAATCGCGAATTCCACGGTGTCGCGAGTGATGCAGCGGTTCGAGGAACGGTTGACCACCGATCGGAAGCCCAGAAGTGAAGGAAAAAGTATTCCGTACAACACCAAAAATCACAACCGCGTAGTTGGGGCCTTCAACCGAAATCCGAACGCCTCCGTTCGGGATGTGGCTAAGAAGCTGCACCTAAGCCGAAGTTTTGTCCACACACTTAGAAAATTTTACAGTATTCGGTAATTTTTTACCGAACTTTCAACAGCTGAACAGTTCGGTAATCCGATTTAACGGACTTCGGTAAAATTTGACAAGTTCCGGTAATTTAATTAGTACTGTAAAATTTCACCGAAATCCTGTAAATCGAATTACCGAACGTTCAGCTGTTGAAAGTTCGGTAAAAAATTACCGAATACTGTAAAATTTTCTAAGTGTGCAGAAGGCCAAAACTAAGGCTGGGCTTCGAACGTTCAAGGTACAAAATGCCCCTAATCGCGACGAGAAGCAGAACAAGTCCGCCAAAACCCGTGCCAGGAAGTTGTACCTCAACATGCTGACGAAAGTTGAATGCTGCATCATGGACGACGGAACATATGTGAAGGCCGACTTCAAACAGATCCTCGGCAACCTGTTTTTCACAGCCAAGGATAAGTTCAGCGTTCCGGAGCATGTCCGCACTCAGAAGATGTCCAAATTTGCGAAGAAATTCCTGGTTTGGCAAGCCATATGCACGTGCGGGAAGCGGAGTGCACCTTTCGTGACCCAGGACACGATGAACGGACAGGTGTACATAAAAGAGTGCCTCCAGAAGCGGCTGCTTCCTCTCCTGAAGGCCCACAACGTCCCAACAATCTTCTGGCCGGATTTGGCCTCATGCCACTACTCCAAGGACGTGCTGAAGTGGTATGCGGACAATAAGGTCAATTTCGTGCCGAAAATGTTCAACCCTCCCAACACCCGGAGCTCCGCCCCATCTAGAAGTACTGGGCGATTATGAAGCAGCACCTTCTTAAACGACCTAAGGTAGTGAAGACAGTCGAGGAACTGAAGAAAGTATGGGTTTACATGCAAAAAACGGTTGATTCACAAGTTGTGCAGAATCTTATGGCCGGGGTTAAGGCCAAGGTGCGGGCATTTGCGTATGGACTGTAAATAAAATACGAGTAAAATGGTAAAATGAAGTTTAATAGTTATTTTTCAATCCCTGAAAATTTGATGGCAATCGGATGAAAACTCGAATTTTGCGAATCAATTTTGTGTGTGGCAATTTCATCGTGGACACCCTTTAAACCCACTTCTCTCTGTGATTATAATTGTCTTGACATCTATTGCCAAAAGTGCTGGGAACCCAAACAAGCTTCATAGACGTTCAAGAGATAAAAAGTTGACGAGTTTCAAAATTTTATGTTCGATATACCAATATGGTTATACATAAAATAATATGATAAAATACTTAATATTACAGCTCATTGACAAATGAATGTAGCTCTGGAATGTGAACGTTATTTCACTATCAAATGAAGTGTAAATATCCATAAAACATTTAACATGAAACAATAAAAAAATGTATGTACTATGTTCATGACATATGGATGGCTGAAAATCTCTCTAATAAAGAAAAAATAAATGACATATGGGTGATTATATAGAATTGAGGAGAATTTATTAATTTTAATAAAATCCAATGATACAAATTAACAGAAAAACACCGTAAGATACAATGCAACCAAATATCTCTAGTATCTAGAAACTCCTTCCTTGAAACCTTGAAGCAGATAAAATTCCATTATAAATATATATTTTTTAATTAATAATTTTAATATAATTATAATAATATACAATGATGAAATGATGAAAATACTACGATGTTCTAATGTAATACTTAATAATATACATATAATAATAAAATGCAGGTTTTTTCCTCTTCCACTGCGGTGTAAGATGATTGAAACTCTGGAATTGCGAAAATTTTCACAATCTGTTATTGCTTGTTGGCTCAAAACATTTGTTGATATGTTGAAATAAAATTGATCACCTGGCAGCCTAGCAAAATATCAAATAAAATTTAAGCAACAAAAAAGGCGAATTAAATGTCACATTACTGCCCAAAAAACGAAAGACCTAATAAACGCACAAAAAAGAAAAGAGAAATTAGGATTATTCGATAACTCTTGTTTCCTACTAGGCCCATAACTGTCTGTGAAATAGAAAAAGAAGAATCATAAACAATTTTAGTTTACCTAAATACAGTAGGAATACTAATTTATGTGATATAACCACAATGGAACTGACTCTTAGCCTCGAGTCTTGACAAAAAAAACCCCTATTGAGTCCTTGCGGCACGTCAAGCCAGCCAGTCCAGGTCAAGGCCGACTTGATTAGTTCTCGAGTTTTGTATTTCATTTGTATGGGAGATTCGAGAAATTTGTATTTCATTTGTATGGGAGCTCCCTCTTTCAGAGGGCAGAGGGGTCTCAAACCACAATAGAAACATTTCTTGCCTCCAAAAACTTCAACATGTCAAATTTGGTTTCATTTGCTTCATTGGCTCTCGAGTTATGCAAACAATTGTGTTACATTTGTATGGGAGTCCCCCTTCCAGAGGGTGGAAAGGTCTCGAACCACCATAAAAATATTTCTCTCCTTCAAAAACCTCCACTTGCCAAATTTGGTTTCATGTGCTAGATTAGTTCTCGTTGCAACCCTTGGGTTGCAACCCAAGCAACCAAAAGTTCTGATAAAAGGGTGTATTTTCGCTTAAACAGCAAATCGAAGGATTATGATGAGAATTCTATTCAGCTTACATTTTAAGTAATTAACCGAAGCAATTTAGTTCACGTGGAATGTTTAAGCTTCTAGCAGCATTCTTATCAACTTCTAAAGAAACTTTGAAGTTCACGAAAGGTTTGTTCAAGAAGTTGTAGAGAACGCTATTCAGCTCAAAACCTCAGTACCTCAAACGAATTCAACAAAACCAAAGAAACAAAAGACATTTATATTCGACATTTTGGGTCTTCTCCAATCCTTCCGCAAATTTATTTCAAGAGTGCTGTGGTGTGAAATGATGACTGCGTTAAATTTGATGTTATTTTTTGTTAATTAAATTATTTTTTTCATAAATACCTACTACCAAGTCTCCAACTCGAGTCCTCCTCTTTAAAACCGGGATACTTACCATTATGTCCTATGAACGAGGTGAGTTATGCTATGATTTTACTCGAAGCGTTGATTCCATGCATTAGTACTTTTTTGGTCCCTTCTATTTGAACCTAAAAGTCTCTCGATTAGTTCGTCTAGATCTCAATCTGAACTTGAAAGTCGTCGAAAAGTGCATGCGAAACTGTTTGTGAACTTGAAACATTTGACAGGAATATGCGAAAATGACCTATGAGCGAAACCCAATCCTTGATTTTTAATGTCGGATGAATTACAATACACCCACGCAAATTTTCGATGCATTATAACAGATTCAACATCCTCTTCCAGATGTTGATGCCGGTTTCCATAATCCATTTGTTCGTGAAATGTAGACGTCTAAGAAAAAAAATACATTTATCAACATTGGCCATTATCACATTTTGGTCTTGGATTGTTTTGTTTTGTTTTGTTTCACTAGCGTGCCGTTCGAAATAAATTTTGTTTAGTTAATTTCTAACATTCATATAAAAAAATCATCAAGGTTCGTAAAAGGAATTCCAAACATAAGGAGTGTATCGAAAATAAGCTATCCACAAACTTTCTTTCAAATTATGTTGAAAACCGATATTTTATTCATACAAAAAATTGATCCTTCATTGTACCGGGTTGAACTTGAACATAATGAAGACCGGATGAAATTTAAGTTATTCCTTCACGAATTTTCGAACTTTGGATCGAATGCTCTTCATCAAGTTCCGGACAAGTGTTGCATCGCAAATTTTTTTAACTCCTGCATGTTCCCAGCTGCCTTACCAGTCTTCTTGAAGACCCTCTTCACGATTGCCCAGTAACGTTCGATGGGTCGAAGCTGAGGGCAATTTGGTGGATTGATATTTTTCTCAACGAAATCTATACCCTTTTCCGCAAGCCAATTGAGAGTGGTTTTGGCATAGTGAGCCGACGCTAAATCCGGCCAAAACAGTGGAGGTGTACTATGCTTCTTATATAAAGGCAACAATCTCTTCTGGAGACACTCAGATCGATAGATTTCCGCATTTATAGTTCCGGTAGTGTAAAAAATGGTTGACTTCAAACCACAGGATCATATTGCTTGCCATACCAGTACCTTTCGACCGAATTTCTCCACTTGAATCGACCTGTCCGCATCGCTCACATCCTCCCCAACGACGGCAGTAAAGTATTGTGGACCTGGAAGGGTTTTTGAGTCCTCCTTTACATAGGTCTCATCGTCCATCAAAATGCATGCATTCGGACGCTGCAAAAGACGCGAATACAATTTCCGGGCCCTTGTTGCTGCTCGCTTCTTCTGTTCTGCACTTTGTTTCGAGATTTTCTGCTTCTTGTAGGTCTTCAGGTGGTTTCGCCTCTTGATACGCTGGATCATTCTGACATTTGTTCCTGCTTTTTTGGCCAAATCACGTATTGACATTGATTTGTTCTTCATGATTAGAGATAGGGAAGCGGAACCTATTCTCACCATAGAACATATATCCATCACATTCTGCAGCCATCCAACTTCAAACGTAAAAAGATGTTTAATTTCTCCAATAAATGGACGCAGTAACCAAGAATATATAATCCTGGCAAATAAAATTAGGTCTTGAATATAATTAAAAGCTACAAAAACGTTTAGGAGACTTCAATTTCGTAAAAATAATGAGCAATCAGATTTTCAACACAATTGCTTACCTTTGAATACAAATTCGTCGTATTGATCTAACCGTACTAGGGAATATACTCGCGCCAGACTCCAAGTTTTCTCTTTAATTGCACTTAATCCTTACACATTTTTGGTGCGTAATTGCACAAACCATAAAAATCACACTTCACTTATCACACTAGCCACACTAGAATCTACGAATACGTGATAAAATACTAGAAAACTATGGGATTAATTTTCACAATAATATAAATACGCTTGCACCTATTCTGAACCGTGTTTACAATCGACGTAATCGCTTGATGTTGCACTGCTCACATACTGTATAGCATACACATCAACGCTAGTGTGCGTGTTCAATCATTCATAGAGCATTCTATGCCCAGCGTTGTGGTGAGTCTTGTTGTCAATATTCTCATGGGAGAATAACAAACAAACCCTTTCATAGTGTCTTGGTTATATGCATGCTACCCAACACATGTGAAGTGCTGTCAAATGATCTACTTCATTTTTGGGTGTAGTAGTGAAGAGCGTTAACTTGTTTGTATTTTTTTTCTTGATTAAAATCAGTACGATTAACATATGTACACAGATGAGATTAATGTTTTTCGTCATATTATCAATATAGGTACATAACAGTTTCAACTTTTCCGTATTAAATTGGAAGAAAATTATCAGAATCGAATGTTTTGTGTGTTGCTAAACGATTAACGGTAAATGGACGAATAAATTGTGAATAAGTTGTGTACTCAGTGTTTGGTATTCAGTGCATATTCACCGATTTCCACTGGGGGTCTGCTTATTGAGCTCAAGATAGGTACCACTTCCCTACCACTTTCTGCTCCAGTTTCGGTTTGGAAGAACCGGGTTTTCTGCCTTTTCCTGGTGGCTCATCCAAAGAATAGTGTTCCCCAAACTTATTAATGATGGTTTTAACACTCGCATGATGAATTCCAAACCGCTTAGCCAATTTTCGCATAGTAATACCCTTCTCACTTAGCCATGTGTCCAGAACCTTAATTTTCACTTCATTTTCAATACGTGACATTTTGAAAACGCAGTAAGTAAACAAAAGAAAGCTGACAGTCAAACGCACAACATGCAGTGTTCAGTGCATAAAAAAACCATCAAAAATACATGCGTACAAGGCAAATGTATGTGGATAGCTTATATTCGATACACTCCTTAATTAAATTCACTCGAGTCCGTTTTTTTTAGAAAGGGGAAGGATGTGGAGTCACCTTAGAAGCATTTCTTGCCTTGAAAAACCTCTAATTGCGAAATTTGATTTCATTTTCTTGATTAGTTCTCGAGTTATGCAGAAACTTGTGTTTTATTTGTATGAAGCCCCCCCCCCCCTCTCAACTACCAAAGAGAGAAAGGGTCTAGAAACACCGTAGAAACCTTTATTGCCTTCAAAATTCCCACATGTTAAATTTGGTTCCATTTGCTTTATTAGTTCTCGACTTATGCAGATATTTCAGTTTCATTTGTATGGTAGCCCTTCTTTCTAAAAATGAGGAGGTCTCAGAGCAGCATAGAAACATTTTTTACCCCCAGAAAACCCCACATGCAAAATTTGGTTCAATTTGCTTGATTAGTTTTTCAGTTATGCAGAAACTTCTATTTCATTTGTATGAGAGCCTCATCTTTCAGACAAGCAAGGGGTTCAAACTACTGTAGAAACATTTCTAGCTTCCAAAAACTCTTATATGCTAAATTTGGTTTCCTTTGCTTGATTGGTTCTCGAGTTATGTAGAAATACGTGTTTCATTTTTCTGAGAGCCCCCCACCCCCCATAGGGGTCTCCAACTATCTTAAGAATCTTCCTCGGTCCCAGAAACTCCTCCATAATAAATTTCACGCCAATCGGTTCAGTAGTTCTCGAGTCAGACAGACAGACAGACAGAAATTCATTTTTATGTTTATAGTAACGACTGTTCCAGAAAGTTTAAGTACACCTTATTTTAACGGTCACTCTGAATATAATGAAATATTTCAACATGTTTTGGCTGCGTCCTTTTGTTTGCACATTTTTCAATGACATAGCATCAAAAAAGTGCAGATTACAAAATGCTTCCCGGACCACAATTTTATACTGTAAGCGAAGACAAAGACATCCACGAAACGGAGAAGGTAATTTTTACCGAAACATTCGGTAATAAGGTTATGGTTTGGCAGGCAATATGCGGTGTGGTAAAACATCTAGTCCGTACATCACAACGGAGACGATGAACACTCAGAAATACGTTAAGGAATGTCACCATAAGCGATTATTGCCGATGATAAGGCAGCACGAAGGTCAAGTAGTGTTTTGGCGTGATTTGGCAAAGGACACTTTAGAATGGTGCAAAAGTCAAAATGTATGTTTCGTGCCGAAAGACATGAATCCGAAGAACTACTCGGAGGCACGGCCAATCGAGAGTTTTTGAGCATTAACCAAAGCAAAGCTTCGAAAACTCATAAAACGGATCACAAGCGGATGACGTCCAAAATTTTTAAAAAGATTGGCCAAAAGTGGTCAAAATGGTGGGAAGTACCACTGTGCAGAAGCTAATGGGTCATGTTCGAGGAAGTTAGTAGTCTTGGCTATGATTAAATATCTTGATTAAACGAGGGTAAAATATCATATAAAACACACATACAAATATGATTTGCTACACAGAAAAAAAAATTTTAACAAGCGTGTAAAATATCCCCTCGTTTAAATCCAAGCTAAAGGAGGCGTAAACAACGAAATTGTTGGCAACTTTTCAGGTGCCATACAACAATATTTCATACAACAGGCTGGATTCAGGCCTTATCTGGCTTAAATTTACATTAAATATCCCATTATTTTCTGGCAAATCTAGCATTCCCTTTATGTGCATTAGATAACGCGGAAAATTCAATGTTTCTTTTTATCTGTGTAAATAAAATTAATCAAACTAAAAAACATGACTTTGTTATTTTGAAAGTGTGCTCATACTTTCTGGAACAGTCTATATTATACTGTTGTTTTCTCGTTCTCCATTTCTCTAAACTTCATGAGGGACATTAACAATTGTTTTCAGCTATTACCGGCAGTATTGAAAAAGCTACATCCAGAATGTGTTGCAAAAAAAGGAATTTTTAAACTTATGTGGGCAAGGAATAAACAGGTGATACCACCTTTTGAAAAATTCACTCCGAATTCGCCACATCCGTCCACACTGGAAAGGGGTGCTTCCACCACAATCTTTTCCATAAGTCAAGCAATGCACAACAATTAAGTCCTTTCAGTCCACGGTTGCATTCAAAAATTCAATGGAGTCGCGCGGTGTCCTACCACCAGTCACCACCCACCCATCGCTGTTAAATTGTTTAGACAAAACCAGTTCCGTCTGCTTCTACGCCACAGTTGAAATAAGAAAAAAACGTGGTTTTCCCACCACTTATTGAAAGGGAGAACAAATGAAGAATCTGGCGAGCCTACCTCTACCTCTAGGCATAGGCATCATAGGCATGAATGTGAATCGTTTTCCAAAGACAGCGCGTATCGCAACACACAAAAAAGAAGAGACAGGGAAAACATCCTGTGCTGCAAACTCGATGGAAAATGAGTCCCTGCTGATGTGGAACCATCAAACATGACGAAGGGGACTTGGGAGGAAGGGGCCCTCCTCGTGTCTCCGGGCAAGATACCGTCTAGATGCGAGAGTATGGGGAAGTGTGTGCAAATCATCCCGCTATTCCCGCTTTCCATATCCTTTCTAGCTTCCAATGCCATCGTCAGAAGCTAACCGGACGGATGGACCCGCTTGAAGCGCTCTTCTCTTAACAGAGGCTGCTCCACTGCTCTATATCGTTGCTTAGGTTGACTGCTCGGCTGCTTGCTGGTGGTAGTTGTTGTGTGTGCGCTGTCGTCTCTCACTCTGGAACGGGAGAAAACAAATAAACAATCAACGAAGTCGTTATGAATCAGTTCTTGAATGCGCGCATGCAAGCAGAAATCTCTGAATGAAAAGCGCTTCCTGTGTCGCTCGCGTCTCTTCCCTTGACAGTCCTAATCGTCCCCGACGTCCTATCTTCGCGTACGGCTTCTACTGTGTGGTTGTGGGTGGATTGTGTGGGTCCTGTGCGTGTGTGCATGAGAGAAAGTATGCCGTTCGTATGTATTGGTGAGAGAGCGAGAGCAAGAGCGAGAGAGCAAGAGATGGTGCGTCGTCGTCCTTGCGGTTGGTATCTTCCATGCGTCCGCTGTTTCGTCCTGACCGTTGTTATCGCGAGTGGGAAAATTGGCATTCGGGGGTGTTCTGAACAGTTTTTATCTCTCCTACATATTTTTTTTTGGCGGTGTGGATGGTGGGAATCAGTGTTATGCCATGTTTTGTGATACGTGGATTCGTAGTGTGGGTAGAAGCGTGTTTTTCCGACTCGGTGAAAGCTTAACTAACAAGCAATGTTGTCATTTGTTTTTTTTCCAGCAGCTTAGTCCATATAATGACAATTAGAAGTTTGTTGGAATTCAAATGCTGAGTATTTTAACGATGACGGGTACGAATGAAAACAACTGATCGGATTATTGGGTTCCGGAGTCGGGGTTTGGCCTATTGGTTCGCATATTGCCCTTCTTTTTTTCAATATGTGGCAATGCAAAAGGAGTTGTTACAGGTATACCTCGATAGTACGTACATCAACTTTCTCACTTCAAATCGCAATTTCAAATAAACTACAGATTGATCTGCATTCTTATGCATTCAAAAAAAAAGAGCAGATGGTTGCTCTTTCGTTTGATGTTGTTAGATTTCAGATACAATTAGTAGTTTTTATGCAATTGCAATTTGAAGTGAGAAAGTTGATGTACGTACTATCGAGGTATACCTGTACTACTATCCATCAAAATTTAATAAACTTTATATACGTACTTTTAAACTTACTGAAGAGTGACAAATTGTTGAAGGTTTGTCAAAAGTTCAACACCCCTTCTTATGTTTAAAAAAGGCCTGCTCATTTTGTTTGACCGAGAACACATTTCAACGTTTGGTGGAGCCACGTTTTGCTTATCAAAGTAAAGCTAATTTTTCATTCAAGTTATTCAAAACAAAGGAACACTTATAAATTTCACAATTAACAAATTACATCGTAGATCTCGAAGAGAATTACTTCACGGATTGTTAAGTTCAAATGATAGCGTTGAGATCACAGAACACAGGTCCTTATCTCCAATCCGCTCAACCAATCGCAATTTTATGTGATAGGTGGAATAATATTTGCATTTAAAAAAAATGACTAAAATTGCCTATTTTTCATGGGTTTATCTTCACCCGCACTGACGAAACTGCCCATGCAGCATCAATCATAGTAACCCATAAGTCAGCAGACAAAATTTGACAGCTCTATCAGTCGAAATCTAACCGTGATGGCAAAAACAGTGAACCAACTCCGTTCAGAAGTGTGCGCGTTCAAAGAACGGCACCCCGTCGCGTCTAAAACGGAACTCGTGCGACACTCTGTGGACGCCGGATACACCCGTTCCAGCATCAACAACATCTTGGCACTATTAGACAACAATCAGAGCATCGAAAGAAAGCCCGGTTCCGGACGGCCGACGACCCTGAACGACAAGAAGCTCCAAAGGATGCTGAAGAAGAAGACAGAGGGAAAAGTGGCTACATTGCTGCATGCGCTTGGCCGGGAGGTCGGTTCAACCGGCCAAACAGTGCAAAAGTATCTGGCAAACATGAACATACATGTCAGGAAGCGGTAGTCGCGTCCACTGGTTTGGGGGCTGCAGGCAATGACGCAGTGGCAGCGGCTGAATAAGATGGTTAACTCGATTTTATAGCACCATTGGTTAACTTCGATTTATAGCACGAAATGCCTACCGGAAGTTGCATCACATACTATAAGGGTGAAGACGCGGTGTTCTGGCCGGATCTGGCATCGGCCCACTACTCGAAGCGACCATTGGAGGAGATGGAGTGGCTGAATATCGATGTGGTTGTGGTAACCAAGTCGGTGAACCCGCTCAACGTCCCCCAGCTGCGTCCCATCGAGAATGTCTGGGCCAATCTGAAGCGTAAGGTGTATTCCAACAATTTTGTCAAGAAAACTGAGAAGCAATTGATAAATAAAACGAAGAAAGATCTCCAAAACATGCCTACACGCATGTTTTCGTCCGCCATGGCGAATGTTTCGGTTAACTGCCGGAAGGCCGCTCGCTAAGAGGAACAGTTTTCGTGACAAAATTGTTAGAGTAGATCTTACGCTTCAGGTTGGCCCAGAAATTCTCGATTGGACGTAGCTGGGAGACGTTGATCGGGTTCGCCGACTTGGGTACCACATTGATATTCATCCGCTCCATCTCCTCCAACGATCGCTTCGAGTAGTGTGCCGCCGCCTTAACCGGCCAGAACACCGTGTGTTTGCCCTTATGGTATTTCTCGATGAACGACGCAACATTTCGTACTTTAAATTTCCTTCTTGGGGAACTTGGTGTGTGAAATGAACTTCACCTCGGAGCTCACTTCCTTCGTGGGGGAAGTAAAATACGAAGTGCCGTGTCAGTCGTTGCCATCCAGGGTGAGATAGGTCTCGTCGTCCATCACCACCGCCACGTCGCGATTCGCCGGGAAAATTGAGTTGACCATCTTATTCACCGGCTGCCACTGCGTCATTGCCTGCAGCTCCGAAACCAGTGGATACTTCCTGACATGTATGTTTGGCCGGTTGAACTGACCTCCCGGCCAAGCGCATGCAGTGATGTAGCCACTTTTCTCTCAGTCTTACTCTTCAGCATCCTTTGGAGCTTCTTGTCGCTCAGTGTCGTCGGCCGTCTGGAACCGGGCTGTCTTCCGGAACATCAAACCGTGATTTGGCAACGTAGAACTTCAGCCCCGGTATCTGTTTTGCGTCTGCCTTGATGTAGGTTTCGTCATCCATAACCACACACATCGGTTTTGTTAACCACTCTCGATACAGCTTCCTTGCGCGGGATTTGACCGCCGTGTTTTGTTGATCACGCCGGTTTGGTGCCTTGCGGACCTTGAATACACGAAGCCCAGCTTTTACGATATTGCATGTCTGAAAATAAATTGGAAGGATTCTGTTGGATACGGTATCCGCCAAAAGCAGGCAGGGCGGATATTATTCGTAGGTTACACGAAGAAGCTCATTTGGGACCCGAGAAGACGTTAGAAGCCATTCGTCAGAGATTCTGGTGACCGAAAATGAGTTCGGAAGTTAAACGACAATGTCGAAGCTGTATGAAATGCAAGATGAGCAAAGCATGTAACCAGAATACTACACCTCCAATGGCAGAGCAAAAGAAAATGGTGGAATATCCGTGGCAATTCTTGGCTTTGGATTATGTGGGTCCTCTACCAGGGAAAGGAAGAAGCACTTGCTTGTTAGTAGTAACAGATCTCTTTAGCAAGTTCGTGATGATTCAGCCGTTCAGAGAATTCAGTTTTCTTGTTGTTCGGGATACCTGAAGAGGTGTTGACCGACAATGGAATGCAATTTACCGCGAAAATATTTCAAGATTTGCTAGAGCGATATCACGTATCTCATTAGAAAACTCCTAGTTATCACCCATAGGTTAATAACGTAAACACAGCAGTTCTCGAGGTATGCAAAAATTTGTGTTTCATTTGTATGAAAGCTTCCTTTTCCAGAGGAGGATCTGTTCAATCTTCGCATAGCTGCACACGCAGCGTGGACTATGGCCTCGGAAAACGGGGAATTCAGAGCACTCAGACGGACGAAATAATGAAAACGCGGACTACACAGAAACGATCGTATCAGGTGGTGGTCAAAAGCCAAGTTGGCAGTTTATTAAAATTCATATCCTAGCTAACCCTAGATCCGAGTCCGATCGAATGCTCTCGTTCTCCACATACTACACTTACATCATACAATACATGATATGAGAAAATTTCAATAAGAGAAGCTCTACAAAACATAGAACCTTCTACCTAGCTATATTTTAGACCATATCCAGACCGAACATGCTGCACTCGTGAAACGGGGAGATTTCAATCTATTGTATTGCTGTCATCGATGCATCTGCGTGGAGGTCATTATCGGGTTGCACATTGTTGTCATCGATCGGTAGTAAACACAGCTTGGCAATCGGTCGTCGGATCACACTTGCTTCCGGTTCGCACACTTGCTACTCACTTTTGATCCATCTTGACCAGAATACGTCTCGATTCTACCAAGTTTCCATTGCATCGTCGGCAGTTGTCTTCACGGATAATTACAATTTGGCCTGGCCTCCACAGTTACGGGTTTGTGCCATTTATTTCGGTTCTTCAGTGTTGTGATATAATCGTGCGACCAACGAGCCCAGAAGTGTTGTACCATTTGGGTATGTCGCTGCCAGCGCAACAGTGTTGTTTCCTTTCGGTAGAAGAGGTCTGGTTCGGCGATATCGTTCAATGGACGTCCCGCAGAAGTGCCCAGGTGTGAGAGGACTGTTATATCGTTCGGATCTTCGGTAGTACAGTAATGGGCCTTGAGTTGAGCCGGGCTTCGTACGAACGAGTACAGTAGTGTACTCTTCAAAGTTCATGTTGGCAGTTCCAGTGATGCGCTTCATGGTATTTGGCAGAGCGCACGCCGGCCTCATAGTCCGCCGAAGTGCGGTGCGTAGGTGGAATCAGGTGCCAGTCAATAGCGGTCTTCATGCTGAAGTCACCCAGTTTAATTTTGAGTTGCTGAGACTGGAACAGATTGAAGCGCAATTCCCTTAACTTGTTTGCTGCCGAAAAATTAAGGCCGTTATCGGAGAACAGTTTTGCACATTTACCTCTGCGAGAAACGAAGCGTTGGAGAGCCTGTCGGCATCCCAGCAGTCAGATCACTCACTAGCTGAAAGTGAATCGCCCGTGTAGCAAGCATATAAAAACTACCACATACGCCTTGTATGTGACGGTAGACCGCTTTTTGTGTTGGCGAATGTAGATTGGTCCCTGAAGTCCGGCTTGAATTGAGGAACGGGTACCTCCTTCAAACGGGATCTAGGTAGGTCGCCCATCAATTGTTGCGTACAACCGGCTTCGCCTTGAAGGAAGTGACACGCACTTTCGGATGACGCTGCGAACAGTACTGCGACCGTGTAAGAACCCAATAGCGTCGCCGCATCGTTGTGAGCAGCATTTGTGGTGGAGCGTGTAGAGTTCTACGTGATACGATCTGACCAAAACGTGTGAACGGATGACCAGATGGAAGGACCATTGGATGTTTCTGATCCACCGGAAAGAGCGGCGTGACGAATTCTTCCACCGACCCGCAGGACAGTAAAATGAGATTTGTCTAGGAACACAGAAATCGTGATTAATTTGCTTTTTTACTGTGAATTACCTTTCAGGTTGCAGGTTTTTGATTTCATCGGGAAAGCTTCTCGTTGAGAGCGCCATCGTAGATTGTTGAAGTTCTCGGAAGGTCAATTCTCTAAATCGATGCTTCTTTTAGTTTCCTTCGGATGTGATCGATGAATCGTAGTATCCATGCCATTATTCGTTGCATTTTCCGGAATTTACTCTGGGTTTCGAACAGGATGAACGTTACAGGAGGATCTGTGACTGTGAGGTTTACTGTTGATTTTCGTTTCTGGGAGTTGCTCTGCAGGTATGACGTTTGGTTGGCATGGCCAAGGTGAATCGATGTTGCGCAGGAATGATGGTCCTGTCCACCATTGGTTACAGTGTCGAATTTCAATAGGTTGGAGGCCACGTGAAAGTACGTCTGCTGGGTTGTCAGGAAAGCGTGTTTACGTACCTCCATTCCATACCCTGGGTAAAATTTTAGTTTCAATGACACGATTGCAAACGAAGGTTTTCAGTCTCCCTGGGTCGGTCCTGGTCAATTAAAGAGCTGTGGTGGAATCGGACCAGAGAATAATTTTGGAAAAAGGTAATGTTTAAATTTTGCGTTGTGCTAGAAATCAATAGTGCAAAGTACAAGCGCACCGCATAATTCGAGGGCGTGCGGTAGTCAGTTTAGCGTTCTTGAGGGGTGCGACCCGAGATTTAGAGGTAAGCAAGAGGACCGAGCACATCGTTGCAGTCCACCGAGCGAATACTTGTTTGCTCGTAGCCCAAGTCAGAAGCATCGCAGAAGCCGTGTTGCTCAATCTGCCGTGGTGATACATGTGGTTGTACGCAGCGTGGAATCAGCATTCGCCCATGTTGATGATTTGATTCGGAAGATTCCCATGATTCTGCTTCCTCGGCAGTCAGACATCCATTTCACTTCTAGCTGCCATAGCTTTTGGAGTCGAACTTTAGCAGCAAAGATCAGCGGACCAAGCAAACCCAGTGGATAGTACGGTTTCGCAGTATCTGAATAAACAGTTCGCTTCGTTGGTTGGCCGTTGTGGAATTGGATCTCGTGTAGCAGTAAGGAACACATCGTTACGGGGTTGCCAGGTTAACCCTAAGTTGTCTTCTCGTCCTCGAAGAATGCAACTTGCTCGGTACTGGAATTCGGTACAGCCTGCAGAAGCATTGGATGGTTGGAGGCCTTATGCAACACAAATCCACCAGCGGTCATCATTCCGATGAATTCAGTTTGCGTGCTACAGCTTCTTCGACAGTATCAGCTCAATCAATAAATCGTCCATATAAAGTCATCGGTTCCCGCCTTCGACGCTAAGGGAAAACGCCCATGTTCATCCTTGCACAATTGCTTCCAATACTCGTGTCACCAGAAAGGTGCACGAGCAATTATATAGGTGACCGTTGCTAACTGGTACATCTCCAAGAGGCGTTCGAATATTGAACGCCAGAAAATTTGCTGGCCTTACGATCCCGTGACTTGATAGAGACTTCCTGAACATTTGTAATGTCAGCAGTGAATGCAATTTTTCGGGATTCGGAACCTTAGCACGTGTCAACTGACTTTCTTTGGACCACCGGACCAACATAAAGATGATCGTTTAAGGAGGTTTCTGTTGTTGTGACCGCCATTTTTGTCGCAAACACAACTCGGGTTTTAGTTGTTTGTGTTTGCCGGGTTGAACACCGCATGATGTGGCATGAAGTAAGCACCATCGCCTGATTTATCTTGATCATGTGACCTTGCTCGTGGTAGTCTTCCATAAATGCTCGATACTGCTCGTAAACGTTCGTGTTGTGAATCAACCTTCTCTCAATCTGTACAAATCTGCGCAATGCCATAGTTTTACTGTCACCTAGCTCCCGGATGCTCTCCTTTACCGGAAGTCAACTTCATACCGTCCATCAGGAAGTCTCCGGCAATTGTCCGTAAAGCTTTGTTCGGTAACTCGTTCGTCTTCGGTCATTACCCAGGGATTCAGTAATTGCCTCCGTTTCCCAGAATTTGCTGATCTGTTCACTCAATATTTCGTTTGTCACAACTTCACAATGGTTCACGGAAGATTGATCTGCTTCCTGATCGGTTACTGCACCACCAACTACCCATCCAAAAATGGTCTCCTTACACCAGAATGTGTTATCATCTGTCAAAGGGAACGTTCGATCGGTAGATAGCTCGTTGAACACTTGGATTCCCAACTGCATATCGATGCGTCGCGATCGATTGAACGAAGGATCCGCCAGTACAATATCGGCTGGGATTCGCTCGGGATCTACCTGGAATAACCGTATTGGTAAATCAGTTGTGACCTTTTTCGCGACCAAAGCTCTAAATTGAACTATGTATCGGACGTGAAGGTAGAGCGGATGTGCTCTGACCTTGCTCTTGATCGTTTGTGGTGTTCCAGATACACCTGCAATGGTAACGTGTGCATTGATCTCCAGGCTTCAATCCATTCACAACATTTGTGGAATCAAATTGTGCATTGGCCCACAATCGAGCAAAACTCTACAGTCAATCAGTTTTCCGTAGGCGTCCTCGACTAACCCTACTGCAGTGTACAGAACGTATTGGCATGCTCGAGTGTTCGTAGAGACGGTCCAACTAGTGAATTGATTGACGAAGTAGACGGAACAGATGCTGATCGATTACTTGGTGTGACCCAGACTGATGGTGATTCTCGTTTGTAGTGAACAAATTAGATTCGTGCAATGTGTGGTGTCGACCTTTTACGACACGAACTACTCTTGCATTCATGCACAAGGTGTTTATTGCTGAAGCAATTCAAGCACAGTCTCAAACTTTTAATTCTGGCAAAACGATCGTTCGGGGCGAGATTCAAAAACTGTTCGCATCGGTTTAGAAAGTGTAACCCCTTGCAAACAAAGCATGTCACATTTCCATATTTATAAATGGAAGGGTTTGATTTCTCGGTGTAGGTTTTCACGACGTGGGATCCAGATCGTTCCGGTCTGGGACGAGAAGGCTGACTGTACCCTGATTCCTTTCCATCCTGTTCAATGCTTTCCAGATAGCATCGAGATTGAAGAAAATCGAGCAACTGCTCCAAGACGGTAGCGAATTATCGACCAATTTAAGCTCAAAATCCTTACGAGTGCGAGCATCTAGGCGAGTGCAGATCAAATGTATCAAAACTGTTCCGATAATGGTTCAAGCTTCAATTCGAAAAGTTGGCTAACGCTCGGACATTACAGTGACGTCATTCAGCAAACAGCGCAATGCCAGACCACACTCGCAGAACAATGGGCTTCCAAATGAAATAATTGGGCAATATGCTTGTCGACTAGGACTCTTTTATTCTCGAACTCCGAACAAAGGGCTTTCCAAAGGGACGAAAAGGAATCTTCGGACGATTGAATATGGCGAGCAGCACCATCTTGGATGGCCGCTTTGAGGTAAAAATAGCTTCTCACTTTCCGAAAGACCTTCTCGACGCTTAACGAGGGCGCAAAACTGATTTTTGAAACAGCAATCTTCCAGTTGGCCGTTGAATCTAGGAAGAATGTCTGGCAGTTTAGGTTGTGATGGTTGCGAAGTAGGAACTACAACCTGTGATGAAATAGGCTTTGAGGATCAATTTCTCAGGCTTTGTTCCGAATAAGACGGCGCGTTTCATCGAACATATCCTCTAACCTTTCACTAGTCGTTTGCCACGATTCGACCTCATCTTCTTTAATTACACCATAAAACTTGATCTCTGTCTCGTGGAATAAGGAACGCATTTCGTCAACCGACTGCAGCTTGTCTTCCGAGAAGTGATTTTCTTGCTTCTCCAGGATCAAAGGAACGCACAAAAAGTAAGAACTTCTCGGCACGGGACTGAATGCAATCCACCGTACATCTGCGATGTCACGAGAATTTTCTCTCGGCCGCCATTTTACTCCCAGAAACAACGCACCCACTTGCACGATTTTACCTGATTTCCGCTTTATCGATTCCACCTAGGACTGACCTAAAGCATGAAGGGCATACATGCATCAGCGATCAAACCACGAGGGGAGATCCAGCTGTAAATGAGCAATGGCGCACTAAACCGTAAGGCTTATGACCTTCCTGGCACGATATCCCACTCTCTGTTTGGTTTATGTTCAACCACCTGTAGGTCACTTTATGATCACTTGGCATGCGGGATCAGCGTCATAATTTTTATCTTTGAGTCGTTCCCCAAGGTTCTTTTATTCACTTTCGACCCAGTCTCACAAAAGGCACTATCGTACAATAGACGCACAATGTCCAGCGTTCATTCACAGGCACACAATGCACACACAGCCGAGTTCCACGTTTTCACAGGTCAACGTCACCAAAAATGTTCAATTGATCAGTCCAAAACCACTACCGGATGACAAATCCGGCTCGAAGGACTACTTTTATATGTTCAATCTTCGCATAGCTGCACACGCAGCGTGGACTATGGCCTCGGAAAACGGGGAATTCAGAGCACTCAGACGGACGAAATAATGAAAACGCGGACTACACAGAAACGACCGTATCAGGCGGTGGTCAATATCCTAGCTCATATCCTAGCTAACCCTAGATCCGAGTCCGATCGAATGCTCTCGTTCTCCACATACTACACTCACATCATACAATACATGATAAGAGAAAATTTCAATAAAGAGAAACTCTACACAAAACATCGAACATTCTACCTAGCTATATTTTAGACCATATCAGACCGAACAGGATCAAATAATCAAAAAAACCTTCATCAGCCTCAAAAAACCCTGCATACAAATTTTCACACTGATCGGTTCTGCAGTTCCCGAGTCTATAAGGGTCAAACATACAAACAGACAGAAATTCAATTTATATATTTAGAACTCCAACTCCAAAAACCCCCACATGCTAAATGTGGTTTTAATATAATTGAATAGCTTTCGAGTTATGCAGAAATTTATGTTTTATTTGTATGATAGCCCCTCCCTTTCTTGAAGAGGGGGGAGGGGGTCTTGAACCACGATACAGGTATACCTCGATAGTACGTACATCAACTTTCTCGCTTCATATCGCAATTGCATAAAAACTACTGGATGTATCTGAAATCTAATATAACTAAAATAAGGAGGAGCTTTCAACTCTTTATTTTGGCTGTATTATATTTCAGATCAATCTGTAGTTTTCATGCAATTGCGATTTGAAGAGAGAAAACTATACGTACTATCGAGGTATACCTGTATAAACATTTTTTGCCTTCAAAAACCTCCACATATCAAATTTGATTTTATTTGCTCTATTTGTTTTCGAGTTATTCAGAAAATTGTGTTACATTTGTATGGAAGCCTCCCTTTCCCGAGGGTGGAGGGATTTTTTCTCACCATTTCTCACCATAGTGTCACCTTAGAAACATTTTTTACCTTCAAAAACCTCCACCTGCATCGTTTTGTTCCATTTGATTTATTTGTTCTCGAGTTATGCATAAATTTGTATTTTATTTATATGAGAGCGCCCTCTTCAAGAAAGAGGAGTGATCTTACTTTGCTATAGAAACATTTTATACCTTCAAAAATCTTCACCGGTCAAATTTGGTTCCATTTGGTTGAATAGTTCTCGAGTTATGCAGAAATTGTTGTGGCATTTGTATGCCAGTCCCCCTTTTTAGAGGGGGAGGGGCTTCAAACCATTATAAGAACCTTCCCGACCCCAAAAACAGACAGACAAACAGACAGACAGACAGACAGACAGACAGACAGAGATTATTTGCTGTTAAACGAATCAGAAGAGCCGAGAATCGAAGAAAGCGGAACAATAAAAATCCACAACGATTTCATAGTGGAGTTTGACAGCTGCGGCCGTGTGGTTCTATGCTGGTATGATGGCTGCCAATACGGTTTATGAAGGCTCTCAAGTGGTCATAACATCTTTCACTACAACATTTTCTAAACCTTTATGGTATTATAAGGGTTTTCTTAACTTGTTTTCACAACCGTCTATAAATTGGGCCACTTTTTACACATTTCCGCTCTAAAGATGCATGTGTTGGTGGATAAAACAGTTTTGAATGCAGCATTATCAACAAAGTACCTTACGGCTAGATTAAAACTAAAATTGTTACTTGGGTAATTTGTAGGTAGGTATTTAGGTATTTTTACTCTCAATCGGAGCTCTTTAATATCAAGGCCAGCTATCAAGATCAAAATTAGATATTCATATATTGTTGTCTCTTGCTCGGGTACTTTGCAACTCTAAATCTATCTATCTATATAAATAAAAATGAGTTGGGGTTTCCTTTGTCACGATTTAACTCGCGAGTGGAAGGGCCGTTTGGCAAGATTTTTGCTTTGTTGGATTCGTCTTGGACACCGGAAGGTTCTTATGATGGTTTGAAACCCCTGCCTTCTATGGAAAGGGGGGCTCCCATACAGATGAAGCACAAATTTCTGCATAACTCGAGAACTGATCAAGCAAAGGAACCCACATTTGGCATGTGGGGTTTTCTGGAGGAGAAAAAAGTTTTTATGGTGGTTTGAGACCCCTCCCCTCTCATAGAAGAGGTGCTGTCATACAAATGAAACTGTAATTTCTTCATAACTCTAGATCTAATAAAGCAAATGGAAACAAATTTGACATGCGGGGATTTTAAAGGCAATAAATGTTTCTACGATAGTTCGAGACCCCTCTTCTCTCTCTCTCTCTCTGTTAGGTTGGGGGGGCGGTGCTTCTATACAAATGAAACAAAAGCTTCTGCATAACTCGAGAGCTAATCAAGCAAATGGAGCCAAATTTGGCAGGTAGAGGTTTTTGAAGGCAAGTAATGTTTCTAAGGTAAATCGAGACCCCTCCGCTCTCTGTAAGAGGCCCCCCTCTCATACAAATGAAACACAAATTTGTGCATAACTCGAGAACTAATCAAGCATATGGAACCCAATTTTGCATGTGGAGGTTTTTGGAGGAGATAAATGTTTCTATGGAAGTTTGAGACTCATTCGCCATCTAAAAGGGGGCGGGAGGGGGGTTCCCATACAAATGAAACACAAATTTCTGAATAACTCGAGAACTTATCAGGTTAATGGAACCAAATTTGGCATGTGGAGGTTTTCGAAGGCAAAAAAAGTTTCTATTGTGGTTTGAAACTCCTCCGCTCACTGAAAGAGGGGTCTCTTATACAAATAAAACACGAATTTCAGCATAACTCGAGAACAAATCAAGCAAATGGAACCAGCTTTGGTATGTGGAGGTTTTTGGAGGGTAGATTTCTATATACATAAAAATGAATTTCTGTCTGTCTGTCTGCCTGTCAGACCCTTATAGACTCGGAAATTTCTGAACCGACCAACGTGAAAATTTATTTGAAGGGATTTTTGGGGCTGGGGAAGGTTCTTGTGATTGTTTGAGACCCCTACTCTCTCAGGAAGGGGGCTCTGATACATATGAGACACAAATTTCTTCATAACTCGAGAACTAATCAAGCAAATCGAATCAAATTTGGCATGTGGAGGGTTTTGAAGGCAATCATTGTATGGTGGTTTGAGAAACCACCCCCTCTGGAAGGCAGGGCTCCCATACAAATAAAACACAAATTTCTACCAAAAATGAGAATTATCCAGGATACTTAAACACAAAACGTGTATTTCTCGGGTAAGAAGCATGTTTTGATGGTAATTTGAACCCTTGCTTATTCAAAAAAAAACTCATTCCGAAAAAGTTCCATAAAATTATTCTATTCCATAAAATTTAAATTTACATTCAATTTTCCTTCATTTAGTTGCAAGCGTAGTAGCGCACGCACCGGGTTTAGCTAGTACCAGAATAATTGCTTATCAGCAATGTAGATTTAAACAGAAGGATGTTAAAAATCAAAGTTGAACAGAAGCTGTGTAACGAAGTCATTTATAAAAAATGTAGGTTAGTCGCGACTAACGAGATTGGATTAAAAAGCTTCCCGAAATAGGATAAAGCCTCATTTCTGATTTCGTGCTACCGCTCTATGCCAATGTGGTACATAGCGGAATTTGAACGGGGTTTAAAGATTCTTAGCATTCTAGCGTTGAAAAAAAATGGGTTTTCTTGACCTTAACCGTCAATTAAATTGTGCAACCAAATGCCGAGAACTGCCCGCACTGTTGGCAGAGTCCCGTTTATTCCTCCATTCATAATATTTGCTATCCTGCCTCTAGCACGGCGATAAAAGCTTCCAATCATTAAAGCTGATTCTCCGTTTCGATCCGTTCCGTGCTATTACTACTACAGAAAAATAACGGCAGCACCATGAGTGATATCACAAATCGAAAACTGAACGGATTCCTTGTTCCCACAATTACCCACATTCGCGTAATCGGGGGCGCTCTCTAGGATATTCAGAAACGCTCGATCGACTTATATTTTTCCCCGTCTCCCAGAAAAGCATTCTGCCGCTTACAGGCTGTGCATGTCGTAATCTAGGAGACATGCGAGAAAAAGCTCGCTCGTCATTCTCTCCGCCAGCGAGTGCGACTCAGAAGCATCCCCCCCCCAACCCAACCCATTGCATCGCATCGTTAGGAAACGGATATCGACTCTCGACTCTATTTCGCGTGTTCTGTGATTCTCCCTCCTCCGCCCTACCGATATCGGGGGTTTGAGTGAAGGAGGTAGGAGCGTACTACTCTGTGTATTGGGGAGCGGCCAGCAGCCACGGCACACACATCGAGCCAATCGAGACGAGTCGGCGGTGGCCTCCAATGGAGCAAAATTACTCCACCGTCGGCAGTCTGTCGTTGTGACTCCTACCCGATGCTCGCAAATTGTTGGAGCGATCTCGAGTCCTTGTTACATGCATTAGAAGACCAGTCGAGTCTTGTTACGGATCACAAGGAAAAGTAGTAGGCCTAATCGGGTCCCGAAGGGAAAATTGGAAGTTTATCGCGAATTTGATTCGTTTCGACGGTACGGATTTTCCCGGTCGTTGTTTTAGGTAGTTTTAGGCGAACGATGTGTGTACGACGATCTGGTTCTTTTGATCTGTGAGTGAAGTGCCGTGGAAGAGGTGCCGTTCATAACGATAACGAAAAACGAAGAAAGGATTTCCAAGAAGAAGACTAATTTTCCAGCGCTTGGTCGCCACTCCAGTCCGGATAAACTAAGGAAGCAAATTGACGACAGGTTAGCCGAAAATTCGAATGGAAATCATATCTAAAACAATTCTGGCTGGTTGGAAGTAAAGGGCCTTACAATTTATTCTAAGAAGTAAATTTTTCGCTATTGCTGGGGGTGGTGAATGCATGAGACCAGGTGGAATGATGGTACTTGGCAAAGTGGAAGAAGAAGGTAGAAAAGTGCAGCATAGCTTGCTGAGAAATTAAATTGAATTCCCAACTTGGTGCTGAATTTTCACCCAACGACGACGGCAACGACTACTACGTTTGGAAAGAGCATGTACTGAGAGCTTCAGTGAGTGAATGTATGTAATTGAATTCCCCAGTTTTCATTTTCATGCTAGTAGTGCTGCTGAAGGGATCTCCCCAGTGATTTCTCGGATCTCCTGGGGGGAAAACTGGGGGAGCAGGATCAAAAATTGAGCTTCAACATGAAACGAGATATCGAATTTAAGGAAGAGTTATGATAAGATTCAGATTTGAGTAGTATGGGAGGGGGCGGTGAATCAATGGAAAAGTTGAGGTTTTAGCGAGCAGAGACACAAGGTAGAAGAAAATTCTCCCTTAGGGATCCCGTGCTTGGTTCTTTGTATTCATCGCCGGATGGATGAATGGGTGGGTGGAAATATGTGTGGATGGCTCCAAAGGCCACCAGAAAAAAGAGAGAGAATGAGCAAGTCGAGGGTGGTGAAAGGCTCGCCTTCGAATTTTCTCCAGACAAACGAGGAGGAGTGTTTTATGTTACACAATCATTTTTTTGCTACTCCATCGTACAGAAACTGCTTATTTGATTGTAGCTTTCGTATTTATTTTTTGCCTGCTGCCTAAATTTGAACCCGTAAAAGGCTGTGTACGAAACACAAAGCCACGGGAATTTAATTTCTGGAGGTTGAAATGTTGATGGATAGCTGGCAAAACCACGGTTGCAGGAATACGACGACCTCTACCCAACGGCAAGATTGATTGAAATTTTCCTATAGCCTCGGAAAACAAAAATGCACTCCTCGCCACTCGATCTAACCACCTCTATCTCTTATCAAACAAGCTGATCCATTTCAAACAGCAGCAGCAGTTCGTGAATATTTATCGTGCCATTGGAAAACAGAACTCATCATCGGCCAACGCCACCATGGCAAGTTCTGTCTCGCTCGCTCTCGGAAGTGGCGGTAAGACTGATGGTTGTGGCGTGTTGTTTGTGTGATTCATGATGATCCGGTGCCAAAAATTATTAGAATTATTTCACCCTGACCCGAAGCTATTTTCAGGAGTGCGGTCCGTCCTACATCGTCGCAAAAAAGATCAGGGCTTGCAAACATAGGATAGGTACTTTGTTGGTGCCTTTTTGACTGTTCATTGTAAATTTCCGAATGGTACTTAGACTGGTCCGCGTGGACACAGCTGTAGGAAAGTGGTTCTTGAAGGTGAAAATGTAGAATTTTGCATATTTGCTGATAGGCTCAACCTTTTTGTGCAGCGTTTCTGAAATCACAACCACCGGAGAGAGAGATGTGTGTCGGGATTGCATCAGAATGGCACGCATTAGTCTTAACGTTCTGTTTTGACTTTGATGCAAAGTTGAACTGAGGCTAATATGCAAGGGTATGAACTGTTATGTTTGTGAAACATGGTTTCATTTTAACAGTGTCATCATCTCACTATATACGAGAAAGTTTTCTCTATCGCTAAGCCTGCTTATGGAATCCTCATGTTAATCTCTGTTATAAGATATTTATGAAATTGTGAAGATATTTGATGAATTTCCAAAAGCCATTTTTGAATTGATCGTGCGGTTTTCAAAATTTATTTTCTACAAAAATAAGAAGTGTTTCACCAAAGAAATCGAATTTTATGAAAACACTAAAACAAAAACTTTCAATGTGTGCCGCCAGTTTTCGATAATAATCCTAGCTGTACAGGGTGTTCCGATTAAAATTTGTTTAATCAAGAATACGCGCATTAAAATCAAATAATTTTTATTTCGTAGTTAAATTAGTAAAAACTAAAGTAAATAAAGTGGGAACTCGGATGAAACACTTAAATAAAAATTAAGTCAAACGCACGAGGATTTATCAAGGGAAAACACGTTTAATAACAATGCTTGTTTGTTCACTCACTACATAAAAACATACAGTCATGGCAGTTAAAAAAATGAACACTGTCCTTCAGTAAAGACAGTGAGAAGAGGGACACTAGGTGCAGGTATTGCATCCTCAATACTCCCCTTCAATCGCTGCAATTGACCAGTCCAAGACCGGTACGATGTTGACGGAAGACACCGGCCTCCAATCCTTTCGTAATTATATCAACGACCTGCTCCTCCGATCGTAGATACTGCAAACAAATCTTCTTCTCCTTCACAAGGTCTCGCAAGAAATGCAATAGACGAACCAACCACAGCTCGAGGCAGGCGGAACTACACAAAGCGACCAGTTCCGCCTCGGTAGAAGACAGTGACACCGAATTCAGCTTCCGGGTACACCACCCGACCGTGCAGCCAAAAACTTTAAATACCACACCGCTGATGCACCTTCTTTCCATTTCATCATTGGCCCAACCTGCGTCCGTGAACACCTCCAAGGACGGTGCCTCCTTGTTGGCCTTGTATACCAGACACATATCGATGTTCAACATTCGGGCAACTCTGAAATTGGTTGAGAAAATTCACTGCTGCAGCCAAATCAGAACGGGTTGTCGCGTAAGCATAAGTTAACAACCCACCAGCTACCTGTAATGCTTAGATATTCTCTTTGCCTCTTCGCCTTTCGCCAGTTTCAACCTACATTCCAGGGACGTAGATACTGGCTTAAAGTGCTCCATTCGAAAACGCCGCAACATATGACTTATGCGCATCATTTCTTCATCCATGTTTCGTTCGATGGTCATCCCCAAGAAGCACTTAACTTCACCCGCGTCTGTCCTTTCGAACTCCTTAGAAAATCAACTCTTGACAGCTACCACTGCTCGTATTGATGAACTGATCACCAATACGTCGTCAACATAATGACGACGACAGCATCGCCAACTCGTCAAATGTACAAACTATTCAATTGGCACACCAAGTTCTGCTCAACCTTAGATCCTTCTGGTTGGACCATGTATATTTCTTCGGTCAACACTCCATTCAGAAAAGCCGTACGAACGTCCGTTTGATGAATAATCATCCATTTCTGATTCGCCAGTGCTAGAAAAGCACGGAGAGTGTCGAGCTTGGCCACAGGAGAGTATCGTTGGCCGAAACCTCTAGCGACTAAACGTGCCTTGTAGCGATCCGGTGTTCCGTCGATTCCTTTTTTAATATTGAACACTCATTTGTTCGTTATTAGTGTTCGACCCTCTGGTAGCTCCGCCAGCGTCCACGTTCGATTATTTCGTAGAGAATCCAACTAATCGTTGATCGCTTCTTCCCATTTCGGCCAGTCACTTCGAGTACGCGCTTCGGAAATTGAGTTAGGGATGTTCTCGACGTAGCTTGTGTTCATTCAAAGCATTTTCACCGTCTGCTTGCCGATGGATCTCCCCTTCAGACTTGGCATCGTGCTCCTGTTGTCCGTCTTTCTGGCCCTCGCCATCTTCGTATGCGCCGTCCTGATGAAAACTCGCGTACTCTTCATCGGACACTGCATCCGTTCGATCGGAAATCGACAGTTTGATCTCTTCGTCGAACAGCCCCCCACCATGTGTCTCCACGAAGTCGACATCTCTGACATGTACAATCCGCTTCTGGCCTGGGTGCCATACGCGATAGCCGTTGGAAGTGTAGCTAAGGAACACACTTTCCACGCCTTTGCGTACAGCTTCCTCCGCAGTTCCTTCAGGACATGGACGTAGACAGGACAACCAAACGCTCGCAGCTTAAAGTCGCTCGGCTTCTTTCCCTCCCGGAGCTCAAACGGAGTGACATTTGCATTAGACGGACTACGGTTCGAAAGGCCCCAGAAACGCTTGTCCACTCCGGAATCCGGCTTTTCTCAACAAGCGTTTGATTCAACTGCTCGCTGATCCCGTTCTGCTCCGGTATATACGTTACAGTCCACTCAACCTGGATACCACGTTTCCTGCAAAGCTGCTCGACATGCCTACTGCGATACTCGCCGCCGTTACCATAACTCCAAATGTTTCGGAATATGGCCACAAGTCGGCAGTGCTTCACTCACGAGAATAGATTCAATCGATACAACTTTCCATACCGGGAACCACTCGCGACTATGTCTGAACCGCGTATTATGATCAGTTTACCAGCTTTCATACGACACTTTCATGCTCGCTTCGTCAACCCTTAACACCGAGAAGAGGTTACAGCGTAGCTCCGGCACATACAACACATTCTGGACAGAACAATCAATCAAGTTCCCGTTCACTTTGGAAACCACCTTCACAGTTCCCGAATATTCGGCAGGTAATACACTGAATATTACATAGAGCAGGTTTTGAAGAATCATCTGCATCAAAACAAACCCAAAAAGGAGAAAGTTCCTCTCCCATGTGCGCATCAAAAACAGAGTGCACACAATATATCGCTAGACAACTATCACAAGCCATCAGTGGTACATGAGCGTCTTCCAAACCGTAAATTTTTGCCTGTTTAAGTGGCGGACTTAGTCCATGCTTCGACCTACCCCGCAGTGGGATGTTAGGCAAATTTCCTATATAAAATTCCTATATAAAAATATCTGTTCTATTTCCAACCTGCCGCACACTGACGGAACTTTCATCACTTTCTTCCTCTACATCATTTGGTTGATATTTGGGATAAATTTCCCATGCACAAAGTTGTCAAGGAAAAGGGCGAGAGATTCGAATTGAATTCATATGGTTTATACGTACTAATTTCACATGAAAAATAAATCCTATGATTTGGTTGATTTTTTTGCTGTAATCCCATTTTTTTAGTGACACCTATTGTGGGACTGTAATACTGAATCAGTTTTTATACATGAGCAATCAATGTTCAAATAATTTTTTTATGTTTTGCTCTCAGGCCGTTTTCACATTTTTGGGATCGAAGAACGGGATAAAAACAAACATCAAAACTAGCTAAAGAAAACAAAGAAACCCAAGGGAATAATTGGTTGGATCGGATCTCGTGAAACGTGAAAAGTTGTGAGATGGAGAAACAAAAGATCTTTCTCGATGAGAAATGAAACGTTTCCTCACTCTGCGCTTCCATGAACATTGGATTGTATTTCGTTCGCGAACTTTGAGTGCGAAGTTCCTCAACGATATATTTTTGCATTGAGCAAAAAATAGGCGTTTTTTGAAAATGATTTTTCAATACTGTTCGAACCCGAAATCGATATGTTGGCCATTTTGCCAAAACACGTCCATCATTTGGCACAAGCCTTTGGAAATAAAGTTGCACTCTGATTCCAAATCCAGGAAAGTTCTGTCCAGTTAGAATCCGGAATCACTTATTGTGTTGCAGCGTGTGCACGGAAAGTGACCGCTGCAATAATAATTATTATACAGCGGTTTGTTTGCAATGGCGCCCACTTTCTGTAGTATCAATTTCACGAGAGGGGGGAAAAAATTCTGCACACCCACGTTGATAATCCAACTTGGTCCGCAATAAAATCGCAAAAATGTTGAAAATCGTTAAATCAACCGAGTATGATGGGCTCAACCGTTTCGGAGCAAAAGAGCATGGATCGAGTGCCTCAAGGTAAGTGTCGTAGTGGAACATATTACCGCAAGCTGAACCAGATGGTGTTGAGAACCGTCAGAGCAAACGCTGGACTATCAGATAATGAAATCGCACAAAAATACGCTGCTGCTCGCAGTACCGTTCAAAGAATTCGTTTGCGAGCAGGATATCGTTCTTATAGAGCCAGCAAACAACCAAACAGAACGTTGAAGCAAAGTTTCGTCAGCAAAACTCGAGGTCGGAAATTGTACTAGCAGGTTTTGAAGAAGTACCATGGATGCCTGCTCATCGACGATGAAACTTACGTCAAAATGGATTTCGGACAGCTTCCTGGCCAAACATTCTACATGACGATGGCACGAGGAGATGTACCTGCGAAGATTAAGTTGCTTTTATGGACAAATTTGCCAAAAAACTGATGATTTGCCAAGGGATATGCAGCTGTGGAGCAAAAACCAAAGTGTTCGTGACGAATAAGACGATGGACTCGAAGCTGTACAAGCAAGAAGGCCTCAAAAACCGCTTACTACCTTTCATTTGACCTTATAAAGGTTCCGTGAAGTTTTGGCCAGATTTGGCGAGTTGCCACTACAGCCGGAAAGTCATCCAGTGGTACCGCGATAATAACGTAGATTTCATCGATGAAAACATAAATCCACCCAACTGCCCGCAGTTCCGGTCCATCGAGAGATTTTGGGCAATAATGAAGCGGAAGCTTAAGAAAAGTGGAAAACGGCTCGGTATGCGACTCAGACGACCAAAATGTGGAACATATGTCCCAAGGAAGTTGACTCTGAAGGTGTGCATCTTTTGTTGGTAGGAATAAAGAAGAAAGAGCAGATTTTCATTAGAAACGAAGAGAAATGCTGTGTATTGATATTTTTAATAGAGTGAATTACCTTTGTTTTGATGTATTAAACTTATTTGTACGTCAATCCGTTACCGAGATACAGATGATTTTATTATTGCGGATTCTAAATGTGCACAGCTTTAGTACGCATGGTGCAAAGTAACATAGCGACATAGATATCGTTACACGAAATCCAACTCGAAGTAAAAGTTAACAGGATTAATACGTCGAAAATAAAGTATTTAGATGTAAGGAAGAGGTACACAAGAAGGTCATTCTTGCCCTCGATTTCGAGTTCAGATTGACGGTGTAGCTAGTTGCCATTGGGTTGGTAGCTGTATTCGCGTTTTAGTGTTTATTGGAGACCACCGACAAAGACACCACCAGAGCCAGAAAAACATCAATACTAAACTGATTTTTACTTATGCACCGAACAATTCCTCGATGTTTTTTCTCTGCTCTGCGAATTTGAAACGATTCGTTTATTTCCAGCATTTTCGAAGTTCGTTTTAATGTCAATTTCACGCATTTAGTAACATAAAGTTTTGAGCGTTTCAGAAAAAAATTGTCTTGTAGTGTTGTGAGATCAATAAAATGACATGATGAAAAAGTAGTTGATATACCAGATACGCGTAATCGAGAATTTGCCCACCCAAAAATAATTCCAAACCGGTCTGTATATCGCACCAGCCTCCTCAAGAATGAAGAGGAGCTGCTTTGTAGCGAATAAGGTCCCATCATCTAATATAGCAACATAATCGATCCAGTTTAGACATTTCCTCGGGTGTCATGTTCAACTCTATTGTCACCGCCCAATTTTAAACTATTTATTTTCCACTGGCATAACAGATAGCACTACATTCCATCCAACAATGTTTTCTGCAAATAATAGCACTAAACCTCCATCCATCTGTCGTAAGGTAGCTGCAATCCCTTCAAATTGGCAGTCTAGTGGTTGCTTTTTTTACTTTTACATCTTGCTGAGCTATTTCGCTACAATTTTACGATACGGAAGTAAATGGTGAAAAAATGTTGAAATGTAGGTATGTAGGTAACTGTGCAGCAGCAGTAGCAGTAGATAGACGCATGCTAACAATTCGCGCCCTGAACAGGCACAACTGAACACCAAAATGGGGGAGTACAAGAGCGGCTGCTACCGAGGGCCACTCAGCTAGCGAAACTATCCTTTTCATTGGCTTCATATAACATCGACATCAAAATCGATGATGCAGAGCCAAGAACGCGTCTAAATGGGCGGTTGTGATGCAGAGCTAGTTCCTACAGCCGGTTTTGTGCAATGTAGGCGTTGTCCGAGTGCTCTGGAGCGGTGATGTAATGCAGGATCGAATGGTTTAGAGCAGGGGTTCTCAGACTTTCGAAGGTGGCGAGTCATTTTTTGTAAAGGCAATATGCCAACTTGACCCACTCATATTAAACACAGATGAAATTCGTGATTTAAAGAATGTCTGTGAAAAAACCAAACAACTCTTAGACAATTTAATTAAGTATCAGTAGAATTTTAAGAAAATTGAAAATATATCATGTGATAAATTTAAAGCAAGGCATTTTTGTTCAATCCTGGCAAATATCAATGTTCTTATATTTCTCATGCTATAACACAATTCACTCCAATAAAATTTAGTAAGGGACGAAAATATTGGAACTGTCTTGCAAATTATGCAAATAGTGCAACGAAACACGCAATAAACGAATATTAAAGAAAACACAGCGTCTATCTCATTATTATGCGATCGAGTGAATACGTTGATGCAATAACTCGTTCATTATCTCAAAAATATGTGGTTCTTCTTTAAGACCTTGTGCTCTTATGGACTTCTCGTTGCAAAAGATCCACAGTATCTACTCTCGTTCATTCTCAACGCTGTTAGAGAAAACAGATAAACAATATCAACATTTTCGAGTACAGTTATCTTTATAAAGTCCTTCTAAACAAATTTATTCAATGTGTCCTCCATTTTTATTAATAACATCCTCGAGTCGACACCGGAAGCCAGAGCATGCCTTTCGGACGTAGTCCTCCGGCATTGGCTGCCATGTGCGTGTTATGGTTGACTTAGTCACTAGCTAACCGAATTAACCGAATTAAGTTTGAACATTTTCGCATTATTTTCTGCCGCACCCTGTACAAATGAGTAACTCTGTCAAACCAGGTCGCCATTGACATGAGGTCTTTTGAAATTGAAGTTTTTGTGCTTGATTGATTGAAAGTGGTGTAAAAATGAGAATGGCACTATCCTCATTTTGGATTGACGGACCCCTCACTCGCCAGGGGGTTATCTGGCTTAAGTTAACATGAAATATCCCATTATTTTCTGCTAAATCAAGCATTCCCATTATGTGGATTAGATAACGCAGAAAATTAAATGTTTCTTTCTATCTGTGCAGCTGAAATATGTCCAAACAGAGATAAGTAGACCAAAGATGCTTTATCGTTCTATGAATGGGCTGTTGAATATCAAAGAAAATCAACGGCTTTCGGGCACGTGGAACAAGTCGATAACAATGCAGCTATGACTAAACTCCATCTTCGAATAGAAAATGTGCAAACGATCAAACAGTTAAAAGATACTCGAAGAGTTCGGAAGCTGAAGTTAAAAACCTAAAATTTGAAAGATTAAGTTCTAATAAAATAAATATTTCCATTATTTTGTTGTGTTTTCATTGATTATCATTCCACTTGAAATCAATATGTTGGATTCTTTAAGTAAAACATAACGTTACATGTAGTGCACAGCGAATTAGATATAGATGAGGTTATGTTTCGCTTTGGAAGCGATTGTTACGTGTGAGTTATTTTGGTCTTCCAGTACAACTATAATATGACACTACATTTAATGTACATACACTCAGTAGCAAAATAAAAGCCGAGCAAAATTTTGCTTCCAAAAACCGCGTTGTTTAACTTTCTGTTACTTTGTCAATTATCAATATTTTTGGCTGAAAATTTCACAATTTATTAACAAATGTATAGACCTTATGTGATCAAAATTTCATGTTGATAAAATTTATGAATTTGGAGTTATCAAAACATATGTGAAAAAAGTCATTTTTGGACAAAGCAATTTAAAAAATCCGTAGTTCTGTGAAAAATTTAAGTAGCATATTAAAAATTTCTTTATAGCTTGAAAAAGTAAAGAATATAATGTGGACAAAATTTGAATTATTTTCATTAAGTGGTTTGGACTACAGCTGGCGTCAAAGTTGACGCACCAACATGAGCATTTCCCTTTTTCACCCGATACTGACCTTGCTGAAATATCGGTGCAAAAAAAAAGCCGAGGTGAATTCATCTTATTAATACACAATATTTGTTACGCGAGAAATATCCTAAATAACTAGTGTAAGCCACGAAAAACTTTAAAAATATGGGATTCAGTATGAATGGGTTTGTGAAAATTACGTATACAGTGTTATACAGTATTATTAATAAAATTCAACTCGGCTTTTTTTTTGCACCGATATTTCAGCAAGGTCTAGTATCGGGTGAAAAGGGAAATGTTCATGTTGGTGCGTCTACTTTGACGCCAGCTGTAGTCCAAACCACTTAATGAAAATAATTCAAATTTTGTCCACATTATTTTCTGTACTTTATTAAGCTATGGAGAAATTTTTAATATGCTACCTAAATTTTTCATGCAGAAACACGGATTATTGAAATTGCTTTGTCCAAAAATGACTTTTTCACATATTTTATGATAACTTCAAATTTATAAATTTTATGATAATGAAATTTTGGTCACATTAGGTTTATACATTGTTTATAATGTTGTTAAATTTTCAGCCAAAAATATTGTTAATTGACAAAGTTACAGGAGGTTAAACATGGAGTTTTTTGCAAACAAAATTTTGCTCGGCTTTTTTTTTGCTACTGAGTGTATTGAGCAAAATGCACTATATGACTCGTATAAACTTCTTAAAAAAGTTAATATATATATTCATCACATGCCAGTTGAACGTGCTCAGCTTATGATTTTGGATTCATTGATTTTGCGGCATATGGTTTTAATTGCAAAACTTGCTACAGAACATTAGCTAATATTTGATTTTAAAACAATGGACAATAGTTGCCGATTTTTCAAAATTATACCTTCACCCGAACTAACAAAACTACCCATGCAGCATCAATCATAGTAACCCATGAGTCAGCAGACAAAATTTGACAGCTCTTTCAGTAGAACTCCGTTCAGAAGTGCGCGTGCAAAGAACGGCACCTCGCCGCGTCGAAAACGGACATCGAGCGGCACTTTGTGGACGCCGGATACGCCGGTTCCAGCATCTACAACATCTTGGAACTATTAGACAACAACCAGAGCATCGAAAGAAAGCCCGGTTCCGGACGGCTGACGACCCTGAGCGACAAGAAGCTCCAAAGGATACTGAAGAGGAAGACCGAGGGAATGTGGCCACCTCGCTGCCTGCGTTTGGCCGAGAGGTCGGTTCAACTGGCCAAACAGTGAAAAAGTACCTGGCAAACACAAACATACATGTCAGGAAGCGGAAATCGCGTCTACTGGTTTCGGAGCTGCAGGAAATGACGGAGCGGCAGCGGCTGAATAAGATGTTGATGGATACGAGGCCTATCTCACCCTGGACGGCAACGACTGGCAGGGCACTTCGTATTTTACTTCCCCCGCGAAGGAAGTGAGCTCCGAGGTGAAGTTCTTTTCACAAACCACGTTCCCCAAGAAGATGTTGCTGTGGCTGACAATCAGCGAGAAGGTGATGTCAAAGCCGCTCTTCTTTCGCTCCAGACTGGCCGTGAACGGGGAAATTTACAGTACGAAATGCCTGCCGGAAGTTGCGTCATTCATCAAGAAATACCATAAGGGCGAAGACGCGGTGATTTGGCCGGATCAAGCGTCGGCCCACTACTCGAAGCGACCATTGGAGGAGATGGAGCGGCTGAATATCGATGTGGTACCCAAGTCGGTGAACCAGCCCAACGTCTCCCAGCTGCGTCCCATCGAGAATTTCTGGGCCAACCTGAAGCGTAAGATCTACTCCAACAATTTTGTCGCGAAAACTGAGGAGGAATTGATAAATAAAACAAATAAAGAACTCAAAAACATGCCTACACGAATGTTTTCGTCCACCATGGCGAATGTTCCGGTTAACTGCCGGAAGCCGCTCGCAAGCGCGAAGATTTTTTTTGCAAATAAGCTTAAATAATTACCTACCATGGGAAATTTATTAAAAGCATTTATCTGCCGTAGCTTGTTTTTATTACCATCAGAAGAAAGTCCATCTTTTTAATGCAAACGTTATAATAGTAGGCTATATCTAATGCTCACCTAGTTTTATAAATGTTTCTGATTTAATTTCTTCCTTTTTTTCTGATAAATTTGTGATAAAAACAGCCAAATAAAATATGGTGGTCGATTTTATTTTGATGCCAACTTAAAGCCCTACTTGTTTTCTTTCTAGAAACATGCTGTTTACAAGAGGTACAAAGCAAATTTGAGAGATATGGCATGACTAGCAGCCTCAGAATTGCGCAAAATCGAGCTTTTGACAAAACTGCTCAACCCCCTGGCGGATGAGGGGTCCGCCAATTCGAGTTAAGGAAAGTACCATTCTGATTTCTACTCCACTTTTGTTCAATCAAGCACAGAAAAAAAATCAATTTCAAAAGACCTCATGTCAATGGCGGCCTGGTTTGACAGAGAATTACTCTTATTAATTTATCTTTTACCACGCTATCTCACGCTTGCCTATCCTGCATTGGGAGAGCATGTTAAAGATTGTGTGCTTGCTTCGAAATACTACTTTACAATACCCTCCGCTCACTTTCAAACTACTTCTATTCAATTTTCACAAGCCTGTCGTGCTATAACGGAACTATCAAACAACATCATAAATCTACCTTATGTTTGATTTTAAAGCATGTCCACGTAAAGTTTCGAACCCTTAGTTGATGCCAGCAAAAAAAAATATTAGACATAATTCAAGAAAACCGATTGTTTTTTTTTAGTATAATAGAGTTATACAGCAATTCCATAAAAAAGATATACAATCTTTCAGAATTTCATAATGATTGATAGTATTGTTCCTTTTCCAAAAAATCTACACCCGTATTAGACCCGGAAATGGGGAGACCATTTCTGCGTTATTGTGGTCCGAAAAGTTGATTTAAAAAATAAATGCAATTTTTCCAACAATGCATAACTTTGAATCCACCTGGCTGATCTTTACAACTAAATACGCAAATAAAAGGTATATATTAATTTTTCAAAAAATGTAAAAATACACCTAAATTGCGACATTTATTATTAAAAAACATGGATTATAAATGTTTTACATGGTTTTCGTGGTCTTGTGACCAAATAGAACCTCGTTTTTATATGTATACTAGAAAGCTTAGACCTAAAATATAAATTTAAAAAGAAATGCACCTCAACAAATTAAATAAACACTTTGCCAGTTTTGTAATGTATTATGTGAAGAGATGTTTTCTTAGTTTTTGAAAAAAAAGAAAAAAAAATTACCTTTAATTTGTGTATATAGTCATTAAAGTCGGTCTAGCGTTTCAAAAGTTATGATTTTTTTTAAATGCATCTTAAAAACATAAGTCAATTTTTTGGACCACCCTAGAGCAGGATTGGCCACCTTAATGCAAAATAAAACAAATACGGGTCGATTATTTTTCAACAAAGTTCAAAACTACCAGTTAGTATGAAATTCTAAGCGACCGAAATTCTATTTGCTATGGAATTGCTTAATATATACAATAAATACATATGATTGAGATGTTAATAATTTATTCTATGTATACTTCTTGAACTTTTTGTGGTTCCCCCACCATCAGATTCAGTACAGTATCCTCAGATACGCTAGCGGTGGCAGTTCTCCATCTACTCTTGAAATCGTTGATCCCGTTTGCTTTCTTCTTAGCTTCAAAGAGTCTCCGCTTAACCAGACCCCAGTATTTTAGTATCGGGTGAAGCCCTGGACAGTTAGATGGATTGGCTATTTTTGGTGCGTATTTGACCTCTTGTGCCTTATATCATTCCAGGGCGGATTTTGCATAGTGACAAAAGGCTAAATAAACCCAGAACTGGAGATTCGTGGCTTCTGATAAACGGTAGCAACCGCTTTTGCAGACAATCTTTCTCGTAAACATCCTTTTTGATAGTGCTGATAGAGACGAAACTTTTGAATTTTTGACCACAGCTATATATGGCCTGTAAAACAAATAACGTTATAACTCCTACTATAAAAATGTTGTTGCTAAGTTTGGGCCAATCAAAAATTGTACAGCCGCATTTTCATACATTTTTATTGAATTTCTTTTCAATACCAAAGTTTTACTATGTTTTAGTATAAGGCCGTTGTTGGGAAAATAGGAAATAATAGGCCCCTAAAATTTGGTCTTAGGTTTTCTTGTGACATCATTATGCATTGGTTTTCTTGTTTACATGTGAACAGTTAATGTATAACGTGTGGCCAAATTTAGCTCATATGAAAATCGCGAAGATTATGTTAAACAGCGCAGCCATGGTGACTTAATAATTAAGGAAATCGATTATCTCACTCTATTGTAAGCTTTAAACAGTCTTAACTGGCTGAGAGTAAATGGACCATGATGATGCCAAAATATTTTTATCTATGTATTATCATTGAATTGTTGATATATTTGATACACAGGCGGAATGAAGTAGCTAGACTGAAATTACATCTCATTACCCTATTTAATTTAAATGTTACCTATTCAATAGAAACATTTATCGTCTAAGTCGGGTCTGTTGTATGAAAAATGCAAATGAACTTCTGTGTAGTATCCAACCCAAGAATGTTGTAGGCCAAACTTATTTTACTTTGAAGGCAATGATACACTGATTATGGTTGAAGTACCTTCTCACCCTGAAAAGTTCAAAATCGCGTGTTCCCAATCCAAATCCAATTCCTTACCAAAATCCATCGACAGAGGCGGTTGAGTATAGAATGTATTTACATTAGCAAGTTCGCCTGAGGCTGCCCGAAAACAAAACCTTGAATCGTTCAATAAAGCTTTGTTAACGTATGGGAATACATCTAATCAATAACCATAAGACAGCCCCGAAACGGAAAACCCATAACCGAATCCTTTCCAATACACATCGTCAAATCAACAAGTTTAACCTCCCTTTTCAACTGTACCCAAAATGAAATTAAAGAAGAAAAAATAAACGTTTTTTCTTTTTGCACGATCACCCCATTATTAGCTCCCAACCAACATATATCCAAAGGAGCTGCTGCAGCAAGGCCACAAATGAACGACCGACGAACCGACGACGGCAATGGACGCCAGTCAGGAGAACGAGAAGCAAAAATGCAACATCATTGCTGCTTCTGCCCGATGCACACGCCCACACAACAAGACCATATTGGAATGCGTCGTTGCTATCGGTGTTATTTGCTGGTGCTGTTGCTGCTGCTGCTGCTGCTGGTGGAAATGATGGGTCGCCTCTGACGTTTCCTTTTCAATATTTTCCCATCACTGCAGCAGCAATGCAGGGCTATGAGGATGGCAGGAAAATAACACTAACCACCCAACGATGGCCCAAGGATCCAGCCGTTGTCGAAGTGGGAGCAGTATTCTGTGTGTATGTTGGAAAAGTGAATTCTCATTCGTGTGGGTTTAGATGTATGAGTGGATACGAGTACTTGTGGGGGTTTCGTGGCAGACCCTGATATGAAGCATGGTTAAGGCATTTTTAGGTAGGTAGGTTGAATTTTAAGTAAACTCATTAAATTGCGGCTATAAGATTTTAAAAAATGACGTCACATATGAACTTCTGTGCTCACGCTGATGAATAAAATTCATTATTTGACAGGAATCAGTGGTTTGTTGGTTTTATTAGCAAGGCACGAACCACTGAAATCTGTTGAACATGCGTGTACAACACACGACCGGTTGACGTAGACTACGTTAAACCGTGAGGCACAAGTAAAGGCTGTCCACGTTAAATTTCGGACACTTTTCTATCAGTGTAGATTTTGAATTATTTCACGGGTCACTGAAACGTTTCATTTATATGTTTCATTTACATTCTTATTACATTCAGTAAAACGGCGTCGAATCAAGTGGAAGTGCGCAAACACATTTTGTACGAACGGCAGCAAAATCTGAGTTTATCGGTACGCGATCTTGCCAAGAAACTAAAACTACCGAAAAGCACCGTGTTTTGTGTTTGCGAATCATTTGACCAGCGCTTGAAAGTGGATCGGAAGGTTGGACGTGGAACAAATCGAAAAATATGCTCCCGACAAATGGACAAGAAGGTGGTAGCCATCATTGAGAAATATTTCCGTGCGAAATGTGGCTCGCAAAGTTGGGTAGTCAAAATCATACGTACAAAAAGTGAAGCAGAGGCAAGGGGTGAAGGTGAAAAAGGAGCCCAACCCGTGGTGAGCAGAAACATCTTCTTGTATCATAATGGACGACGAAACATACATACTTAATGCACAGAAACGCCGTTGCCAAGGAGCATTTCTGGACAAAGAAGGTGTCCATATTCCCGAAAAAGTATTTGATTTGACAGACCATTTGTAGTTGTGGTCGAAAATCCAAAAGTTTCGTCTCTACCGACACTAATAAGGATGTGTACGAGAAAGAATGTCTGCAAAAGCGGTTGCTACCATTTATCAGAAGTCATGACTCTCCAGCTCTATTTTGGTCTGATTTGGCCTCTTGTCACAATGCGAAATCCGTTCTGGAATGGTATAAGGTACAAGAGTTCAAATAGGTGACAAAAACAGTCAATCCACCAAACTGTCCAGAACTTCATCCAATAGAGAATTACTGGGCTTTAGTTAACCGAAAACTCTTCGAAACTAAGAAGGAAGCAAATGGTTCCGATGATTTCAAGAGAAGATGGCAGGCGTATCTGAGGATACCGTATGAAACCTGATGGTGGGTGTACCACAGAAAGCTCGAAAATTTTACAGAAAGCAGGATTAACATCTTAATCAGTGGTTTCTAATGTAGATATAACTCTATTATTGCGCAATAATTAATCGGTTTTGTTGATGTATGTGTATATTTTTTTAGCTGCTATAACTTTGGTGTCCGAAACGTTACGTGGACAGGTATGACAAATTCACATCTTTGCTAATNGAAGTATGTGTTATTTTTTTAGCTGCTATAATTTTGGTGTCCGAAACGTAACGTGGACAGGCTTTATGTTCAATATGTTAGCATTGGCATCCCATTCACATCTTTGCTAATATTGCGACAGCCTATAACAGTCAACAGTTATTAGCAGATTATACAACGGAAAATGATCTGGGATAGCACTTTGTAGGCAACATTTAGTATTGTGATCGCTTGATAGTTCCCACACTCCAACTTGTCTCTTTTCTTATAGATGAGACATATAATCCCTTGATTTCACTCCTCCAATAGCTGTTCGGTTTCCCAGTTTCGAACTATCAGCCGATGCATACAGATGCACAACTTCTCCGGGCCCCTCTTGATGAGCTCAGCTCCGTCCTTGTCAGCCGACTTGTTATTCTTTAGCTGTTGGATAACATCCCTAACCTATCCTTGCGTGGGAGCTGGTTCGTTTCCATCGTCCGTCGTGCTGCCGTAGTCAATACCTTTGCTGTCTTGGTTTTCTGGGCTTGTTTCTTTATGTGTTATTATCAACAGACACAATGTGGTCCAAATGATGGTTCGTAAAAATATTCAAAAACTTAGTTCTAATTCTTTGGCGAGGCAGGTGAAAGTCAAACCCAGCTGACACTCGATTGAATGCACATTGTATACCAACAAGAGCTCCGTTGGCGCCATAGTTTTTCGACGAAATGGTGTTCGAAGAAAGATATTATTGCGAAGTGCACGAGAACGAACATGAATGTTGATTTGATTAAGTAGCATCGGACAGTCAATTTTAGCCATGAAAAGATCGGGAACTAACATGACGCGTGATAGATCTCTCCTCATTGCTAGTGTGTCAAAGCCAATAAATTGCATGCGGTGTACATATCTAGGCAACTCACGTGGATTATTCTATGGTAAATGACGGATAGCAAATCGCACAAACCTTTGCTGCACTGCCTCGATTCTATCAACGCCATTGAGATAGTGCGGGATCCATACTGCTGAACAATACTCCACCGTGGATCGCACCAGCGAACATTAGAGGCTCTTTAAGCCATATACATCCGTAAAGTCATTTGCCATTCTCATGATGAATCCTAAACTGTGGTTTGCTTTGGAACCAATGTAGCTAATATGCTCCTAGTACGTAAGTCCCGCATCGAGAAAAACTCCTAGATCCTTGACGCACGATTCACGTTTAATAATGCTGCCCTCGAGTCGAACATTATCAGTTTCTCTTCAGTCTCTTCAGAACTACCAACCTAAAGACCTTCGCTACAGCATTCAATGCAGATATTCCTCTGTAGTTGTCGGCGTTGTGCTTGTCGCCTCTTTTAAAAAATTGGAAACCTGTAGGCCGACTTCCAGAGGGGGGGGGGGGGGAAATGTTCCAGTTGCTAGAGAGAGTTGGGACAAGTGACGCAAAAGTGTTAGTATGCAAGCACAGCACTTTTTGAAAATAACTGCAGGGATACCATCCGGACCAACCGATGTTGATGATTTAATTTTAGAAATAGCTGAATGGATCGTTAAATCATCAATATTGATGGTGTTTGACGGATCACAAGAGCGGCACATTACTCGCTGCTAGTGAAATTTGGCCCTGTGTCAATATCTCGGAGCATAACGCGCCCTCGATTTTTACTTTGAAAAGTTCGCAAATGTCCTCGGAATTCGATGCTGTGCGTTCTCCGTATGTTAACGTTGACGGTAGTCCAGATTCTTTCCTTTGATCGTTAACATGTTTCCAGAAAGTCTTAGGAGCTAATTTCAGCCTTTCCTGCACATTTCTTAAATAATTGGCACAACTCTGGCGAGACATCCATTTGTATTCGCTGTTGATTCACAGGTATCGGAATCACACTAAAACTCTCCCATGCATAGAATACCGTCTGAATGTTGCTTTTTTTGAAAATTTTAGCTTTCGTAGTGCAGCAGTCTGCCACGGTGGATTTCTGGTGTTTGGAGGAATCCGCTTAGGAACATGGCGATCGATAGCATAGCTCACGATATTGGAGAAGGTCTGAACTGCAACGTTGATATCATTGGTATCAAGAGTAACATTTCAGTCGATGCTCAACAAAATGCCGAGAATGCTGTCATAATCAGCTCTCTTGAAGTCGTAGCTGACAGGATCCACAACATTGGGAGCATTCGTCGGATGCTCAACCTCGAGCGTGAGATGCAAAGCAGAATGCAGAGGAACCGTTTTAACTAAAACGGAAGGAGCAACGGACATCCTTGGTGCCTGTTCAAAGATGCTGACAAAACATAGACCGAGTAGCTTGCCATTTTCGTTGGTGATGTAATTGATTTGCCGCATAAGACTTGAATTATAGCAATCGAGCAATCTGAGATTTCCTGCCGGGAATCGAGATGCATTCGGGTCCGGGTACCAAAATCCATTGCCCAAGGAGCACCATTTCAGGTCTGGGAAATTAAGATCGCCTATCACTATAATCTCGTCCACAGCATCTGCTTGAGACGATATTGCATATAGCGATTCAGCATGTTTTTTGATTAACGCAACATCACGCGTTTTTTCCGGTGGAAGATATAACACACAAAGGAATAACGAGTATGCAACTAGCTTGATTTGCACCCAGACTTGCGCTGTTTAGCCAGACTGTTCGATACTGGCCCAGGATGTATCCTTAATTTGCTGTGCCTTAAAACGCCGATGAACAGCATTGAGGACTCGATAGGGTCCGTTTGTCGAGCGAAGTCTCCGAGAACATGATCACGTCATAGCATTCATCTGAGCAAGCGAGCTGGTATTCGTCAATACATGTGTTCATTCCGTAAGCATTCTGGTAGTAGAACTGTAGTTCTGAGGTTGCAGGCTTGAAGCCCACTTCCAAATCTCCGAGTTCAGGTCCAGAGCGAATGGGATGGCTGGAGCACGATGAAGGACAAGTCGTTTACTGGTAGACTAAAGCAAGCTGATATTCGACTGATATCGAAAAGCAAGGGGCCTTCAAAACGCCTTGCAGAGTGCGGTCAGGTGATGAAATGCTAGGATTATTGACGACAGGATGATCAATATAGTGGCTAGCGGATGATACTCGATCAACGTAATGACAGGAACCACCAGCAGGACTGGAAATATTATAGTCTTTATAGACAGGTCCCGGTTGGCTTGGCGATGACGCTTGTTGATCATAATGACAAATTTCGGGGGTGCTAATATAATTTGGAGGCGCATCAGGAAAATATCGATTGACATAACGCACATACTTGCCCGGAGGTGCAGGCTGGAAGACCCCTTCCAAACCATCGTAAACAGGGCCAGAACAACTGAGACGGCAGGAAACAGGAACAGTGACGGTAGCGACAAGTGATGGCTCGACTGTAACAACAACGTGGCCAGAAGGGGCTTCCAAAGGCTTCGGTGCGTGCGTCCCGAAGTCGGTGCTGGAGCTGGAATTTCGAAGGGCATTAGGAACAGATCGATCGATATAACACGCATACTTGCCTAGAGATGTAGGCCTTTCCAGATGTAGGCTACACCATTCAATGTGTTCGTCGTGTTGCTACTTCCACTTTTAAATCACCACACGTCCATCCGTCAAAATGCCCTCATTCTTGTCCCTAAACATTTCGGCAGTTGGCATGTAGCCTTTGCAAGATGTGTGGAACTTTTGATGGAGCATCGACGAGTGCGGTCAGTTGTACAATTTCCTCACACTCCGCTTCTTCCAGGTGGTGCTTCCGGAATAGGTGGGTTGCCCCTTCCGTCTATAACGGTCAACGTCGTACTGCAACATTATTGCCCGTGTTGCGGCCTTCTCCGCCAAAACCTAGCTACAAAGCTGGTTAAGCCAATCGTTCCAAGGACTCTTTACCACATACCCGACGTAGTCGATGTTAGCAGCTGTGTCCCAATAAACTGAATTATTCGAATAATTTCGGTACAAATTTTTAAATAATTGCCCCTTTTAAGGAGTCTCTTAAAATTCACTTATAATTCATCCAAGGTGCTTATTGATGTTACTGCATATCGATGAGCCATTTTTTTTTAAATTGTCGCATACTTAAACACAACTGTTAGGGCTGTACATATATGTAGGCTTATGTAAGCTTGGACTCGGGAGATCAGAAGGCGCTTACTCCAAATAATTTGCCGTACAGCAGAAAATGATTTGGAGTCTCGGCGTGAATAAGCCTGCAGTTCAACCTCTAGACTATTGAAGTGCCTGAGATAGCTGGAAGTTGGCGCAGTGGATGTTCGACGAGTTTTGGCGACGCTGGATACAAGAGTATCTACCGGTACTCACAAGACGAAGTTTGAACCAGTGGAGGGCAAGGGTTACCAAATAGCTAAGGACCTTGGGATTCAATTGAATTACATAATACTATTCTGATTGATTTCGACCTCTAGTTCACTTAGCAGGGAACGGCAGATAATGCGTAAAATATTTAATTCCACAAGAAGCAGCAACTTGCAATAAATATTGCTAATGATGGCGGGATTTTGAATAACATATTGTCAACAGCGTATTAAATGTCTCAAAACTTTAGACGACTTAAAAAACATTAGAATCTTGAGCCAAAAATGTTTTAAAAGCGTAAGCGCAATATCTCAAGACTGTACATCTCATTAAGTGGACAATTATTAATAATTCGGTTAAGGAAGAACATTAGGAGAAATTATGAGTTTTGTATCGGTGTGTAACTACCACCTTTTTTGGTAACACACCTGATAACCCCCTAATAGAAAAAAATACAAAAAAATGGGTCACATCGTTCATTCCATACGCAGATTAATTCGGCACAAATGCTGCTTCGAAATCATCCGTTTCGAGAATTGTCGAAAATTGCGAAGTGTAAAACTGTGAGACAATGTAAGTCTCTCCCCAAGTTCAGATCAACGATGATGAAATCGAGGTGGTAGACGAACTCGTGTATCTGAGATCATTGGTGACCGCCGATAACGACACCAGCAGCGAAATACAAAGACGCATTATGGAAGGAAATCATGCCAACTGTGGACTCCGAAGGACGTCCAAAGGCTGTAAAGGCTGACTCAAAGTAATTTGGAAAGCCCCTCACGCGCCGCTTGTATGCTTCGAGTTTTGGGAATCGAAAATCTTTGACAGTGGTTTGCTTACACTTCTATCGAGAACAAATGGTGCAAGTTTGGTCAAATTAGTCGATCGCCTTCAGAAACAAAGTCAAAAGGAACTCGAAAGAAGCAACAGTATTGTATACTAACATCTGGAAAATCCGGTCCGGTTCCAAGCTGGCTAAAGTGCTGAAATGCCCATAACCTACAATGAAATCCTGAGTGTGGAAAGTAATCAGCGGACCAAGGAAAAAGCGGGAACCAGGGATCGTCAGATACGCAGCAAGGTGTTTATTTGCGCTGAACTTTCAACCAGTGCGGAACATCCTTGCCAGGAAAGGATACAAGTCGTACACAGCCAGTAAACATCCAAACCGGCACATGAAGTAGAATGCCCTGACCGTAAAAGGCGTGCCAGGCTCTTGTTCGACCATGTTTTGACAAAACACAAAAGTTGCACTTTGATCGATGACGAAACATACGTCAAATTCGATCCTAAGCAGCTTCCCGGTCAAAAGTTTTACATCCCGACTGGACGTGGGGATGTGCCTGGAAGATTCAACATCGTTTTTGCCTGAAAACGGAACCATTCATCACATCCTCGACGATGACATCCCAAGTTTACATCGCAGAATGCCTGAAAAAGCGTCATCTTTTGGCCCGATTAGGCCAGCTGCCACTACTCCCAGTGGGTTCTGGAGTGGTATGCTGGCAACAAGATCGATTTTGTTCCCAGGCTAATGAATCCTCCGAATCTCCCGGAATTTCGACCAATCGAAAAATATTGGGCAATTTCAATGCAGCGACTTCAACGAAGCGGTGGGGCAGTCAAGGACGACATCCAGCAAATGCGTACAAAATAGAAGAAATGCGCTGATTTCGTGTCCGTTTCCACTGTGCGGGCGCAGGTGGGCTCCACCAAGAGGAAAGTTTGAGATTTCGTTCGAATTGGAGAAATTTAAACAACTAATGCTGTTACTTTGCAGTTTTAATAAAAGCACAGAGAACAGACATCCAGGCTCGAACATTTTTTTTCAATTAACTGTGTAAATCTTGATGCGCTCAAGTGGCGCCCTCAACATATGATTCACCTAAACTAACATAAATGAGCTGTAATTTCAATAGGGCAGTTGATGAAATTTACTCACGGAGGACACTCCAGCTTGCATGTCTGTTCTTTGTGATAAAAGTACTGCAAAGCAACAATTAAGGGACTTTTAAAGCATATTTAATCACGAATTACAGGTCTTTTTGTGCTTACCAATTTGCTTTTAAAAGGTGTTTCGATCAAAATTTGGTCGACTTAAACTTGACGCATTTCCTTTCATCGTGCATTAAAATTTTTTGCACACCCCTCATTTTGAAGATGTGCAGACGTGCATCATCCCTCTACTTTGATTTTGAGATTAGCACTTCAGTTATCAACATTTCATCGAAGGAAGAGAAGCAACGCATCAAAATTTTGCACGTGCATGACGAAAATTCAAAAACCTCTCACGCCAAGTGGGCGAAATAGTTGAATGTGGCTAAATCAACTGTTAACAATGTATTAAAAGGACTAAAATATATACTGGCACTAATTAATCAAAATTTAGCATTGAAAATTCACAAAATTTCCATTAAATTATTAAACACAGTCCCAACGAAAAAACAACAATTCGCACTTGAGAAACTCAAAATAGCAATAAAAAACTGATTATTCACTTCCAATAATTCAAAAGTGACCGGTAAAACTTTCAAAAAAAGCAATAGAAATTAGTATAAACGCAATAATAGGCTGATAGTTTTCCGTCATAATAATAAGTTCTAGCGGTAAACATGTGACAAAAGTCTTCAAATTTTTCAAATCTTTCCAATTGAAATAAAAAAAAATCTTTTAATTTTTTTTCTAATGTTTTGATTTTTTATTGCGATTTTGTGGAAAGAGTTGACGTTTTTGAAGACTTTTGTCACATGTTTACCGCTAGAACTTATTTTTATGACGGAAAACTATCAGCTTATTATTGCGTATATACTAATTTCCATTGCATTTTTTGAAAATTTTACCGGTCACTTTTGAAATAATTGAATGTGAATTTTCAATTTTTTATTGCTATTTTAAGCTTTTCTAGTGCGAATTGATATTTTCTGTTGGCACAGTGTTCAATAATTTAGTGGAAATTTCACATATTTTTATTGCTATTTTTTCCATTTTTATTGATGTTTTATTACCCTGCCGTATTAAAAGTGTTTGGTGAACGTTTGTCGACAGCCAGAAAGCTGGATTGGGGGGAAATCGAAATCCGGAGGCCACAGCGATGACAAATAGAGTTGCCCGCTGTTTCGAGCGGAACCCCAACCTCTCCGTCCGAGATGTCGCAAAAAAGCTGGTAGTGGCGTCTTCAACCGTGGATAGAGCTAACAAACGAGCTGGACTGTCGACTTACAAGAAATTGGTGTCTCCAAATTGCGCCGATAAACAAAACACGTCGGCCAAAGCACGATCCCGAAAGTTGTACACGATGATACTGACGAAGTTTGATTGCGTGGTACAGGACGATGAAGCTTACGTCAAGGCAGACTTTAAAAAGCTGGACAGGAATTGTATACGGCAACTGGACGGGGAAAGATGGCAGATATTTTCAAGCAAATTAAACTGTCCAAGTTCCCGAAGAAATATCTGGTGTGTCAGGCCATCTGTACCTGTGCTTCAGTAGCAACGTTTACATTGCAACCGGAACCGTCAACCAGGAAATTTATCTGAGCGAGTGCCTACATAAACGTCTACTGCCTTTCCTGAAACGACACAGTTAAAGTTAGTTAAAATAATGGTAAACTTGGAATTCAACAAATTTGCTTAGGTAAACAAATGATTTCAAACAAATACGCCTTGACCCATTTCGTTAGGTTATTTGATGCATCGCATCCAACGGATTCATACTTCTTCAACGAGCTACAGCGGATTATTGGAAAAACAAAGTGCGTCTTGTGTAAGAAAACCCATGTTGTTGATTACATCATACCCCGCGGTGCATTTTCTATGGATGCAGCTAGGATACTAGCGGTAGCACCCGGCAGCATTCCCTCCGGGTTTCCCACCGGCGAAACCGGGATAAATCCTTTCTGATTGATTTTTCTCCCTTTGGTGTGCTTCGCTGTCATCAACTACCTCCGGCAAGTCCTAAAGAAGCAGCCATTCGGCTTATCTTGTGTGAGTTTTTCAAAACGGAAACTGTGTAACCTATCGAAAATAAAACGCTGAAGCATAAGGATTGCGTTGAAAATGTAGAAGAGAAAGCCGAACAAACAAGAATGAATACATATCTTGCCAATGGGAAAATGAAAGGCGGTGCACAACAGCGGCGGACTCGTTTTTATTACGTAAATCCTCTTTGGGGTTTTCTCGATGTACATTTTTTCCATTCACAGGTTCCTGGAAAAGGTTTTTCTGTCTTCGTTAGCCGTTACTGGCGGAGTGTTGTGCCATGGCACCCAAAACGTCGTCAACGTCCGACTATTTCTAATTTGAACCGACATCCGATTAGATGGGCGAAAACATACGGAATTTGACACCCCCATCATCACCCCTTTCTGTTAGGAGCAGTGCCGGTTTTCCGAACTTTCGTTTGCTGTCGGTGCTGATTTCCGCAGCATAAACATTGTTTTATGTGTACTATAAGCGGAGAGTGCGTTCCGCTTCTTTTGCTTGGCAAATATGGTAACAGTGCTTAGGAGTAATTTCGATTGTAGCTGAGTTACAACAGACATCACAGAATTTGGCGGAGTAAGGTTAGCTGAGAGAATGAAACTGACGATTTTTTATGATGAAGGTTCCTTTTCGACGAATTGGTTCTATAACTTGAAATCAACAAGCGCTAGTCATTAAGAACTATACGTAATTTGTTCGTGGAAAAACGTTACTCAATATGGTCAACCCTTTGGAGACGACTCGAGCATAAATGCAAACCTTTAACGGTTGGCTGTACGAAACGAAGCTTCGGAAATGTGGCTAACACAAAAAAGGTTTTGTCTGATAATAACGTTTTGCATACTAAATTCACAAAATGATTTATCTATCATAGGTTGAAAATGTGAATAACAGAGGTCCGATATCCAACAACGAACAATTACCTATACCCATAGTCGAAAGCTTTATTCGTTCAGTAGTCTTGGAGCTATATGAGTGCCGATGTGTCATCCAACAATGAATAGAAAACTAACTTTAAATATAGTTGAATTTAAAAATCACTGCTTTAGAATCCCTTGGTCCAAGTGCACCATAAAGTACCCCATCCTTTAGCTTTTTGGTACTAGACTCTTTGTTTGTATTCTAAATCACTGTGTTATTTTGACAAAACATTTCGGAATTGTTCGTTTGAAGTTGTGTTTTAAGGAGTGATTCATGAAACTTGGGACCGATGAGCTTTCTGAACCAAAAACTAAATACATTTTCTTCTTGACTATCCGGAATTTCTTTAACTAAGCGTTGCATAATGTCGGCACCTGCTGTCAAGGTGCAACATCGAGTTGTTAAATAAACTGCTTCTACAGAAGGCCGAAAAGAAAGTTAAAGTAGCAGCTCATCATCTAAAATCCGCCCTTTTAGGGACGACCAATTCGAACTTCAAGTTCAGTTTTTGAGTTGTGTTCATCAAATCATTTTTTTTAAGATTAGATTCAGCTCATCGCAAATGCTCAAGTATTTTTTAAGGTTATTCCAGTTACAATTTCTTTTGGCCATTTTGAGTGCTTTTTGCATTCAACGTGGATAAATAAAAAAAAAACTCAATTACTGTTTGAAAAGCTTTATTTTTCCATAATGGAAAAATTGATTCAGCTACACATAAATCTTCCTCAATAAAGGGTGTCCACAGTTAAATTGCATCACTTTCAATAAGCTGTAACATTTTGCCCTTTGCGTTGATTTCAACGAAATTTTGAGTGAAATGACCTCAGCGTGTATTTTTTATCGCGAAAATGGAGTCGAAGGAACAGCAGGTGCGCCAGAACATTTTGCACACGCACCTCAACAACCAACTTCTTTCGCACCGAGCCATCGCAAAGATGTTGAAAATTCACCAGTCTACAGTGTCTTGTGTCATAAAACGTTTTGGGGAACGTTTAACTGTCGTTCGGAAGAAGGTGAGTGGTAGAAAAGGTGTCCCGTACTGTGTGAAGGATCACAAGTGAGTGGTTACTGCCTATAAACACAAACCCAACAGTTGCGTTCGGGATGTCGTGGAAAAGCTGCACTTCACCAAAAGTTTCGTGCAGAAATCCAAGAAACGAGTTGGACGCCATTCGCCGGCTCCGTTCATTCGAAGTTCAGAAAGCTCCAAACCGCAATGAAAAACAAAATGCATCGAGGAGGATGAAACACACGTAAAAGCGGGCTTTAAAAAATTCCCTGCAACAAGTATGCGACTGCGAAAGACAAGTACAATGTTCCATAGTCTCGCAGGAAACAGCAAGTGTCAAAGTTCCACAAGAAATTCATGATTTGGCAGGGGATTTGTTCGTGTGTAGACGGAGCGAGGCTTTCGTGACAACTTAACTGTAAATAGTCAAGTCATGAATGAATGCCTGAAAAAACGATTGCTTCCGTTTCTCAAAACATACAACGTTCCTACACTTTTTTGGCCGGACCTAGCCTCTTGTCACTACGCCAAGGATGTTCTGGATTAGTACATGACGAATGGTGTCAATTTCGTGCCGAAGGATCTCACTCCCCCAAACTCTCCAGAGTTGCGGCCAATTGAAAAATATTGGGCTATAATGAAGCACGAGCTTCGTAAGCATCCTAAAGTTGTCACTACAGAACAGGAAATGTTGAAGGTTGAATGGTTTCAAGTGGAAAAAAATGTCGGTTCAAGCGTTTGACAAAATCTTATGCGTGGTATTGAGAAGAAAGTTCTGGCTTTTGGATTTGGTAAAAAAATACAGTGAAATAAAAATACCTAAACCAAGAACCAAGATTACACATTGTATTTTATTCCCTGAATATTTCATGACAATCGGTTGAGAGACTTGTTTTTGAGGGCGAGTTTAAAGTGATGCAATTTAACTGTGGACACCCTTTATTTGTTAAAAATTTAAAAAGCAATTTTACTGGTTTTTTTATGTGATCAAATTAGTTGAGCCCTAAACTTGCAGGTTTTTGTAAAGATCGTTTATTTGTACAGGCTCAATCGAATCAACTTAACACAGCCAAGTTTTCATATTTATATACATAAATTATCTTAAAACTAGCGTTAAGAGAATAGAACCGACTACTCGCGGCTGTCTCGAGGTTAGTAGGAATAACAATTTAACGGATGGGAAGATGGGTGGGAATTTGAAGTATAATTACAAAGCACGTTTATTTTGAATTCGGAATTGTCTGAAAACTTATAAGTATACACTTTTTGGTTTTCTTTTGACTTGAATATTGTTGAGAAAAAAAAAACAAAAACACTGATAAAAAAAACTGAAAGTAAACATCTAGGTTAAACATACTACAATCTAAGACTGAAGTAAGAACAAAATACATAAATGAGTTTCATAAACTCCAGATCACGTACAGCCAAAATACCTCGAACCGGTACATTGGGTTGTTTGACTCGAGCCCGAAGTAAATGAAGCTCTGATCTGACTCCACGATGCTCAGAACATGACTAAATAATGTGATCTGTGTCCTGGTAACCTCGTTCCCATTCACAGAGATTGCTGTCGCTCAGCCCAACTCAGTATAAATGAGCGTTCAAAGAATAATGATTGGACATGAGGCGAGACATGACACGAATGAAGTCTCGACCCACATCCATCCCCCTAAACCAAGATTTCTTCGACACCTTTGGGATGATAGAATGTTGCCATCGTTCCAAATCTCCTTTATTCCATTTATACTGCCAGCTGACGTGTGATTATTGATGAAAAATAAAAAAAGGCGATTAAAGGCGATTTGTCGTACGTAAATATCGCCTTCCATAGCGCCCACCTTTGCAAGCGAGTCAGCTTTCTCATTGCCTGGAATTGAACAATGAGATGAGACCCATACAAAGGTGATGATAAAATAACGCGAAGATAAAGTAACTCTAGAAGCTTCCTGTATTTGTCCAGTGAGAAAACTACTAAGGAGTGCTTTACCGACCTCAAGGAGCTGAAGTAGTCGCTATAGAACTGAGATGCCTCATCCATGAGAAATATAATACTGGTCCGGTGTTAGTGACGCAACAATTTCTAGCTTTAAGTGTATTGTCGCTAATTCAGCAACATATACGGAACACGGAGCTTGAAGTAAACGATTGGCGCTATACATTTCATTAAATACACCAAAGCCTGCCGATGCCTCTATCAAAGATCCGTCAGCGAAGAACGATTTAATGGAATCAACTTGGCCAAAAGTTGCAATAAATATTACCGGACGATGATACTCTGTGGTTACATAAAGTTCCTGCTTCATGGATAAATCAAAATGAACCGAATTGTTGAAGTCGGAGAAGCAAACACGATTGGAAATATTCGATGAAGCGCTGACATCCTGTGTTATGTACAAATGGTACAAAGTCATGATTAAGTCATCATATTTAAAGGACATAGAATGAGTTATCGGCTTACCCTGTAGACAAATTGTCTAAGGTATCCTATAAGGGTCCTTGCAGATCGACCCCATTGGGTCCCGTGACAGACACTACACCGTCATCTGCAAGTTGTCTCAACGTAAAGTTGTCACTTAGACAGCCGTTAATGTCTTTGTCATAAACATTATACAAAAGAAGGCTTAAACAAGATCCCTCGGGGAGATGCTAAATCGGAAAGCTGTAGAGGTTCCATGCAGCTCATCGTCCTGCAGTTTTGTCGAAAATAAACTGTAATGTTTCATTTTCCTCAACGACTGGTAGTAAGATGCACTCATTTTCAGTGCCTTGAATGAAGTCAGCACTACGTTGATTAAAATCTCTGTATACGTGAACTTTCACATCTGGGGAAAGTCCAGACATAATTTCGTCTGTAATGTGAAAATATTTCATATACTTATTTGCGAGCGTTGTTTGGGGGAAAATACACTGTGGCAAATACACGTGTTTCACTTGCCATGTGTACTTTCACCCATACATGTTCAAATTCCTTAACTTTTGAAGTATCAATAATTTCTGAATTAAGTTTGGTAGAAATAGCAATTAAAACACCCCTACCTGACTTCTTTTCAACATTATAAGAATCACCAAAGAATTCTTCACTTCATCTAGAAAGCTTAGAGGCAAGGGTACCAAATGATATTTTTTAAGGACGACCGTTAGGAAAAATTGAAGCTCTGAACGATAATAAATCTATCATTTCTTGATAGATTCCAAGATTTTTGCTCCAATCAGTTGGAAGTAGCAATTCAGTTACCCGTCGATCATACCAACATTCAAACCAATTGTCCCTTTTCAGAGCAATGATTTTTCAAGAGTAATAGAATTTTGCAATATACATACTTATACCGATCCAACGTCCCATCAGGACAGCACCTGAATTACAATGTTTCACTTACACTTACAATGCTTTCTATTGAACAAATGATTGCATCAAACTACTAAACGTAGTCTACATCAACCGTCGTGTGTTATACACAACCTCACTGTTTTTTTTCCTTTCAAGTTGCATACTTGATAATGAAACTTTTCAATGCAGCATGGCTGGACCTGGCCTCAGCCCTTTTATTTCATGTCGGCATCTTCATCACTGCGACCATTTTTTAGATCTACATATTGTGACATATTCCTTTTTTTTGCTTTAGATATTGTCAGCATGACGCATCACTATTACTGGAAGTTATCGCCAGTATTTGCATTGACTTAAAGCATTGTCCCAGGGCGGTATAACACACCGAATTAAGTGCACTACCGTACTGGGATTTGTTCTGTAGATCTCAATGGGTTCTAGCAGCCCTTTGCTGAAAAACTTAAATCTTTTGTTGGAAATTGCTGGGCAGTGACATAACAAGTGTTTCGAGTCTTCTTTATCCAGGTCACAGAATCAACGTGAATCATCTTGAAGTTTTCCTACCAGTTTCAAGTGATATCGGCTTGGACAGAGGGCAGTTATAAGGTCCGTATATATGGTTATATCTTTTTGGCTAAGATCAAGTAATTTGCGAGTCGTTGAAATGTTTGGAGTAATAAACCGCTTTGATTGCCTATTCGCATTAACTTTCAAGCATTCCCAGGCTTTCATCTCAATTCTTAGAGAAGAAGCAGATAAACCTCAACAGGATTCAGGTCCGAAAAACTGATAAGACGATCCAAATCCTGCTGGTTCGTCTCTCGTTTCTGTCAATTCTACAATGACCAGGAACACAGCACAAATTGACTTGATTACGACAAGACACCTGACTTCAAGGCATTTAGAGGTGCTTGACTGTTTGACATAATGCATATTTTTGAATATCCATAGTTTCCGCGTAAGCATATAACAGAGCATTACAGATTTGCTTGAATTTCAGCTTGGAATACAGTTTGCCTCGTACCCATTGGAATTGACATGTCAATCCATGTGCCAGTTAACCCTGTTCTTACTTGAATGTTAACTTTTTAACCGCCTGTATAGAAAACAATCAATCCTTGTTGGAAAGTTAGACCATTCTTTTCCCACGAAACAGTCAAAGTGGTATTGTTTCGCCATCCAATCTTCCTTATGCGTAACTAAAGGATAAAATCTAACAATTTTCCTATTAGATCACCTTCGAAAAGGTTCACAAACCTTCTGATCCTTAGTGCGCTCTTTTCAGCTTCTAATTGTATGAATTGATGCAATGGTAGCATGAAAAGAAACGCATCCAGTGCCTTTGTTGGTGTACTTCTCATCCCAAGTAACAATTTTAGTTTTATTCCAGCCGTATAGTACTCCTCCCGGCTTTGTTGATAAAACTACATTCAAAACTGTTTTGTCTACCAACACCTCCTCTATGCATCATTAAAGCCGAAATGTGTACAAAGTGGCCCACGCTATAGACGGTTATGGAAGCCAATTGATAAAACCTTTATAAGACCATAAAGATTTTGAAAATGTTCTAGTGAAAGATGTTATCACCACTTGAGAACCTTCATAAAATCTATTGGCTGCCATCAAAACCAGCATAGGGCCGAATGGCCACAGCTGTCAAACTTCACGGTAATATCGTGGTTGGTTTTTGTTGTTCTGCTTTGTTCGATTCTCTGCGCTTCTGATTCACTTACCAGTAAATAATAACTAAGAAAAAAGTTCTGCTGTTTCGGGAGATTTTAAAAACAAATTGCTTTTTTTAACAGGTATCATGCTCCAAATTACATGCACATTCAATTTTATGGTGAATATTGGCTCGGTAAGAACCAAAAATTAATGCGCCTCGGAAATTATGCGAGTATACAACAACAAAATCAAAATTGTAACGAATATATGTGATAAATTATTCATGAATTTCCTGAAAATTTATGGAATTCAATAAGTTCTTCCAAAAGAATGCCAAAATTGGTCTCCGATCTACAGTTCATTTGCACTACCTTTAATATTTGGTGTATTTATTTTTCCAAATTTCAATGATTTCTTATATTTCAATATGGCGTTTGCAAGAAATAACAGTTTAGCCAAAAAAAGCCAATTTATCTTCGCAATGACTACTATAAAACTATTTGGTCATTGGGTGACTTACCTCAATGCCAATTTTTGCCATTTAATGCATTTACTGGAGGCAAAATGGTTTTAAAATGCTTTTACAACTAACCATAATAAGATAGCATGAATGACTCCTAAAATGGCATTTCAAAAAAGCATTTTACGAGTTCATAAAGTCCCAGTAAAAGCTTTGATAGGAGTAAAAGGAAGTTCGGAAGACAAGGTTTTAAAATCGTTGTAAAAAAGCTGTGTAGATTCTCATTAAGTTGACTTAAATATGAAACCAATTGGCACCTCTTGGTGCCACAATAAAACCAAATTGATTACTAGTGGCTTTCATAAAACTTTAATAAAACTTAAAGAAGCTGGATGATTTTCGCAATGTTACTTGGGGTTGCACCAGTAATTGAACTAGTTGCTAGTTTTTGAAATTTTTCTTACTTTCTCTGTACAACAGTTTCTTCATTTTTTGGCCATCAAACCAATGAAGAATTGGAAATCTTGGGTCTCACAATTTCCGAATAAATTCAATGGATCATTTTTGGTTTTAGTCCCCGCTCCTTCCCAAATGTTCCAGTTATCGATAGAGTATTTGTCGCTCTGTTGATTGTGTGCTCTAAATGGAAGTTCCACTTTAGTTTACTGTCAAGGAATGCTCCAAAGTATTTGACTGTATTTGAAAGTTCCTAATGCGTACCTTTAAATCTTAAGTTTTTCAAAAAATTATGTTATCTTTCGTGTAAATGGTACAATAGTAGTTTTAGAAGGATTTCTGTTCCAGCCTTCCCTATCACACCCCGATGAGACATACTTTAAAACACTTAACATTCTGTTTGCGATAGTACAGTCATATTTACCGCGTATTATTATAACTATAACATCTGCTAAGTCAATTTATTCAAACCCTAGGGTACTCAGATTTCAATTATTAAAGACCACAAAAGAGGTGACAATACGCCCTTTTACAGCTCTAACACTGTAGGATAAGCTTTCGAGATTTGCTGATTTTTGTCTTTTGCATAATAGCTTGTAGATCCATTCGGCAACACACTTATCAAATCCAAGATTCGACATTGCTTTTATCATTGAGCTATGAGACGAATTATCATATGCTCCTTCAATGTCTAGGTACGCAGCTCATTAGGCCACTAGATCACTGGATGATATGGACCGGCTGAATATAAACGTTGTATCGAAGACTGCCGACTCTCCTGATGCCCCCCAGCTTTGACCGATGAAAAACATTCGGCGAACCTCAAATAAACGATCTAATAGACGTACGACTTAAGGAAAATTTGCTTCCCTAACGCTAATCAATATTTCTTCAAATTACGAAAACAAAGTGCCACCGATAATGCACCAAACATGTTTCTATTAAATAATTTCTATTGATATTTTCCCCGCTTACTATACACACTACCCCCCATACATGTGCAGTAACCCACTTCCACAAAATCAATCATCTGCTTGATCGGTCAGCGAAGTAAATCATCGAAAACACGAACCGAACGAATTCATCATCGATTAGCAATTAATCACTTTATCCATTAACATTGGCAGGCCCCCTTCGGACATAACAAAGCCTAATTGTAATTACATGAAAACGCATCCATACAGTTTCTTATTCGAAAATTCCACCGGACGCAGGCTCGGTCCCCACAAGAACGTGTTCTAGCTACACTCACACATACAGCACATGGTGTGGGGCCACTCGCTCTGTGGATTAAATTGATTATGAATGAATCAATTATGAAAAACAATAAAACACGAACCCCCGAGGGAGCATTTGTTGTTTGGGTGTGTATGTGTGCGTGTGAATATGTGTTTGAACGGTGCGATGATGGTAGTCCTGTTTTCGAAATGCACATGGTTGTGGTTCTATACTGCTGGATCGGGAGCTGGTGAGTGGACACCACACTCGTGGATGCTTGCGCTTGGATGATGTGTAATGGCAGACAGCAAAGCTTTTATCGGCGAGATTCAACCCTGAAGCAAACCACACACGACAGAAGTTGCGTCTATTTTTCCGGTTGTTTTTTTTTTTAATCAAATTGCCACAACCATATCAGAAGCTGTCGATTAAAGAGCACCACCGGTATAAGGCAATAGATCAAAGTCGTAGGATGCTTTGTTATTGTTTAGCGCTCAGACCACCAATATGAGTGGTAATAATTTTGAGTATCATCAGTCAAGATTTCTAGCAAGTTGCCTACTTGTATTATTGAATTATGTTTTTCAGTAAAGGGTGTTCCGATCAAAATTTGGTCAATCATTAATGTGAGTGATTCGATCAAAGCTTTTTTTTTTAATTAATCATTTTTTTGTACAGGCTCAATCGATTCAACTTTACAGAGCCAAATTTTCATGTTTTTATACATCATTTATCTTAAAACTAAAGTTAGGAGGAAAGAGCCGATTACTCGCGGCCGTCTCGAGGTTATTAGGAATTACAAATTACGGATGGGAAAGAGGGTGGGAATTTAAAGTATGGTTTACATAACACATTAAATTTAAATTCTAAATTATCTAAACACTTATAACTATACAATTTATGGTTTTCTTTTGACTTGAACATTTTTTGAAAAAGAAAAAAAACACACACATACACAGATAAAAAAAAACTTAAACTAAACATACAGGTTAAACTAACTACAATCTAAAGCTAATGTTAGTCAAAAACACATAAATGAGTTTCATGTACTCCAAATCACGTACAGCCAAAATATCTCGAATTGGCACATTGGGTTGTCTACCTTGAGCCCAAAGGGAATCATAAAGCCCCGATCTGACTCCACGATGTTCAGCACATGACCAAATAACGTGATCTGCATCCTGATAGCCTTGTCCACTTTTACAGAGATTGCTGTCGCTCAGCCCAACCCGGTATAAATGAGCGTTCAAAGAATAATGATTGGACATGAGGCGAGACATGACACGAATAAAGTCTCGACCCACATCCATCCCCCTAAACCAAGATTTCTTCGACACCTTTGGGATGATAGAATGTTGCCATCGCCCCAAATCTCCTTTATTCCATTTATACTGCCAGCTGACGAGTGACTGTTGACGAAAAATCGGAAAAAATTCGTTGAAGGCGATTTGTCGATCACAAATATCGCCTTCCATAGCGCCCACCTTAGCAAGCGAGTCCGCTTTCTCATTGCCTGGAATTGAACAATGAGATGGGACCCATACAAAGGTGATGTTAAATTAACGCGAAGATAAAGCACTTAGAACTTTACCGGCCTCAAGGAGCGAATAGCCTCTATAGAACTGAGTTAATCCGTGAAAATGAAGTACTGATCCGGTGTTAATGAGGCAACAATTTCTAGCGTAAAATGTATTGCCGCTAATTCAGCGACATATACGGAACAAGGAGCTTGAAGTTTACGGTTGGCGCTATAAATTTCATTAAATATTCCAAAGCCTGCTGACTCCTCTATCAAAGATACAACGTTAGAAGATCTTGCGGATGTGCTCCCCACCAGGTCCCGGTAATTGTGCAGAGAAAGTTGATCCTTGGCTGGCACTTTCGCTTCACATATTCAATATGGGATCTCCAGGTGCACTTAGAATCGAACCAGACCCCAAGATATTTAAATGACATAGAATGAGTTATCGGCTTACCCCAAATTTGAAGCTTCGGTTGTGCTGGGTTATGCTTCGTAGAAAAAACTACCAACTCAGTTTTCTCCGTAGAGAATTCAATACCTAGCTCTAGAGCCCAAGTAGACAAATTGTCTAAGGTATCCTGTAAGGGTCCTTGCAGATCGATCCCATTGGATCCCGTGACAGATACTACGCCGTCATCTGCAAGTTGTCTCAACGTACAGTTGTCACCTAGACAACCGTCAATGTCTTTGACATAAAAATTATACAAAAGGGGGCTTAAACATGATCCCTGGGGGAGACCCATGTAGCTAAATCGTGAAGCTGTAGAGGTTTAATGAGAGAAGCTCATATGTTTCTCTGACAGCAAATTTTACAAAAAATTATTCATTAATGGTGAAAAGCCACAAGCGTGGAGTTTATCTGAAAGAACTTCAACATATACTGAATCAAAAGCCCCCTTTATGTCCAAGAATACAGAAGCCATTTGCTCTTTTTTAGCAAAAGCTAACTGAATTTCTGTGGAAAGCAACGCGAGACAGTCGTTCGTTCCCTTACCCCTACGGAAACCATATTGAGTATTTGAAAGCAGGTTGTTCGTCTCAACCCATTTGTCCAGACGGAAAAGGATCATTTTCTCCAACAACTTTCGAATACAGGATAACATCGCGATGGGTCGATAGGAGTTGTGGTCAGACGTGGGCTTACCAGGTTTTTGAATGGCAACAAAGCTTTTATTAATAAGCCTAATTCTTTCTCTTTTGAATGTTCAGTTAATACAGAATACAGGAGAAATTTTTAGTTAAGCTTCTTTTATACCGAATGTGAATCGCGGGTGTTTTGTTTAATACCTGCCATAAGATTTTGTACAGTCTCTTTGTCCACATTATTCGCCGCAGAACGCCAGTTTGTTTTGAACTTTTTCTCGCTCACAACAGCTTTTTGAGCCTTCTTAAGGTTCCGCTTGCCGATGGCCCAATATTGTTCGATTGGGGGGGTTAGCTCTGGCGTGTTGGGAGGGTTGTTGTCCTTGGGCACCACTTGAAAGTTGTTGGCAGCATACCACTCCGTGGCCTTTATTCCGTAATGGCAAGATGCCAAATCCGGCCAAAAACAGAACGGAACAATTGTGTCGCTTCAGGAAAGGCAGTAGACACTCACTCAGATAAATTTCCTGGTTGACGGTTCCGGTCGAAATGTTGCTCTTCAAGCCACAGGTACAAATGGCCTGCCATACCAGAAATTTCTTCGTGAACTTTCACAGTTTAATGTGCTTGAAAATATCTGCCACCTTTCCCCGTCCGGTTGCCGCTTAAAATTCCAGGAAGCCGTGTCCAGGAAGCTATTTAAAGTCTGCCTTGACGTAAGTTTCATCGTCGTGTACCACACAATCAAACTTTCGCGATCGTGCATTAGCTGACGTGTTTTGTTTATCGTCACGATTTGGAGTCACCACTTTCTTGTAAGTCGACAGTCGAGCTCGTTGTTTAGCTCTATCCACGGTTGAAGGCGCCACTTCCAGATTCTTAGCGACATCTCGGACGGAGAGGTTGGGGTTCCACTCGAAACAGCTGGCAACTCTATTTCTCGTTGCTGTGGTCTCCGGCTTTCGTTTCCCCCCCCGATCCAGCTATCCTGGCTGTCGACAAACGTTCACCGAACACTTATAATACGTTGGTAACAGTTGATTTAGCGACATTCAACAATTTCGCCAACATGACGTGAGAGTAGTTTGAATTTTCGCCATGCACGTGCAAAATTTTGATGGGTTGCTTCTCTTTCTTCGACGACATTTCGATAACTCTTCTCGAAATCAAAATTAGGCTTTTTGACGTTTAATCACCTTTCCCTTTCTAGCACATGCAGAGGAATAATGGTTTGTTTTCCTCCAAAAGATTTTTCTCCTTACTTGCAATCCTTTGTATCAAATGGCGCTGTAGTATGCGTGCACTCAAGGTTACTAAGCCTAATAGAGGCATGATGCTACACGCATACATCTACAAAATGAGGGGTGTGCAAAACATTTTAATGCATGATGAAAGGAAAGGCGTCAAGTTTAAGTCCACCAAATTTTGATCCAAATACCCTTTAGTCAGCAAAACCTTAATTTGGATCACGGCCACCCTAATAACGAAACAAAAAAATACGGGCCAAATACTTTTCGTTAAAGAACAAAACTACCAATTATTATGAAATTCTGAGAGACCGTATATCTTTTGTTCTATGGAACTACTGATATAAGTTATTTGATATTTTTTGGTGTTTTGTCTGTTTGAGATATGCATAATCCAGTATATACATAATATTGCTAATTTTAAACTTATTTAATTGTTTTTAATGCATCAGTGGTTGAATTCGCTCATTGGTGAAAATAAGGCTGGTCAAGAGATCGTCGATAAGAAAAAAGAAAAAAATAAGTAACAGGCAACGAAAATCATTTTGTAGTACTTTGTGCTTTTCATAGCAAACGAAAAGCACAAAGTACTACAAAATGATTTTCGTTGTCTAATTTCAATAATAATCTCAGAGCTATTGATTTATAAATACAGTACTGGTAATCATACAGTACTGGTAATCATACAGTAAACACTCAATTTTGTTTCATAAATTTGCACATACTTTGTAGTTTCAATAGTTTCAATATGAATAGGTGAAATTGAACGCTTTTGTTATGATATCAGACAACAAAACCTGTTCATTTGCGCTTTTAGATGTGGCAAAAAAAGTATATAGCCTATTGGATTACCCAACAACAGGGTGGTGCTTTGCGTACTTTATTGTTTACATATAAAACAAAACCCTAACTTTCATTCATTCTGCAACAGGGGATATTTTTAAATTATCGTACAGGTTTGGGCCGATGGGTCTCAGATTATTACGAAACTTTGTCCATGCGTAGGGCTCATGAATATATGAACAAAAAAAAATATTTAAAAAAATCAGGGATGCCAGTTTCCCTGGAAAACACCAATTGAAGTTTTCCGATTTTCCAGAACATCACTAACTTTAAAAAATTCATAACTTTCGAATGAATCATCGTAGCGCAAATTTTCTTTCATCCAATCTTTTATGAAATTTTTCTCAAAAAATCAGAAAAAATATAATTTTAGAAAAATTCTCTACAAAATTTTCCACAGTGAAGGAAAATTGCTTGGATAGGACGGACAATCACACTACTACTAAAATTGTTTTTATTTATCCATTCTTTGTCTTATATACTAATTTTACAAATTAAGTGTTTCAGCCCATTGGGCTCTTCAGTTTTGTTTTATGTTTTTTGTGTTTTGTGTGTTAAGTGTTTTTTGTGTTTAGTTAATTTTTTTTTCAGTTCAGCCCTTGGGGCATTGTTTGTTAAAATTTCATAACCTACCTAATCTACAACTTAAACTACAATTTGAAAATCCTAGGGGTGGGGAACCAGATTCCGGAAGATCTGGTGATCCGATGTCAGGCAGCGTGCCTTGTACCGATTGATAGACTCACTAAAGCGATCGTCGAACATTTTTATCTCGGCCAGACGGTGGACCTCAGATGTTCTTGTTCTCGGAGGGGTGTTCAGGATCATCCTGAGGAACTTATTTTGAACCCGCTGAAGCTTCAGGAGATGTGTTTTTGCGCAACTCTCCCAGATCGGCATGCCGTACTCGATGACTGGAAGTAGGATTTGCTTGTAGACAGCAAGCTTGTTTTTCAGGGATAATGTAGACCTTCTGTTGATCAATGGGTACAGTAGATCCAACAGAATGTTACACTTTGTGACAGTTTTGTCAACCTGTTCCCTGAAAATAAGCTTGCTGTCTATTGTAATGCCAAGATAGACAGCTGATTTGGCCCATTCCACCGTTGTTTAGGCTTATTTTACAATCCTCAAGCGGAACAAGTTTGGGAGAGTTGGAGTATGGAAATAGGATGACCTGGGTCTTCGCCGCGTTGATACAGATCTTCCATTCGGTGAAGTATTCAGACAGAACATTCAGGCTTCGCTGCAGTTTCGCTGTAAGCGCCGAGCATTAAAAGATAAACGGCCACAATACCAGCAACGACACGGCAAACTCATTTTGCTGCATGACAACGCTCGGCACATGTTTCTCAGGTCATTAAAACCTACCTAGAAACACTAAAATAGGACATCCTTCCAGACCCGTCGTATTCTCCAGATATTGCTCCTTCCGACTACCACCTTTTCCGATGGATGACGCATGGCCTTGCTGAGCAGCACTTACACTCTTACGAAGAGGCCAAAAACTGGGTAGATTTATAAATCGCTTCGAAAGATGAGCAGTTTTTTCTAGACGAAAGATGGGAAAAACTTGTGGCTAGCGATTTTCAATACTTTTGAGAATGAATATGTTACCAATTTTTCACAACAAAGTCTCAAGTTTTGATAAAAAAGGTCGGTGTTCCATTTGAACACGTGATAGTAATGATGAAAAGACTTCCATTGCATAGGGTATGTGTCCCTTGACTCAGCCTAATATGCAACAACTGATTACATTTTTCATTATAACTCATAAAGCATTTGAGCTGGAAACAAAATTTAACTAGCTAAGATATTTTTAATAAACCATCTGGTAGCATGTATCACGAAAACCTACACAATTCGATTTATAAAGTCAGAAACTTTCGAGGGATATGGATGTAATGTCGGTCTATGGGTGCCAAATTGGGTCTAATCATGGATGCAAGTTCGTCCCATTCGATTGATTTTTTATAAAATGCAATCTTCGTACGGGTTTCTTACTGATTTTCTGATTCAAGGCATTCCCAGCTGTATTCGCTCTACCCAACAAACAATTTCACAAATCAAACTATACTTAAACTGCTAAGAAACACTTATTCATTGATTTTTGTATATGATTTAGCGGTCATTCAACAATCAAAACATTATAATTCACTCTACACAAATTTTGTTGCTTTAATTTGTGTTAAAATGAGCCATATGAACAACATTCAACCGGAACTTAGACATTTGTATTGTAAATGTTGCCAATAGCAACATTTTTAATACGCTTTTCATAAAACAGGTCATAGTTGGGAACATAGAAAAAAATATGTCCCTAACATTGGGTCCACCGTATGCTTGTTAAATCATTGTTATTTTACCAATGTGACCTGTTAGTTTATAACATGTGACTATATTCTGTACATCTTGGCTACATTATTCGGTTTATAGGTTAAATTTCGGCAAATTTAGATCATTCGAAGATCGTATAGATAATCTGTTCTGCTTAACCAGTAAAGTCATGGTGTCTAAAAAGTCAAGGAAATCGAAAACTACGCGGAAGTGAACAACTTTAAATTGAGGAATTATGTCTCAATTGCTTTGAAATAAATCGGTCATGCTGATAGCAACATGATTTTGTTGATTTTCGAAGAAATAAGGACATATTTGGTACATATGCCGAATCAAGGAGCTAGGCTAACATTACATTCCGGTACCCTATCAATCAGAAAAAGAAATCTGATAATACTATCGCAAAGGGTGTCCACTATTAAATTGCATCACTTTCAATAAGCTGTATCATTTCGCCCCCTGGGTTTATTTTAACGAAATTTTGGGTGAAATGACCTCAGCGTGTATTGTTTACATTGCGTAAGTTTCATTGTGAAATGTGTCGTAGTTTCTAAAATGGAGTCAAAGGAACAGCAAGTGCGCGAGAACATTTTGTACATGCACCTCGACAACCCACTTCTTTCGCACCGAGCCATCGGAAAATTTTGAAAATTCACCTATTTACCTATTTTGGATTGGAAAAAAAATACAGTGAAATAAAAACCAAGATTATACATTGTATTTTATTCCCTGAATATTTCATGACAATCGGTTGAGAGACTTGTTTTTGAGGACGAGTTTAAAGTGATGCAATTTAACTATGGACACCCTTTAGAAGTTCAGATAAAAAAATCTCAGCAATGGTTTCAGAGAGAAGGGGTATTTAAATTTGATGATTCCGTATGCGTTTTAAAGTGATTTTGTTTTGTAAACTTGCATCAATGGTTAATATGCCAGCTCTGTCTATAATTGTTTCACAGTGCAGATGTGTGTAATACCAGGAAACTAACCAGTCTTCTTGATACACTGTATTCGTTGATTAGCTAATAAATCATCGTCATGCAAACCGGATTGTTGATAATTTTCAATCAACCCGCTAGGATAGAAAAGCTTTCGTATCTCACCAATTTCGGTGTAAAATAATGGATTGACTAGTCTAAACCGTGCTCGCGGGCACGGTCATGTATGAAGTGACCCATAATTTTCCCCTGGGAAAAAAGACAACGCTTCAATCAGCGTGCGATGGGTGGAATAACAAGCGCGATGAAAAACGAGATTGAATGAGCTGCAGTCCGGGGCCATAAATAATCAATTAGGAGCGTTGTTGGTTTTGTTTTTTTTTCTTTCGTGCTGGGCCATGTTGTGCGATGGAAAGCCAAAAACTCAGGAAGGAGACAGCAAAGTCATATGCTAATTGGAAAATGAATTATGAAAAACGTGTGGTCTGTCCGATCCAATCAAGCGAGAGTGAGCTGGGCAAATTGAGTCCCAAGAATGCATTTTACCCTTGGCCTGTCAGACAAGCCAGCGATGATGATGATGGTTTTGCGCAATTAAAAGTCCATCCAATTTGCTCCCCAATATGGCTTGCCTTAAAACAACCATATATCGTATATAGTGCTGAATCACAGGCCAATTAGCGAATTTAATTGATTTATGTATTCACGATAGTGGTGTTGGCTGCATAGATTACTTTTCCCTGCATTATTTGCGTGATTTCTGATTGCGATGTTTGTGTTTCCGGTTCATAGTTGAGTTCCAAGATCCCTTAAGCTGGATGTTCATTTTTCGGTTCCCCTCCAGAAAATGCTATCATGTATCGTGACAAGCCACTCAAATTGGATTATGCAAAATCACAAACACGATTACCATAAACCATCATTCCGCGGGTAAACTTGAATAGGAAGGTTTCGTGCCAGCCGTCAATGTAAAGAAACTGGTTTGCTGGTTTGGAACTGCGGCTTCTTTCCCTTTTTTGGTGGCACGTGGAAGGCCAGCGACGATGGCGCAACATCATCTGTTCCTGCTTCCGGTTGCGACAGTTGCCCATTGGGTGAGAATTAAGGTCAAGTGCTTTTTAATTAGCTTCTGACTCGGAATCAACATGAATGGTGATCCGGTGGGATGAATTCGATTATCATTCATTACCGGACGGGGCTGGCTTATGTTTGCAAACTTTTTGTTTCTAGTTCAGTATATGGGCCGGTATGTAGGTCAGAATCAAGTGTTGATAAATACAATTCCGAATCCATATTTTCTGGAGATTCAAAGATTTATATTTGCACAGTCATAGTACGTCATAGTATTTGAAGTCTTGTTTATGAAATTTATAATACCTTATGATTATTCTTCTTGGCCACGTTGGGTTCTAAACGTGAAAAAAGTGTTGGCGTCTGCCACGTTCCACCTTGGATAACTTTTAAATGTGCAAGGCTTGTTCGCGACAAAATCGGGACACCCATAAATCCGTATATCTCTGGAAATAATTCAATTTTTGGCGATACTTCAAGCGATCTAAAACGAAGATGGCGTCGAAAGGAGAGCAAGTGCGAAAAGCAATTGTGTGCGGTCGCAATAAAAATCCGGATCTGTCAGTAAGAAAACTTACAAAAAAGCTTGGTTTTCCTGCAAGCACTGTCCATAACGTTCTTAAATCTTTCGATACACGTTTGACAACAGCCAGGCAGGCTGGCAGCGGAACAAAACGGAACCACCAGAAGGACGAGAAAGTGAAGCAAATATTGCAGAAAAGACCAAATCTTTCGGTACTTACTGTGGCTAGAAAAATAAAAATGTCCCCATCTTTCGTACACATTTCCAAGCACCGGCAAGGTATGACAGCGTTCAAAGTAAAAACTGTACCGAACCTTAATGATGAATAGAATGTGACGGCTAAAACCCGGGCTTACAAGTATCGTGAATATATGACGAAGTTGATAATTTTGATAATAGGCTATGAAACTTATGTGCTGGAAGACTTTAAGCAGCTTCCCAGAATGTCTTATTATACTGTTATGCAACGAAACGGCGTAGACGAGCATTTCAGGACGAAGAAAAAGGCCAAGTTTCCCAAAAAATATTTGGTTTGGCAGGCAATATGCAGCTGTGGTCGAGCAAGCCAAAGCTTCATCACTACCGGAAAGGTAAACAATGAAATATACCGTGAAGAATGCCTAAAGAAGCGATTGCTACCATTCCTACGAAGCAATGACGCTCCTTTGCTTGGCCTAATTTGACATCTTGTCACTACGCCACAGATGTTTTGAAATATAAAGTATAAAGCGAACGGAGTCCACGTTGTACCGAAAGAGGCGAATCCACCTAACTGCCCGGAGTTGCAACCTATCGAGCGGTATTTGGCTCTCGTGAAGAGAAAACTCTCTCAATATAAACAACAAGCTACAACTATTGATAAATTTCGAAAATCTTGGACAAAGGCATCCGATTTATTGCAGAGAATTCTGCACAGAACCTAATGGCTGAAGTAAACTCAAAAGTTCGTAGTTTCTTCATTCCTAATTAAGTAACTGTAATTAGTTTTAAGATGACTAATAATGCACAATTAAATGAATAAAAAATGCATCTTGGATTGAACTAACAGCAAATTTGTTTTATTCCAAATTAAATCTGTCCAGATTTTGTCGCGAACAAGCCTTAATTCGACTGTGAAGAGTGTATCGAACAGCAACATGCAATCAGTAATTACTCTAAAAGGACTTTCGTCATTTTAGTGTGGTTTGCGACGACATGTTTGTTTACATGTCAATAACAGTTGTGCAATCTATTTGTTTCCGGAAAGTGGGTCAAAGCGTTTCAAAGATGAGTCAAATTGATCTGGACACGCGAAAGATAATTCTGCACATTTGGTGCTCGGAAAAGGGTGTCACACCAGTGTCAAAAATGTTATCGAAAAGTTCGGCGAGACCCTTTCCGTAAAAGATTTGCCCCGATCCGGCAGGAAACTGTGTTTTAGGCAACCTGGCTGGGACTTGAAAGTTGGTGAGTACATAAGGAAAAACCCACCGGCGTCGACGCGGGATTTTGTCAAGCAATTCAACACCATCATCGGAATGATTCAACGGATCAAAGCTCGGAACTCCCTGAAAACATAGAAACAGAAGTTGTCGGAAAAGTCTTTGTGCAGCAGTTTGGGCCAAAACAAGAGCGCAAAAACGGTATAACCCGATTCTGGAGAACATAAACGGATGCATTCAGATTGACGACGAAACCTACGCCAAGCCTTCTACAGTGGTTGGCAAACAATAATGGACGATTCTTGAAAATGGACATCAATCCGCTGAACTGTCCGGCAAAAAAAAACGAAACTTTATTGGCTTCCGGTTTTTGTTTCCAGGAAATGCTGCCAACTTTACCTGAGTCCTCGTGACGTTCGATCGTTGAGCTCTTCCGCCAATAAGCGTTGCTTCCCCACTCCTAAATTCAGCTTTTCCTCAGGAATGTTTTCAAGTACAGTCATCAATCGGTCGTACGAGTCCGGTAGCGAAATGACCAAATCAGCTTCTTCGATCTTCGCTCCAGAGGTCTTCAATTGCCGGATCAAATAATCGAAAACCAACAAATGCGCTCGCATCCAATCACCTTGCTCGCCAATTTCTAAGTGCAAAGCTTGATATAATAACGTGTGCTTTATTAGAAGTTTAGATCCGCAATGAGGAGATTTATACCTGTCAATGAAGCCAGGATTGCTGAGAAGGAATTTTAACGATTTCTGAATGATTGCGCCTGAATTGCTTAAGGCTGCTTCGATGTCAGTTTTCATAATTTCATGATCGATTTTTTTCATAAGTCTTCATGAACAGTCCCAAAGAGAAAAAATATTAACAAATAAAACACGGAAAGAAAATCCGTGCCGCGATCCGTGAACTGCAGTCATGAACTCGAGAACAAGTAAAAAAACATCGAGAACTGAATCATGTTTAAAAGGAAAAATCCTGAAAACGTGAATTAAAGGGTGTTTCAATCAAAATTTGTTCGACTTAAACTTGACGCATTTCCATTCATCGTGCATTGAAGTATTGCGCACACCCCTTATTTTGAAGATGTGTGCGTGTAGCATCATGCCTCTATTTTGATTTTGAGGTTAGCACTTCAGTCGTCGAAGGAAGACAAGCAACGCATCCAAATTTTGCACATGCATGGCGAAAATCCAAACGACTCTCACGTCAAGTTGACGAAATTGTTGAAAGTGGCTAAATCAACTGTTACCAACGTATTAAAAGTGTTCGATGAACGTTTGTCGACAGCCAGGAAGGCTGAATCGTGGGGAAATCGAAAGCCGGAGGCCACAGCGACGACAAAAAGAGCTGCCCGCTGTTTTGAGCGGAACCCCAACCTCTCCGTCCGAGATGTCGCATAGAAGCTGAGAGTGGCATCTGCAACCGTGCATAGAGCTAAACAACGAGCTGAACTGTCGACTCAGAAGAAAGTGGTGACTTCAAATCGCGATGATAAACAAAACACGTCGACCAAAGCACGATCGCGAAAATTGTACACGACGATGCTGACGAAGTTTCGTTGCGTGGTACAGGACGATGAAACTTACGTCAAGGCAGACTTTAAACAGCTTCCTGGACAGGAATTTCATACGGCAACCGGACGGGGAAAGGTGGCAGATATTTTCAAGCACATTCAACTGTCAAAGTTCGCGAAGAAATATCTGGTGTGGCAGTCCATTTGTACCTGTGTCTTGAAGAGCAACGTTTTCATTGCTACCGGAACCGACAACCAGGAAATTTATCTGAGCGGCTGCCTACAAAAACGTCTACTGCCTTTCCTGAATCGACACAATTGTTCCGTTCTATTTTGGCCGCATTTGGCATCTTGCCATTACGGAAAAAATACCATGGAGTGGTATGCTGCCAGCAACTTTCAAGTGGTGCACAAGGACAAGAGCCCGAGGACAATCGAACAATATTAGGCCATCGTCTAGCGGAACCTTAAGAAGACTCAAAAAGCAGTTGTGAGTGAGAAACAGTTCAAGGCGTTCAGCGGCGAATAAAGTGGACATGGAGACTGTACAACTATCTTTGAAGAATTGCTAATAGTTTTTCCAACATGACTGAAACAAAAGGCCTTTTTTTTACAAATGTATACTCTCAGCGAAATAAACTTTTGAAATCCGTAAGATTGCATTATGATTATTTGCTATAAAATTCAGTTTGAATTGCATAAATTCATAAGTTGAACCTTATGAAATTCTTATGTTTGTTTGCCTAAGTGTAAACAACATTTCCCAGGGTTTTTGTCGTAGAAAATTTTAGCTGTAACAGTCTCAGCTATAATTTCGATTTCTGGGACACTCTAATAAATTCGCTCAACAGTATCGATTCATTAGTCACATAAGAAAAACAGCCAACTGAAAGGTTCCTACATCACCTTTCTCGTTATTCCTCCTGGTTGTCGAATAGATAGTCAACCATACAACCACCGTCCGGTTATGATCACTCGCTAGGTGTGCGTCAGCCCAGATCATTTCGAGAAATCATAACCGATTCCCTTGCCAACCGGTCGTTATGGCCCTCGACAGCAACCAACCTACCTAGATCGCTATTCCACGCGTCCATATGTCTGCCTAATGAGAGCAAATCTTATTATTTATTTACAGGCGCTCTGCTCACCCCCCCACAACACATTCTCGGCGGGGCCACGGACGACCAAATATGTGCGTTGCTGCAACTCTCCTGGGCTGTTGAAGAGAAGAGATCCGATTAGTGGCAACTAGAACTCGGACAACAACAAGAAGAAGAATATCACCGACAGTGTAGTGTGGCCACGAGCAGGCAGAGGGAATATGTGTGCCACGGTCAACCTGCAAAATGCTGCCGTAGAAGCTGCCTCCTCCGTTGCTGGCCTCCGGCAAGGCTTCTCGAGTGCTACCAAGGAGGCGCCACCTTGTGGATGCTAAAGAGAAGAGTAAAACTTCCACACAGTAGAGAAGAAGGAAAACTAACCTCCCCCGCCACTGACTGGCCTCATTGGATCGAGTGTGTGCTGCTGTTCTGAGTCGTTGTTTGTGATGTGCTCTGCTCGGAGTTGGAAAAGAAGAAAATCGTGAAAAACAACATTGTGGCTCTTTGGCTTCCATACCGTCTACATATAGAAGTGTGTATAGTGAGAAAGTGCTTGGTGCTATGCCACAGCAGAGGGCCGGGAGAATATCATAAAATCAATAAAATAATCATAAAAGTGAGGCTATATACTGGAACTGCTGCTCTGTGTGAGAAACATCGCACCGGCGGCGGAAGTTGGGGGTGGCAGCAGCAGGTCAGTGTTTTTTTGTTCTCTGCTACCTCGACTCGACATGGTAGCCAAGTGACCGACGATGAACTGAACGACAAAGTGAACTCACAGTAGGTACTACTCTTCGATGTGGAGATGGTCATCAGCTTACTGAAGCCGAAAGGGTCACACCACGAAAAATGAGGTGATCTCTCGGCTTGGTTCGCTCGGCGCATCGACATTTGGCACGGGAAACGACCAACGGTGCAATCTACCACAAAGCCTAAGGAAGGAAGCACTACCATCCGCCGCAGCCACAATAACGGGATCGATTAGATTATTCGGCGGAAAGTGCCAACAGGACGGGGACTGTTCTATCGGAATTGATTAAAAATTACCCTCGAGGGTGCTATTCTCCACCGGACTAAAGAAGGTGTCAATGTTGTTTTTCTCTACAAAGGGGTAATCGTCATCGGCATCGGCATCGGCGTCATAATGGAGCAGTGAAGAATGTGACGACAAAGAGCGCGTTCCCCTTCGCCGTCTCTGTGCTTTTAGAACACGGGAAAAAGGTAGCTCCTGGCTAGTATCTAGTGCGGAAAGCAAAAGAGCCATCAACCACACGAACAGAATATCCCCAGTTGTAATAAAATCAAACGTTAATTGCACTCATTAGGTGAGAAAAGGGAGTACCGCCGTCGTTTGTGTTACGTAAAAGGGGGAAAAGTTTTCCGTAGCTCTGCGTGTGTGTATGGGAACCAGCCGGACCGAAAGGGCCCGGATGGTGTGTTTTCCTTCAAGTGGGGGTTGGGGTACAATGTTGTCTGGATTATGAGTTTGAGATGAAAGCTGAGCTTCCGTCACGTTAAGTATTAATAAAGTTTAATTGGCAAGGAATTATTTGGGTGGGTATGGAACAACACGGTACTGTACAATAGACGGGGCTTTTTGGGGGCGAATATTAAAGACCTCAGTAACATGGGTGCCAAATGAAAACAATTAAGCAGTCGTTTGTGAAACTAGTTGACAAAATAAAACTCTATGTCAATAAGCATACTTCATCTAAAGTATTGTAATGTTGGTGTGTGAATCAGAAAATCGTTGAAATTGAACGTTTTTTGACGTAAGACTACGTCTTTGTTTTAAAAAGGGTGTTCCGATCAAAATTTGTTCAAACAGTAATGTTTGTGAGTCGATCAAAGTTTTTATTAATAAGTCAAATTCTTTTTCAAGTTCAGTTAATACAGAATACAGGAGAAATATTCAGCTAAGCTTCCTTTTTACCAAATGCGAATTGCCGTGTTTTCCGTTTAACACCGGCCATAAGATTTTATACAGTCTCCTTGTCCACCTGATTCGCCGCAGAACTCCAGTGTTCCTTGAACTGTTTCTCGCTCACAACAGATTTTTGAGTTTGCTTAAGGTTCCGCTTGAAGATGGCCCAAAATTTTTCGATTGAGTGGAGCTCTGACGTGTTGGGAGGGTCTGATCCTTGGGCACCACTTGAACGTTGTTGGCAGCATACCACTCCATAGCCTTTTCCGTAATGCGGCCAAAATAGAACGGAACAATTGTGTCGCTTCAGGAAAGGCACTAGACTTTTTTGTAGGCACTCGCTCAGATAAATTTCCTGGTTGACGGTTCCGGTCACCATGTAAACGTTGCTCTTCAAGCCACAGGTACAGATGGCCTGCCACACCAGATATTTCTTCGCGAACTTTGACAGTTTAATGTGCTGGAAAATATCTGCCAAATATGCGTTGCTTCTCTTCCTTCGGCGAAATTTTGATAACTGAAGTGCTTATCTCAAAATCAAAATATAGGCATGATGCTCGCACACATCTTCAAAATGAGGGGTGTGCAAAATTGTACGCAATGAAAGGAAATGCGTCAAGTTTAAGTCGACCAAATTTTGATCGAAACACCCTTTATAAAACTATTTGGTCAATTTGTGACTTTTCTCAATGCCAATTTGCCGTTTTATGCATTTACTGGAAGCAGAATGGTTATAAAATGCTTTTTCATCTGACCTGAATAAGATAATTTGAATGAGTCCTAAAACGACATTTTACGAGTTCATAAAGTCAAAATAAAACCTTTGATAGGAGTAAACGGGACTTTAGAAGACAAGGTTTTTAGATCGTTTTAAAGAAGCTGTGTAGATGTGTAGAAAATGTTATACCTATTGGCACCTCTTACTCCCATAATAAAACCATATTGATGTTCTAGTGGCTTTTATTAAACTGTAATAAAACCTAATAAAGCATGATGGTTTTGGCAATGTTACTTGGGATATGACCTCAAAAGGAAAGTGGCTGTATTAAGTCACAGGATGAGGGAATGAGGGTGCCAACTCCTCGACCAACTGAAATCTCAAGCCTTGGACCCTCCCCGCGGAACCAGCTTTCGGTATTACTTCTGGGATTCTACGGCCACGAAATATGAACGGAAGGTGTTCCGTAAGGTGCAGTGCGGTGGAACGTGGAGGGGCAAATGAATCACGAATTGCATCAGTTGCTATACACTGCTTTAATCGGTTGACTACTGTGGTCTGGGCATGTCGTTAGAATGTCGGAGAAAAGACAGGGTAAAATGATTCTCGGTAACAAACCAAAGGGCAAGTGTATGATAATCGTCCAGGACCAGGGATCAAAACCAGAACTTTCGGGTTGCTAACAAATGAGGCCTCGACCGAAAACATACTAACCCTTTTAAAATTAGAATAATTCTATTCATTCCCTCACGCATTCCGTCACAAGTTTTAAAGTTTGAAATTCGAATTAGAAAACATCGCAGCACGACTGCTGACCGAATCTGCGTTAAGTGGAAGTTCACTTAACCGTGTTGCCAACCGACCCACCCGGATAGTTCCGGGATTTATCGGGTGGGTCCACCGACCTTTGATGTAGTTGTTCCATTCCCTTTGCCACTTAACCGTAGATGCTGCTCTAGTTGACTTTCGAATAGCTCCTGTTCCACGTTGTTGAAGCACTCTACGTCCTTTTTTATGACGATGCCTATTGACATCATCCCCGCTAGGACGCAGACCCGTACTATAGACAAGGCGACGCTTGCCAAGAACCTGCGCTCGCTCCCTTGCACCGCCGAGCTATTCGACATCATGCGGGATTATGCCAATATAGTCATAGAGGCTTTCTTGCAGGTGTAATAGACGTGGCTGATAAAGGACAGCTTATCGTCGATCATGACCCCCACGTACCTCAAATACCTATTCGATTCAATTGTGCAGTTGCCTGCACTAATCGTCGCTTATTGCTCCGATTTACGATTGTTAACAACCGTGACCTCAGTCTTATGATGGGCTAGCTCCAGTTTCTTGAAACTCATCCATCTCTCTCAAATGCAAATGGAGTACGAGGTCGTTAGCTCCACCTCTTCGATGGATTCACCACATATCTCTAGTCGTCTGCAAACCCGACAAGCAACAACTCATTCGAGAACTCAAGCCGTACTACCTCATCGTACATCGTGTTCTATAGCATCGGACTCAGGATTAAACCTTGTGGGATGCCTGTGGTGATCTGAACACGTTTCTGGTCTATCTCTGTGTAGTATACCAGTACGGGATTCTGGAAGTAGCTTCCCAGAATTTTGTAAGGTACCCAGGACCCTGGAGGCGTTGAAGCGAGTTGGCGATAGCCACAACTGGCGCTTTTAAAATCATTTCTCACGTCGAGGGTGACCACTTCTACAGCGGACTCCTCGTCTCTTGCGCTGGATTGCTACTTCGGCCGTCTTGGTGACGGACAGAATGGTATTCACCGACGACTTCCCTTTACGGAAGCCAAACTGGTTGCTAAACAGACCACAGACAGATCCCCTGGTGGCTTGCCAGTATTTGGTAGCAACACTAGGGTCTGAATTTCCAAGGCGTCCGCAAAGATGCCCTCTTCCAGACCCCTTGCACCACCACCCTGAATATTTCGGAAGCCAACAAGATAGCCGTCTTGGTGGCCAAGTTCGGAATACTATCCGGACCCGGCACTTTGTTCACCTTTAGCGACTTTGCTATCGCAATGAGTTCTTCGTTCGTCATCGTGTCGTCGTCGCTGGCTCCCGTTGTCAATGCCCACGTGATCCCGGGTGTTCAGCTGAGCCTCTCATCCTTCCGTCGCTATGTCAGCGTTGGGGTCTGGGATACTGGAACGCTGGTCATGGGACAAATCTACAGCGGTGGGGACTCGAGCCGTGGTTCGGAAACAGTCCGCCAACGTTCACCTTCAAAAGCTCTGGTGGTTGCTCGGTTGGAGCCGCTGGCCCGCTGATTTTGGCAATTACTACCCGATAGGCGTCACCCCACGGGTTAGTATTAGCCTTTTGACCCCGGATCTCAAAGCAGGCTCGATTGCTGGCCTTTATCTCCCTCTATAGCGGGGCCTTCGCGGCGAATAGCGCCTCTCTACACTCGATTCTATCGGGGTGTGACCGCGCTCTTTGCATCCTTCGTCTTGCATGGAGGCATGTTCTTCGGAGGTCGGCGATCGACTCCGTTCACCAACACACCGGCGATCTTCAATTTCTAGGTTTAACTTCCCTAGACATAGTCACGTTGCAAGCGCCTCAGGCGCCTCCATCTGCGGACGTCCTCCATCTGCGGACGAATGGAGTGGATACTGCTCCTTCCGCACGCTGCCTGGTATTGTGGCCGATACAATAACGAACCGCCAAGTGACCACTATGAGTGTAGCCATCATCCACCCTCTAATTATAAACCAGCATAGGACTGCTGAGAGTACGATTTTCGATTCCGCTCCGTCTCTATGGTAGATATCCTTGGTACCTACGTTGGCTAGGTTCACATTGAGCCTAGCCAAGGCCTCCAGAAGAACCTGGCCTCTGCACTTGGTAAGGCCGCTCCCCCACTCGAGCGCCCAAGCGTTGAAGTCCCCCGCTCTTACCAACGGGCTTAGGCCAGCTAGGTCAGTTGTCATACGATCGAGCATGTTGGAAAACTGTTCAATGGACCATTTTGGCGGTGCGTAACAGCTGCAGAAAAACACTCCATTCACTTTTTCACCAGCGAAGCTTGGCGGCCTCAGAATGGTTCAGGTTTAGTTGGGTTAACTGCATTATGATTGGCTTTTTAGAATACTCTTAGTGCCCCCCCCCCCCCTCAAGACATGCTTATCATCTGGTTTCCTAGCCCACATCAAGCATTTGGGGGGTCCTTTGCAGTCCCTCCCGCGCCTTGTGGTTTATGATGTTACGCCTTCTGGACATGTTGCTCCTATCTTGGCCTTTGTTGCCCACTTTTTAGGCATCTGAAACATGCCGTCGGCGGTTGGTGCAGGCTAAGTGGCCATATCGACCATCCCACTTTCGCCTTTGCCACTTTTGGCGCGTTCGCGTGGGGTGCTGCCACCTTCGTTTTTGACCCTTTGAGCCGTTTGGCTGTGTCAGCGACCTCGACCTTGCACTGTTCCTTTAGTGCAGTGGAGATCTCGTCTTCCTCGATGATCTCATCCAGGTTCTTATCTCAGATCTCCACACCCTCACCTTAGGCCTGTTTTTCCAGGTCTCTGTACGCTGGACCCTTTAGCTCTCTTTAGTGCGGGTACGGCGAATACTCCACTCATCGGCGCCTAGGGCTGCCAATTTGGCATCCCGCGCATCGTTTTAAGGATATCCGAGTACTTTGACGCCTCGGACTTGACGATGAGTGTCTCACTGCGGTTACGCTTGCGGGCTACCTGTCGCTTGTCTATTTCTGTTTTATTTTAATTTGCACTCGTTTTTCGGACCTTAGTCCAGTGGCGCTCCCTGCCACGCTTGGGGTCGTCGCTCGTCCCCCTCTTCGCACTGGCATCTACGTCCGTGCTTATTATTGTTAACGGGGTTGCAGCGGCAGCCCCTTCGATGCTTGAGACAGCTCTAGAGCTAGACGCCGCGCCTTTAGTGTTGGGCGTGGCGCCGGCGTCTCTCTTTTTGCTGCCAGCCGGTTTTGGTCCAACAGAAGTGTTAGCCACTATCCGCTTTTTGGAAGCGCCGGGTACCATTTCACCCGGAGACGTCCTAGCCCACTTGGAGGTCCCTACTACCAAGGTAGATAGGGTGGGGGACGAAATCTTCCGTCTGCGTGTGCTTCATTGCCATTTCTCTCGCCCTTTCCGTGGCTGTTGGCCGTGCCAACTCTTTGGCACTTAGCTCGGTTAGGAGCTTGGCTTCCAGCTCTTTTCTCTCCTTGCATGTAGTCTGCACTGTCAAGCTTAGCCTAAGGAGGCTGAGTTTCATGTCATTAGCAATGTTGTTGAGCGATGACGTAAAGTCAATGATGGCATACAACTGCTCGGACACTTCTATTACTTTCGGATGCGTTTCACGCAACCTTTCCATGGCCCAGACGAGTCCTGGCCCATCCAAGGCCACACCTAACTTGGCGGCACCTGCTCCAGATGCCATGCACTTCCGCAAGTGTCGGACATGCCACCCGATCCCACCTGCCTACGTGGTGGAGATCTCACTAGGCCGCCTCTAGCGAACAGATTCTCTTTCTTCTGGGGTTTGTATTACCCTCCATTCTGTTGACCCCCCCAGCCACTATCCAAACCCACGTGAAACAGTCGCTATAGTGATCCCACGGTTGTCTATGCATGCATGAAGGCGAGCAGGGAGGCCATGCGAGGGTTGACATGGCCTTTCACGGGAAATCCTGTTCAGAGCTAGGTCAGCGTAGGTCAGGTATAGGGACATCTGAGCCTAATCCCAACCTGTGCCGCTGGAAACTCACCATTTTCTGTTCGGTGTCACTCGGCAGTATCAAGGGCCCGCGTGCCATTCGTTTTCCGTTTCGCAACTGTCAACAGAAATTTCACATCGCTAGAACCGTTCTGTGCCATAGCACAGTGGTCCAGAACGCGCATTTATCTGAAAAGATACATTTTCAGCCTAAGTTTGAAGTTTTGTAGCAAAATTGTCATCTACAAAGTTGTTTCCAATAACAAGGCCCTTCTTTTGGTGTGAATGAAAAGTAGGGTAGATCTTATTTTCAGAGAAATCGAAAATCAAACTTTTTAGTTGCAGAAATAAAGGCAGACATTGTTGGGAAAAGTTGTAGATTCAATAATTTTAAGCAACTTTGATTGAATAAATTTTTATGTATCTTTTGACACGACCTAATTAGAGAATGTTTTGCTTAGTAACGTTGGGTGTCCCTATAAAAATCAGTTATTTTTCTGTAACTTTTTTATTTAATTTTTATTTGACAAAGTTGTCTTGGCATTGATTCTAGAACAATAAAAGTTATAAATTATGGTGAGCTAAAATCGTCTCTATCGTATGTCAAACAAAAGTTATTATGGTTTTTGTAAATAAAATAAGCCTTTTTCAAATGATGATTTCTCTAGTTGGGGCAAACAAAAAAATATTTCGCAACAGCATTTGAAAGTTTTTTTTACTATTGCATAACTACCTGAAAACAACCCAGGTAACATTGCCAAAACCATCTAGCTTTATTAGGTTATTATAAAGTTTTATGAAAGGTTGAAACGTGCTGATAGATTTTATATTTTAGTCAGGTTTATGAAATCCTACATAGCTTCTCAACAACGATATTGAGACCATGTCTTCTAAAATTTCTTTTACTCCTATCAAAAATTTTATTTTGACTTTTTGAACTCATAATATGTTGTTCTGTAACGTCATTTTATGACTTATTCATATTTTCTTCTTATTGTCAGTAGAAAAAGCATTTTAATTCATCTTGCCTCAAGTAAATGCATTAAACGGCCAATTGGCATTGAGGGAAGTCATAAATTGACCAAATAGTTTTATAAATACAATATTCAAATATAAGAAATCATTGAAGGGTGGAAATACACCAAATTTTAAATGTAATGCAAATGAATTGTAGATCGAAGACCAATCTCGGCATTCTTTTATGTAACCTTATTGAATTCCATCAATTTTCAGGAAATTCATGATTTTTGTTGTTGTTAACTCACATAATATCCGAGGCGCATTAATTTTCGGCTCTTATCGTGCCAATATTCACCATAAAATTAAATGCGCATATGATACTAAGCATGGTATGCTATTAAAAACTCAATTTGTTTAGGATACTTTGATATCAAACAAAAGTTCCCGCAACACTAGAACTTTTTTTTTAGATATTATTTAATCTTAAATGAATCAGAAAAGCAGAGAATCGAACAAACCAGAACAACAAAAACCAACAACGATATCACAGTGAGGTTTGACAGCTGTGGCATTTAGCCCTATGCTGGTTTTCATGGCAGCCAATAGGTTTTATGAAGGTTCTCACGTGGTCATAACATCTTTCACTAAATATTTTCAAAATCTTTATGATCTTGTAAAGGTTTTATTAGTTTGTTTTCACAACCGTCAATAGAGTGAGCCACTTTGTACACATTTCGGCTTTAAAGATGCACAGTTTTGAATGAAGTTTTATCAATAAAGCCGGGAGGAGTGGAATAAAACTAAAATTGTTACTTGGATCGAGATGAGTTATTTTTTCAATTGAGTAAAACAAATTTGAAAAGATCATAATTTTATAAGAAAATCGTAAATTACTCACTAACGGTAAGAAATATTGGTAATTTTTATACATTATAAGTTATTTTTAAGTTATAAAAATCATTTCAAGACAATTTTGTTGGCAAATTTGGAATAAAACAGTTAGAGCAAAAAACTGTTCATTTTTTTAGGGACACCCTAAGTTATCTTCGGAAAACTGTCCTGATGAAAGTCTTTACTTCTGATATTGTTGATGAGTATTTCCGCTATTGGATTCTTTAGCTGTCTGATTATAGCAGTTCAACCGTTTTCAGTTAGAAGTGCTGTTTTGTAGTTAGTGTTCGGAAAGAAAGGACTACCATAGTTTTCATTCACACCAAAAGAAGGGCCTTGTTATTGGAAATAACTTTGTAGGTGGCAATTTTGCTCTATGGTAAAAGGTTGTGTGCTCGATCGAAATGCTGCCTTTCAAAATCTTTCTTACAGCCTACAACGTTGTTTGCAATCTTTCATACAACAGATCGGATTTCAGCGATATCTGGCTTGAATTTTAAGGATGTTCCGATCAAAATTTGGCCAAACAGTAATGTGTGTGAGTCGATCAAAGTTTTATTGATAAGGCACGTAGACTCATTTTTGAACATCTCAACTCGCCCTTCCTTTCGTAGACTTTCCTCCATACATTTTTTTTAATTTTTGTATGGAGCCTAGACTTTTGTCGAACCCCCCCTCCCCCCAGAAAAGTCTACGTGGTTTATGAATAGCCCCTCATGATTAAAACCATGCATTAAACATTATCTTTATCATGCTTGCATGTTGTCTACATTCAGGGGTAAACAATATGCTTAGCAGGAAGTAGCCATTCAAGGGTATTTCCTTAAACGTATTAATAAATATACATTTTTGACTATAGAGTAGGGTAGGATGAACTTAAATAGTATGTTTTATAGCTCATTTAGGGCTAGAATTTTCTGAGAAATCTGAATCCGATGTCAGATTTTACATATAATGTATTTAAAAAAGTTGTGTCTAAGTAAGTATGAAAATTTCTTAGGTACGTTTAATTCAAACATCAGATTCGAAAGGTACGCTATTGGTACATTACTTGGTATATTTTTTACAGCGTTTTATGAATAATTTCGCAAAATCGACCGTCTATTCAGCAGGGCACCTAAAAACAAGGAATTTGATATGTACGTTCAAAATCCTTGAAAGTACGCTATGGTTTGCTATTGGTACACTACAAAAAACATGCTCGTTTTAAATTGTGTGAAAAGTGCCCTGCTGGATGGATTGACATAAATCCGGCAATCCCTTTATGAGCATTAGATAACGCAGAACATTTAATGTTTCTTTCTATCTATGCAGTGTGTAACTCGAATTATAAGCATGGTTGTTATTAAAAACAGATGTTACTTTAATCGAGATATTGTTATTGTTTTGTTATAACATTCTGCTCGGGATAGCACTACAGTTACATCAAATAAACAATTTTGAACTGACACACCCACAGAAAATCCCACGAGATCCTCCCAGCTGTGGATGACAAATTATGCTCCAAGCACTAATATAAACCTGATTTAGAGCAACAATCTTACGACCTAGCTTCAGTATTTGATTCGAACGACTGGAGTTTCTCGCTGTATTCCTATTTGGGAAGAAGGGTTCCAGTGGGAGTAGCTCTAAATCATTTATTTTCTGCCAGAACAATTACCTACATTTGCTCTCAAATATTCCATTCGAAAAATGCATCCAGACAACTTGTCCCTACCACCAGTTGGAGAAAAAAAAACACATCAGAAGACGGAAAACACCTTAATCGTTCTCTTTCTCTCTGTGTCACCGTCCTTGTGCATGTATGCATGTGCTGTCATTCTTTTGTAAGCAAGGATTATTGCAAACATTTCCACGCACCCACACAAACGGAGCTACCGACTCCCACAAAGTGTGACCGTGATCCTACAAAAAAAGGAAAAACCGCGTGCCAAATCCTTCCAATCTCCGAGCGAATGGCAAACGTAGGTACATGCACATGTAGGTATCCTTGAGAGAGTGTGGTGGTTGTGGGATCCCAGAGAGAAAGAGCAAATCCGACCCGATCGAATGATGAATTTTCACGTCCAATTTAATTGATTGAAACGCATCTCTTTGTGTCTGTTTAGGTTGGCGAGCGAAAGCTTTCGTCCTGTGACTCGTCCTGACTGTGTTGGTTGGCAACGACTCTCTCTCTCTCGCTCAAAGAGCGGGAGCGGATGACAACGATGCCGAGCGCGAGATGGAGAGAGAAAGCTTGAGAGCAAGAGCATCAACGACCAGTGGGTGGTAGATTCCACTCGACTGACAACAATCCATCGGTGGGGTCCTTGTGTCGCTGTATGCGTGCGTGTGTCGAGGATTTGGAATCTGGCGGCAAAGAAGTACCGACGAAGAAAAGAAGATAACGGTGAAAGTGTGGGGGATAAAGAGAACATAACGGAACAGGCGAAATATAAAGAAAAGGGTGTCCCCTAGTACGAGTTTCGTCTACCCAGTGCCACGTAAATATTTTAGACTACGAGTGCTTCGTAGTGGGTGCTGTTCTTTTATTTTCGGGTTTTGGGTAAAGAACGGAAAATAAAATAAAGAAGATCGAAGCCGTTTCTGCATAACAGATAAGGGTTAAAAGTTTTAGATTTTACCAATATAGCGAATCAAAAGTGAATGCGAATCGAAGCGACGTGAGTGAGTGTGAGAAGAGGAGAAGAAGGAAGTGAAGAGAAGAAGACGAAGGATACGGAAAGTTGGATGGGGATGTGGTGGTCCACCGTCCTAGCTGTTGTCGTCGTTGTCGTTGTCTCCAAATCGTATCCAGACAGCGCCAGCAAAGTGGAAGAAACCAGGTGCAATCTGCTGAGTGGCCGCTGTACCAACAATGAGGAGTGGTAGCTCAGAACTTCTGCTCGAGCAACAAGCAGAAGAGCTACGGAAGAAAAAGCTGCTAGAACTTGCGGCTGCCAAGAAGGCGAAGAATGGTCCCGCTCCAAAGCGAACGCTGCGCGAAAATGCCAGCTTCTATACGACTTCCAGTTTGGCGTTCCTCTCGGTGACAGCCGGGGCGTCGCTGCTATTTCTGGTTCCTCTCTATGTCGATCCGGCGATCTCGACGCTGGTCGGCGACTTTGTCGAACGGCCCACAATGTGCGTTACGACGCGGCGCGAAGATATGACCGGGCTGTTCAACTGTTCGTGGAGTTCATGTCGCGAAGGTTGCACCTCGGATGTGTTCAAGTGCACTCATATTTATGTGACGTTCATCGACGATCTGAACTTTACGTTCCCTTTCAATGCGACGCCCTCGGAGCTGTTCAATCTGACCGATATCGAGCGGTCGGAGGAAGCGATCCTGCTGGTGAACATCAAAGGCTGCGGCTACCCGCCGACAGTCAAGTGCAAAAACTTCACCGATCTCTACGGCTTCGAGGGCGCAGTGTTTCCGTGTTTCTACTCGAAGCAAAACAAAACGGTCGTTATGACCTCCTACAACCGGGAGGAACAGGTGCAGACGATCATACACTTTTTCGTGATTCCATTCATCATTACGGTCGTCTCGTCGGTGTTTCTCTGCGTAATGCACTGTGATTGTAGATGTAAGAAGGAGCGACGACGACGGCATCGACACCGGCGGCCTAGGATAGAGAATCTCAGGTGAGTGGCTTATGGGTAGGCTATATAGACCGTCCCAGAAAGAAAGTTCGTTTATAAACATGTGTTCTTCAACATTTATTCTTACATCTGGTTTCGCAACATTGTTTATCAACAGTTCATGAAAGATTTTTGATGACTTTTTCTTGTATAAGTAACTTGAACTTTTTTTCTAACGTTTTTTCAAGAAAAGGTTCTCCACATATTGATTGTTAACGATTTTAAACGCTTTTGTCCAATCTCTTTTGGACTTTTTCATTGTGTCAGTTGGCTGTTTAACATGTTTAACGAGATACTAAAGCCCAAAATCGTGCGATGGGAAGAATTCCAGGGCAATTTGGGGGGTTCATGAGCTTAGGTACAATTCTCACGTTTTCCGATTTTCGCACCAGTCCATGGTCAACTTAGCATAATGACACGAACCAAGGTCGGGCCAGCATATTACAGGATTGTCATGTTGACGAATCAACGGCGATTAGTATTTTTTTTCAAGTATTGGTTCACGTAAATATATGCATTAATTTCTCCATTTACGATGTAATGCTCCGTAAATTTACGGCAAGAGCAAATTGCCTGCCGGACCATCGCTATTTTGACCATTTTAAAGTGAAAATAAACATCATCATTTTCACGAATCTTGTAATAGTCACAGAAAAAAATAATTATTTTTAACAAGCGCGTAAAATTTCCCCTCGTTTAATTGCAAGCCAAAGGTAGCGTAAACAACGTAATTGTTTGCAATCTATCATGCGCCATACAACAATGGTTGCAGTCTTTCATACAGATTCAGGCTAGATTCAGGCGTTATCTGACTTAAATGTTCATGAAATATCCAAATATTTTCTGCCAAATCTAGCATTCCCTTTATGTGCATTAAACTGTATTCGATGAAATTTGGACACACAGAATAGGTCACCAAAAATTTTCCTTGAGCCCGATTCTTTTCAAACTTTCTGGAAATAAAGTACTATGGTTAAATTTTGACATCATTGGTTCATTGAACCTCTTCTCTCAACCCAAATGCCCGCACCTTTGCCTTGACCCCTTTCATCAAATTTTGGGCAATGATAGGACCGACTTGCTTACTTACTTTTAACCACACTTTCTTTAGTTCAAGTTCATTTTCTATCAGTTTTGGAGTTTTAACGAGCTTTGCCTTCATGATTGCTCAAAAATTTTCAATTGGGCGAAGTTCCGGAGTGTTTGGATGGTTGACGTCTTTTGGTACAAAAACTACATTATTATCTTTGTACCAGTCTAAGACGGGCCGGGCATAGTTGGAAGATGCCAAATCCGGCCAAAACAGTGTCGGGCCATCGTGAGATCTCAAGAAAGGCAGAAGTCGTTTTTGGGGGCATTCGTCCTTGTAGATTTGTCCATTGACGGTCCCAGAGATGATGAAGGGCTGACTCATTTTGCCACATCCGCAGATCGCTTGCCAGACAAGGAATTTTTTGGCGAATTTCGACAGTTTCTTCTTCCTTACACTCTCCGGAACGGCCAACTTAGAGGTGGCGACGTAGTGTTCCTGTCCTGGCATTTGTTTGGTGTCGGCTTTTATGTAGGTCTCATTGTCCATCACTATGCAGAACGGTTTTGTGAGCCACTCCCTGTACAGTTTTCTTGCACGAGTTTTGGCCACCGAGTTCTGTTTATCGCTCCGGTTTAGTGCCTTCTGGACCTTGTACACATGTAATCCAGAACGTTTCATTGTTTTCTGCACAAAACAAACTGAAACTTTCGCCTTTTTCGCAACATCCCTGATCGAAATGTTGGGATAACGCTTAAATTTGTTCAATACCATCCTGGCCTTCTCCGGATTTTATGTGCCACGTTTTTTGCCACTACCATTTTTCCGCTTGGTTGTCTTACGGTCCTTGAACGTTTTGATCACATGAGATATGGTTCAATGTGCGATTCCGAGCTGTTTTCCGATCCATCGATGAGAAGCGTTTGGGTTTTCGAAGTGAGTGCCCAAAATTTGTTGGCGCACTATTTCTTCATTCGAAGCCATCACTGAAATTACTCGACCGATTTTCACGAAACTTATTACGCAATTGACACAACACAATGAAATACATTCAGTTAAAATTTCAATAATTTTTACCCACACGCTAAAAAGTTACGAACAATTGCGTGTGTCCAAATTTCATCGAATACAGTCTTTAGATAACGCAGAAAATTAAATGTTTCTTTTTATCTGTGTTGCGATCCCAGCAATGCTTTATTTTATTTTATTTTATTTCTTTTTAATTCATCTGACCGTAGTCTACATGCGATCTAGAAGATTTTCTAAAGCCGAATAGGTCGGCAACCAATGAAAAGGTACGAACACATGATGTCATTAAAACCGTAAGAAGTCCGATGGAATCTGGTAAGCAGTAGAAAGGACGATCTAAGTTGTTTTCTCACTCGAAAGTCAATGCAAGACAGATGTGCAGGTGCGTCAATTTCACCGTTCACTATCTTTGCGATAAGGGTAGCTTGTCGAATATTTCGGTGACGGTGCAGCGTGTCGAGTCCTAGAAGCCGGCATCGTTCGGGATACGGAGGGAGAACCTGAGGATTACGCCAGGGTAGACTTATGAGTATGAATGCGTATGAATCTACGTTGAACACGTTCAATTCATGTTGATACGGAGTTCAAATCACCGCAGCATGTTCAAGAACCGGTTGTACAAGTGCACAGTAGAGTGCTTTCAAGCAGTGAGGATCGGTGAAATCACGGGTGATTTAAGTGATGAATCCTAATTGTCGTGAAGCATTCTTGATGATGGTGCTGATGTGCTGATTAAATGTAAATTTTTCGTCCAGTGTTACACTCAAATCACTGACGTGATCAACGCGCTCGTGGACATTCCCATCAATTTTGTAATTAAATACTTCCATTGAAAATCATTATCATAACAAAACTCGCGTTGTTACGCTTTTTGATGATAATTGTTGATGCTGCTGATCGAAAATTATGCATAAAGAAATGCAAAACTACCAATTTTAAAACGAGTTTTTCTCCTAAAGGGGACAAAAGGGGACAAAAGGGGACAAAAGGGGACAAAAGGGGACAAACAATTTTGCATAGATCTTGTGGATGGAAGTTTGAACTTTCAGTTCACGTACTCGGTGTTTGCAAATATTTGCAAATAAAGAAGTAAGATATCTTGCAAAACCGTATTTTTTACGCTTCAAACCCTACATCTTTTTATCTATAATTACTAGCAACTATCTTTTATCTTCAAGATGTGCGTCATTTCATACCATGAAAATCATCATTGCAAAGTTTTTAAATTCAAATTTAAATAAAATTTTATTTAAATTAGAATTAAAATTTTTTAGCAAAGTTTCATTAAATTAAAATATCTACAATTCTTTAGAAGTAAACAATCCTCTAAATCATAAGAATAAAAAATTGAATTTTTTATTACGAGCATTAAAGGACCACCCTTGTCACTACCCCAACCAAAATATAGATCTTATTTTTTAAATTAAATCTTCGTAAGACATCATCTGTCTAAAGTTAATGGTTTTCGAGTAATCGATTTTTGTCGCGAAATTAGTCCATTCGTACCATAGTGCAGTGTGTAGTAATGGATTCAAGTTTCATCCATGGTTATGAATAGACAAACTCCTTCGGATTGCGCGTAAACTTGCTCAATTTCTTCTGAGAGGTTATAACACGAATGCGTTTTTGGTCCATTGTAAGCAAATGCGACACCCATCGCGCGCTGAGCTTCTTCATACCCAAAACGGAATGCATGATGTTGCCAACTCATTCCATTGAAATGCCTAAAGCCTTAGGTAGACCTCTCAATTTCACTTTTGGATCCTCCAATACTATATCATGGATTTGTGGTAGTGACCTCACTTGGGCGTCCAGAACGTGATGCGTCAACGGTGCTACCGAATCATTATGGCCGTAATGAAAATCAGCAAACCACTTATAAATCATTTGAATCGACGGAGCAAATACTTATCCAGCTTGGCTTTGGTTTCGGCAGCCGTTTTTTGCGTAGAAAATAGTACCTATTTTATCAAAACTCGAAACTTTGATTTTTCCATTTTTTTTAAAACAACTTGCTAATCGGTCTCTTCTCACTGTTGTCACTAGTGAATGCGTGGACAGAAATGGCTGAAATTTTGACAACCGCCATTCAAGGAGTGAAACTTATAGAACATGCTTCACATTTACGATTACCAACGCCATCTGTAGGGAATTAAAGCGACTTTTCAGGCAGCCTGACAATATATTTTAATCAATCAAACTGCATTGGAACTTTCTAGATATTATAAGTAATTTTAAATATCATTTATTAAATAAAATTAGAAGAAAAATTAGTATTTTCCATTTAATTCCAACTACCTTTGCTTATCTTGACAGATACGCGTATTTCGTCTACAATGTGCAGACTTCTTCAGTGTCTCGTACTAATACCTCGACTCGATCATTTATTGTTTATTTGTTGTTGACATCAACAAGCTCAATTTAGCCCCAATGATGTTGAAAATAAGTTAAATTAATGCGCATGGCCACAAAATACAATACATGTACATAAATACTATCAAACAGTTCTTCAAAACCGGAAGCACCATTGAAAAACGTAGTAAAACGCGGAGAGGCAGTTTCAGCATCATGTGGTTCCACAATTTGCTCCAGTATTGCAGAGCAGTCTTCGAGGTTTCTCTTCTGGTACGGAGAAGCTACAGATTGATCAGCTTGCAATGATTTTCATAGCTGGACAGATGAAACGGGTCCCTCCACGGCAGGTTCCTTAGAGCAAATCGAAGAAAGCGTCGTTGAACGGACTCGACTCTCAGCACCATTGTTGTAATTTGGGTTCCAACCCGTAGAACACAACTCCAGTGTGGATCGTACCAGCAATCAGTATAGTGATTTAGGGCACTAGATGTCGGAAAAATTCTTGGCTATCTTGAAGATGAAGCATAATGTCCTCGACGCCTTATCAACCACACCGAGATGTGTTGCTTGTATGAATGTTGAGAGTCGAGAATAATTCCCAAATCTTTTACCTGATCCACACGATCTATTGTTGATTCTTCGAGTCTGTATGTAGGTAAATAGGAAAATTGAAATTAGGAAGATCAACGGTCTCAAGTGATTGTCTTGAGGTATCCCTGACGTGGCTGGATAAATGCCGGACCGGCAGTTCCCAATAGTGACCATCAGCTGTCGATCTGTCAGATATGAGCGAAAATATCGAAGAAAGTTGCCGCTAACCCGAAGTTTTTCTAGTTTTGCAACCGCAATGACGTGTTCAGCTTGTCGATTGCTGCTAACAAGCCGGTATATATGACGTCAGTTTGAGCTCGTTCAGCCATACTATCAGTGGTATACTAGATTCACAAAAGTGAAACCATGTTGATCACAACTTAGATATTGCTTACATTGATCCTTTGTTTTCTTTCTCGTGGACCGGAATCGTATGTGACAATTTCCAGCACGATGGGAACATTCCTCTTGCAACGGATATTTGGAATAAGCGCAGCAACGGTGTCAGTAAGTAGGTAATGTGTCTCTTCAGGAACACTGACGGAACACCATCGGGTCCAGGATTGAAGGACGACTTGGGGTGGTTGTAATCATGTCGACGTTGATAACGATTGCACCCAGAGCTTGACCGTATAGTGGTACATTGTTAGATGCTTATGTAACGTGTGCATCAGTTAATCTCTCGTCGGAGAAAACACTGATAAACGTCATATCCCCTGGGAGATGAAGCGACTCTCCGTTTAGCTCCTTTGCAAATGGTAGGCCAGACTCTCTGCGCTGCTGCGTTTACGTGCTTCCAAAAAGACATCGGATGCCTCCTGAGTTTGGACTGAATCCCTCGTAAATTTGACGAGTAGCATCGATAGCTCAATCGCTTGAACTCATAATTGAGCCTGACGTAGTGGTTTTTCAGCGCAAGCGTACGATATTTAGTGAATTTTCTCCAAGTCGCTCTCTTAGTCGATTTCAATTTTGGAAACTCGCTGCACACTCAGATTATTTTACAGAAATCTGTAAGGTTTTACCGAATTCTCAACAGCTTAACGTTCGGTAATCCGATTTTACGGATTTCGGTAAAATTTTACAAATATCTGTAAAAAATTTACCGGATTTCGGTAAAATTTTACTGAAATCCGTAAAGGCCGATTACCGAACGTTCAGCTGTTGAGAATTCGGTAAAACCTTACAGATTTCTGTAAAAAATCCTAAGTGTGATAGTTTGCCAAGGAAGGTGCGACTCTTTTTTGGTGGACTCTCTTCGGAACGTGGCTGCCAATGAAATGTTCCAAGACGTGGAACAAGGTTTGCACAGCGGAATCGACGTTTTCAGGGTTGAGGATACTCTCCCAGGCTATGTTAGACACAGTAGCAGAAGTGCCGTCAAAATCTCGAACGTGTTTACCTTCCACGGAGACAATTATTTATAGGAGGGTGGTGAGGAGCCAGCTTTACTAGTGGAGCAAGAAGGCTAACTGACCGTGTGTGAAATACAGGGCGTGTTAGGTCTGGATAGAGAAAGCCGCTGTGAGACGGTTTCCACGATATACCAGCTAGATTGAAGTCGTCAAGGACGATCATCTCGTCAACCGGAGTTGCATTCCCCATTATCGCAAAAACGGACCGTGGGACAATGGGTTTCGATTAGATCGTAGTCATGAACCCGGTCGGGAGCAGTATATAACGCACATACGTACAGTGTGCGATCACTCAGATTGACAGCAAACCCAGACTTATTTCACACAGCTCCACACCTTACTTTTTTAACTCTTGCCTTCAAGTTGTAACGAACTGCCATGAGAGCACTACCTCCAGTAGACTTACGGGTCTTACTCGAATTTCGGTCACACCGAAAGACCCCATACTCACTCCCAAACGGTTTAGGGGAGACCGCTCGGGAACCGAGCCAAGTTTCGGTTAGTGCAATCAAATCATAGCAGTGATTCAATACTGCCAGTCGATAGAGGTCGACGTCAGAAGTCATTCCACCGATATTTTAGTAGTAAATTTTGCGGTCTTGCCAATGGCGTTTTTCATCAGGGCTTTTCTTATCGTTTGCAACGGCCAGTCTCAATCAACTCGGAGTCCGGTTTGTAGAGATAAAACGAGGCTGTCTTTCCGGAGATGGACTGGAAACAACAATCGATTCAGAGAACGAGTTTTCCGAAGAAGCAGTGTACTTGCCTGAAGCACCCGTCTCTCAACTCAAACGCTGATCGAGGGCAGCTTTTCAAAAATTGAACGTGAAATGTTTAGAAATGTGCATTTACAATATATTTTGGTCAAATCAGCTACAGCAAACTCATAAAATTTCGAAAAAATGATGAAAATATGTTTGTACGCCTGCTTGTATGAGAATCCCCCCATAGTGCAACCGTGAAAAGAACAAACGTAAATTAGATGCAAATGTAGCCAAATCCAGAAACTATTGACGAGTTTATAAATTATACTCAAATCCTTAATTTCCAGATCTTAAGTGCCTTAAGGCCGCCTTCATCGAAGGACGGTCTACAACGGACCAATTCTTCACTTTGCGGCTGATCCTCCAAAATTGCCGTGAATATAGAGTCCTAACGCATGATCTATTTATCGACTTCAAAGCCGCATATGATACAATTAACCGATATGAGCTATGGAAGATCATGGACGAGAACAGCTTTCCGGGGAAACTAACCCGTCTTATCAAGGCTACGATGGATGGAGGTGCTGTGTGAGGATATCGGGTGGATTATCGGGTTCATTCGAATCCCGCAGGAAGCTTCGTCAAGGTGATGGTCTCTCTTGCCTCCGGTTCAACATTGCTCTTGAAGGTGTTATGCGACGAGCGGCGTTTAACAGGCGAGGCACGATTTTCAATAGATCCGGTCAATTTATCTGCTTTGCCGATGACGTGGATATTGTCGAAGTGATATCCACGTGGATATTGATACGAAGTGCATTCTGTTACCTTACCAATCAGACTAAGTCCGGTGTGGCCTCTGCTGTACACAGAAGTTGTTTCCATTGTAATCGGTCCATAGCTGTACCTCGCCAGCCTCGCTGTCTGCGGAGGGTCCGCAAGTCGCCTTCTACTTGATCGATTTACCTTGCTCGGTACGCGCCTCTTCTTATTTTACCTGTCGGTTCGTTTTCGAGAACCATTTTCACAGGGCTGTCGTCCGACATTCTTACGACATGCCCAGCCCATCGTAGTCGACCGATTTTTGCGATGTGTACGATGGGAGGTTCTCCCAGCAACTTCAAAGACCCCAAGGGCGCATTGGTCCTCCACTAGCAATGTCCATGTTTCGTGACCGTAGAGAACTACCGGTCTAATTAATGTCTTGTAGATGGTCAACTTTGTGGTTCGGCGAACTTTGTTCGATCTTAGCGTCCTTCGGAGGCCAAAGTAGACGAATTCGTCTACTACCTCGATTGCATCACCGTCGATCTGAACTCGTGCTAGGAGGCTAACATTGCCTTCTCGTGAGCCTCTTCCCTTCATGTATTTTGTTCACAACGCCCGGTTGGTACAAGACAATGTGTGGCGCAACGAGCAAGATGGTCAGACCAGGTGCAGCAAGACCTAGGGGGTACCAGGTGCCCAATGGATTGGAGAGGAGCGAGCAACCACAAATCAGGCATTATGGAGGGATATTGTGTATCAGGCTATATTATAGTATTGTGACGTTATGTCATGTAAATAAAAAAAATTAAATAAAGGTCTTAAGTGCATCGGTCCCGCAATTGCGTCTTAAACATTTCACAATTATATTTTCTTTTCCACAGCCTGCATAGTAGTTAATCGTTGATTTTTTGTTGGATTTTAGTTTGGAAGCCAGGGCTAAATGTCAATTATCATGTTTTTATACATATTTTCTCATTAAAAATTAAAAAAAAACATGCTGGAAAACGAGAAGGACCATTGGAGCACCCGATTAAGGGGGGATATACAGTTAGAATGACCAAAAATTTCAATTTATTTTTTTGCATAAAAAGTTAGTAAATTTCCCGTAGAATACGGTCCTGAAACCCTTTCTTCGAAATTTGAACTCCAAGTGTTTCGTTTCATCGTTTTTCGAAGACGCCTTCTTCGCGCGCAGGCCGATAATTAAAACTTTCAACGCGTTTTTCTCTAAACAGCATTTTCGGAGTTTATGCCGGTGCACTATGGTCCAGATCACGAATTTACGAGGAAACATGCTCCCAGCGCCTAAACTTGAAACTTTACAGCAAAGTCATGTTCTACAATATGGTTTGTATCATCAAGGCCCATTTTTGATGTTGATTAAAATTAGGTGGTCTTCATTCACTGGAAATACAAAACTAACTTTTTATTTGCAGAAATGTATTCTTTGCCAAAAATGTAGCGCAAAAAATTTCATGGAACTTTTAGCAAGAATTTTTTTTTGTACCTTAAAAATTGACCGATTTAGAGCAATTTTTTCTCATCAACTTAGGGTGTACCATAAAAATTGATTTTTTGTCCTTACTTTTTATTCCAATCTCACCGTAAAGTTGTGTTTGGACGAGTTTTAGAACTTTTTAAGACGCGTACTTTGATATACAAATTTTGCCGCTAGCTTAAATAAATCAATAGTTATTGAAGTTTTTCTTAAAAAAATACGCCCTTTTTAAATGTTGATTTTCATGATTGGGGCAAATACAAAAAAAAATTAAAGGCGTCATTTGGACGGACAATTTATATTGTTCAACATACGTGAAAACTAGAGATATGTTATTTCTGTATCTTGAGAAAATTACATTTGAATCTGGAATGGTTTAAGAAGAAAAACTTCAATAACTATTGATTGGTTAAAGCTAACGGCAAAATTAATACATCAAAATACGCGCCTTCAAAAGTTCTACAACTCGTCTGAACACAACTTAACGATAAAAATTGAAATAAAAAAGTTAGGACAGAAAAACTTTTTTTATGGCTCACCCTAAGTTGACGAGGGAAAAATTGCTCTAAATCGGTCAATTTTCAAGCTACAAAAAAAAATGTTTAATAAAAATTTTATGAAATTTTTTGCGCTACAATTTTGCCAAAAAATGTAAACGTCTATTTCTGCAAATAAAAAAGTTAGTTTTTGCATTTCCGTAAAAATGGGGATGTATGTAATGTTATAAAAAGTTACGCAAAAAGTGCAAATTTTCTTTTTTTACTGTTTTTTTCAATTCATCTACTAACTGTAAATGTAATTAATGTAATGTTTTTGGGTTAGCAGGTTTCAGATCAAAACTGCGACCAGGAGAGCCGGTAAAAGCAAAATGCAACGACTTTTTCAACGTACTTCCCGCTTTTTGTTGAAAAAAAATTTAAAAAAATATTTTTGTATATTACATGGATACATTAATAATTGTAAAAAAGTGTCGATTGATTTGAGTTAAAATTTCTCCTTGATTTTTTTTTTCAAAAATGAGTTTTTTTTCTCGTTCTAACTGTATATCCCCCCTTAAATCAATCTTCGTATTAGACGGCTTGTTTCTTGACCAATTGTTTGATCATGTTATTAGGAGGAGATTCTTTTCCACCCCGTGGATATATTTAGGTGACATTTCGTCCATCCAATCCGTTTTTTAACCCTTTATACATTGATATGTGAGGGCAATCAGAGGTTGTTAAACTTGATCAAATCTAATAGGGAGGGGAGACTTTTGACATTGGGCGTAGCTTCCGTGGTAGACCAATATCGTCATATCAGTTAAACATGACACCAGTATCGTTTTTTGAAATTCTATGGAATTTTTGTTTCCTATACATTCCATTGGCACCCTAATGGACATACTACTTTTATAATGAACGTTTATAATTAATTAGAGTTTTGATCGTTAACGTTATCCTACGTCAAGAATGCCGTCGTGTTTTGGATACTTTTTTTTTCTAAAAGTTTGGAAATTACGGAGCGTGCTCATGTCGTCCATCAGTGCCAAATGGAATTCTCAGCACAACAATAAAAACAAACGGCACTTGATTGAGCCTCCAACATTTTTTCAAAGAGGTTTTCAAAGTCTAGCTTGGTCTATGTGCGATAGTGTCTTGTGTAAAACCCAATAGATTGTATTCATGTAAGTAATCTCTTCCAAGTTATATATAAAAAAAACTCAATCATTTCTTATCCGCTCGAGCAACTGCAGCTCATAAATGCAACTCTTGGCTCCTTCGAAAAACCTCCCAAACCGTGTGTTAATGAAAAGCCCCTAATCCAGTTTACTTTCGTGTGGTAAATACACGTCAATTATGAAGGATTGCATTCATGCTGGTAGTGTTTATCCTGCACAAACCGTTGTTCCACCTTTGCTGCCTCCACGGAAAAGCCACACACTTGAGCACGAAACTTTTGAAGCCACTCTTTTCCTGAAACCACCCCATCCTACAAAGACATACACATGCACAAACATAGCCTCCGACACTCTTTCCGCGTTGTTTCAACAACCTTCAAAAGTTTGCTCACACTGACAACGCATAATTTTCAACCCCGCACTTACTTAGCCCAAGTGTACCGGTGTGGCATGGATGGTTTGGCCTGGCATCGCATATCACATCATCGCTAAGGCAGGAAAAGGGAAACCAGGGGAGGGGGAGCTAACGGATAGAGCAAAATTATGCACTGCCACGCCATGTTTCCCCCTTTCAATTTTCCCGAGCTTGAGCTGACGAACCGCAGCAGGAACGAGCTAGCTTGCCCTCTGCATCCGTCTGCAGGCGAAAAACTTTGACGAACGAACGAACGAACGGTAAATCTTGACCCAAAAACCTTTTACCGACAAACGTTCTAGCAGCTATGGCTATGGAGTTCAGCTCCGCGGTTGAGCGTTGAGTCAGAGAAGACGAGTCGAAACCCGTAGCGTGTTCCATTTCCGCTATTAAAGCGTCACATACGACGGGTGGTGGTGATTGGCCAAAAAAGAAAAAGAAAAAGAAAAAAAAATCTGCGCCCCACCAATCGGCACTGATTTAGTATCCCATCGTCATCAGTCTTCCGGTTCAGTGGTTGGATTGTTTTACTTCATCTCGCCTGGCTGCGGCGCGTCATTCGACAATGCCCTTTTCTTTCACGTGCCCATGGAGCGACGACGGCCGACGCCTGGCTGCGTGTTTCGCGTGACTTCCCTCTATAAACTGCCACAAATGAACAATGGATGAATATTTGTTATTTCATTACGATTAATGTTGTGATTGCGATGTATTTCGGCCGGTGTCGCTGTTGTCCTCCATGGGTTCTTCCTGTCGGCATACGCCCCGTGTGTTCTTTTGCCATTCGTTCTCATGTGAGTTGTAGTTATGGCATTTACATACACACGGTTCGAACGGCTTTTTTTTTGTTGTGCAGCTGACTGACGTGACGGGTGACGAGTGAAAGAAAAATGTTACCTTCTGTGATACCTATGTGGAAGTTCCTTTTTGCTAGCACACATATTATTTTCCCCATTACTGGGAGGATGTTACCGAATTTGTTCAATTTCTGGGCCATTTATTTCAGGAGTGTATTCGGGCGGAAATGTAATGAAATCGTTTTGGAAGAGATCGATTTTCCTCATTGACTTTCTCTTTTGATCAGCACGCCTTTACAAACCGATTTCTTCGTTCAAGTTGATTATTGGCTTCCACAGTGGTGTCTCGTGCAATTTGAAATTTGACTGTGCACTTATACAGCGATGAAAATTTGTACACTTCTTTGATCATAGCTCAAAATCCGCCGGTTGCATTGGAGCTGTAAGTCGAGAACATTTTCACAGTTTCTCTAATCTTGTTTTGCTTTTGTGCACCCAGTATTGTTGGGCTATCTGAAAGATGACATGACTAACAGCCTATTGGAGCCTGTAGGAAGCCAAGAATTCGTACTTTAGCTCCCATCGATCGTGGAGTAACGCACTCACGAACCTGCTTGAGCTGAATGTTCAGTGTCTCAATCATTTTCAGCGCACGATGTCACCAGCGTAATATTTCCTGCCGTGGTATGCGCACGACGGCACAATTATTGCGACCAGCTTCTACGACTTCAGGCTAACCCACAATTGATACGTTTGGGTTCCACTGAATATCCGGATTTTCCACAGGTAAAGGGTGCCCCACATCAAATTTCATCACGGAAAAAATGCTGAAGAAAATTACCTAGTTGGCTGATCCTTTTCAAACTTTCCGACAATAAAATATAACCCATTAGTTCGCTATTTTTTTACTAGTTCGTTTTTTTTTGTAATTCTCAATCACGTTAGCTTTATGGAGCCATAAGCAATGTTACAATAACTATTTCATAAACAAACTAGGGTTCTTCTTCTTTTTTGGGGGCGATTTTATGACACCTTCTTCTTGTTATTTTGCTATTCAAGCAGTCTTGTTTTGTTTACTGTTCCCCTCTGACATGAATGCGGTGAACTGTAGAAACGCATGATCACGGGTATCCATCTCCTTCGGTTCAGCGTTGCTGATTTCGGTATCCACCGGCATAATGACAGATTCCTCCATTTTATCTTCCAGCACCTCTAGCTTTTTCAATTAGTTCTCACCTTCAGCTTCTGATCCTACGTTGGCTGTGCCTCCGGTTACTGCAGATCCATACGTTTGCTTCAATCTACAGCTTTGTTCCTTTCTTGCCGACGCACTTTCGGCTGACTCTGAACATTCCGCCTGGGACAAGAAGCCATCAGGCGTCCCACTTCTTTGCAGATGAAGCATTTGTCCTAGCATAATGTTTCCCTTCCGGATGGCGAAATCCAGCGATGACGGGATTTCCTGCTTCACGTCCATGTACGCACCACGCACACCAATGTAGGCGCAAATGCCCAGCTCCCCCGGAAACTTCTTCCGCACGATGCGTTTCACGTGTCCATACTTTAACAATACCGTAACGATCTCCTGGTCGGGAACCTCCGGTGGGAGATCGTATATTCGCATATATTAGATGTGAGCCTGGGCATGCGACATGTGTACTTGCAAATTAAATTTCATCGAGATCCGCCTCCAAGCCTTTGAAGAAATTTGCCACTTCGCCAGGTTGGTTTATCCGCTCCATCATCGAAGGTAAATTGCACAGTATTTTTCAACTCGCACATTGCTGTTAAGGTCTGTATCCGCAATAATCCGGTCACCTCAAAACATGAATAAAACATAGATTTCGCATTATACTTCCGTTGTAGTTGTTTATTTCAGATTCATGGGATGTGTTTTAAGAATTCGTGAAGACAAAACATAGTTATTCAGTATTTGCATAACATTTTCGAGCTTTGCGCTTAACTCCGTCCATTAGGGTTTGTACAGACTCTTCAGAAATTATAGAAGCCGTCTTTTTCCAAATTTTCTTTTGGTGGGTTTGAGGTTTTTGGTACAATGTTCACTTAATTTGCTTGGTACCACTCCATCACAGTTTTAGCATAGTGACATGATGCCAAATCGGGCAAGAACAAAGGTTTTTCTTTGTGACTTTTGATGAAGAGTAGCAATCGCTTCTGCAGACACTCTTTTTGATAGATCTCCTTGTTGATTGTGCCTGTAGCGACGAAAGATTTCCTCTTTTCGCCACACGTGCAAATTGCTAGCCACACAAGGTATTTTTTTGGGAAATTTTGATGCCTTCTTCGTTCTGAAATGCTCAGCTGTAGCATTTATGGCAACAGCAGAATAAAAAGCCAGCCCTGGAAGCTGCTTGAAATCCTCCAGGACATAAGTTTCATCTTCCATAACAACGCATGAAAACTTTGTCAAATATTGGCAGTACAAACGTCGAACCCGTGTTTTTGCTGCCAAGTTCTGTTTGTCGTTGCGATTTAGAACTGTTTTAACTTTAAACGACTTAAGTCCCAAACGTTGTTTTGATTTTTGGACAAAACCAGGCGACATCCCTATTTTACGAGCCACCGTTCGAATGGAGAGATTTGGGTTTTTCGTCAATATCCTTTTCACCTTTCGGTCCATGATAGGATCAGCGCGTCCAATGTTTTTGTCACTTCTCGGTTTCCTCTCCACCGACAAACGTTCCGAAAATGATTTGAGCACATCGTGAACAAAGGCAAATCCAATATTTTTGCAAGGTCTTATATTGACAAGTCAGGATTTGCCGTACGCCAGGATTTGGATACTAAACATGAAATGTAAACATCAATCATAGTCTTTTTTATCATATACTCTCAGCTATACCACAGTGAAATTTTTCATTCCTACGTGCAATATTTCAAAAGTTACAATGATTAGAAGGTGTACGGATTAATGTGGATAAAGATTTTACAATATAAAAAGCCTAATGGTGGGGAACCAGATTCCGGATTTTATGGTGATTCGATTTCAGGCAGCGTGCTCTGTACCGATTGATACATTCACTAAAGCGATCATCGAGCATTTTTACCTCGGCCAGACGGTGGATGTCAGATGTTCTTGTCCTCTGAGGGGTGTTCAGGATCATCCTGAAGAACTTATTTTGAACTCGCTGAAGCTTCGGGTGATGTGTTTTAGCGCAACTCTCTCAGATTGGCATACCGTGCTCGATGACTGGAAGTATGATTTGTTCGTAGACAGCAAGCTTGTTTTTCAGGGATAATGTAGATCTTCTGTTGACTTGGTACAGTAGCTTCAACAGAACGTTACACTTTAGGACAGTTTTGTCAACCTGTTCCCTGCAAATAAGCTTGCTGTCAAGAGAAACGCCAAGGTATACAGCAGATTAGGTTCATTCCACCGTTGTGTTGTTTAGGCTTATTTTACAATCCACAGGAGGAACAAGTTTGGGAGAGTTAGAGTGTGGGAAGAGGATGACCTGGGTCTGCGATACAGATTTTCAATTCGGTGAAATATTCTGACAGGGCGTTCAGGCTTCGTTGCAGTTTCGCGGTGGAGATCTCCTATGCATCGGATACTGCACTTGTCCAACAAACAATTTTTAATTATCTTCACCAGGAAGATGGAAAGATTGTATCGTTTAAGCTTGTACACCAGGCCATCGTGCCACACCTTATCAAAGGCCTTCTAGAAACAGACTTGTTCCGTCTGAGGGTGTTAATGACTCGATTAAGTTGGTAAATTGTTGAACGACCACGTCGGAAGCCAAATTGTTCGTCGAGCAAGATGTTGAGGTCGTTGGCAAATGAAAGAAGCCGACGGTAGACGGTTTCTCAAACAGCTTGGATAATCCTGAAAGGAAAGATCTTTCCCTGTTTTTTTCCAATACGAGGGGAAATAGCTAAGTCGCAGGCATTTGTTGAAATTCAACTGAGGGGCCCAATTGCTTGAGCTCCAAGTCCATGATGTTATCGAAACCTGAGACCTACATGTTCTTAGACGCTTTGATATAGGTCAACAATTCGTCAGCTGAGATCTCAAAATCTTCCTAGAAATCGTTAGGACTTAGATGGATGTTGTTTACAAGCTCGCTAACAGCAGTTTCTTGTGGACTGACGAAGTTTTGTCCAAGATTGTGGGAGCTGACGAAGTGTTGATCTCAGAAGCCTTCTCTGCAGGAGTTATCAGGCGAAACTGGTAGCCATTGCTGGTAAGTGGGACCAACGGTGGAAAGGGCTTTGGTTTTTTTAAATTTTTGTCAACTTCCAAAAAGGCTTTGCACAATCTGGAAGAGAGCTGATCTTATCGGAAAAATTGTTATTTGTTTTCCTTTAGTTTAGTTGGCCAAGGCGCGGCTACAAAGCAACACCATGCTGGATGGAGGTGTCTGGGTTCGATTCCCGGTCTGGTTTAGGAATTTTTCGTTAAGGAAAATTTCTCGACTCCCTGGTCATAGGGTATGATTGTACTTGCCACACAATCTGCAAAAATGGTACTTGGCATCGAAAGCTCTTAATTCATGACGTGAAGTGCATTTAGAAAACTAAGTTGAGAGCCAGCAATTAGCTTATTACGAAAGCAATAAGCTTGAAACGCTAAGAAAGAAAAAGAGGTCTACCATTCTGGCATTAATACTTGATTTTTGTCATTCGATTACAATGACTTGTGAGAGTAGGCTGACTGGTTCGCTGATATTGCCTTCGAATGAAGTTGCGCAATTATATCAGTTCTTCAGTGGGTCTATCAATGGGTACAGAGTTGCTCACCTTACATATCACTAGAACATGTTGCTCCCGGGCCTGGGAGATCGCTTGCTCGATGCTCTGCAGCTGCCGTTTGATGTCATCAACCCACTCGAGGTGCATGTCGAAATCGATGTCCATCTGTCGCGATGGTAGTTCCGCCTGGTGATTCGATGCCGGTTGACCGAGGAGCCAACTTTGGCCACCACTGGATAGTGGTCCGAGCTGAGCTCCTGGTTTAGTACCGGTTGAACGATGTTGTTTCCCATGTTAGTGAGGAAGATGTCGATTGTTGAGTTAGCCCCGGATCTGCTCAACCCGGTGGGAGTATCCGGGCTCAGGATGGTGTAATGGCCCTCTTCCAGGTTCTCCTGTAGAATGATGCTATTTCGGTTGCACCGGGTATTCCCCCAGGTTTCGTGTTTCGCATTCAGGTCGCCGGCGACCTACTTCTGCCTCCGAGTTAGTTTGCGGATGTCGTTTCGTAGGACCGTTGTTGTTCCGTTGGCGATGATAGGGCCAACGGCAGATTCGACCTCAACTCCGATAAACTGTAGCTGGACGCTCGGAAGCATGTGGCAGTTGATATTGTTGCGCAGGGCAATCGCAAATCGCAGCAACTCCTCCTCCATCTGAGTCACAACGATCAATTCGCACAAACCGGTATCCTATGATGGAGACGCTAATTCAGGCTTGAGGTGCGTTTCCGTGATGATAGCGATGTCGATATCCTTCCTGTTGAGGAAGTCACCGAGTTCGATAATTTAGACCTGGATGGATCAAGCATTCCAATTTAGGATGCTGATGGTGCGTTTACGGTCCATGCTTGCACAGGAACTTCATCGTCACGGATGTGATGGCTTTAAGCTGTTCTTCCTTTGAGGGGCAGGAACGTAGTTGGCGATAGAGTTCTTGAACGAACTCGATCATTTGCTCCGAGCCGTAGAGCTGTCCATCGGCGGGTGATTTAGTGGAGGTACTGCCCTAGCCTGGAGGAGGAGCCGACTGCCGCGAATCGATGCAGAACGGCGGCTGACGGGCGGTTGGCATGGCGGTGATTCAATGGGATCGGCGGTTTGGCACTTGGTACCGAAGCGTTGTGAAATTCTCTTCGTTCATCGGTGGTGGCGGATGGCGTTGACCAAGCTGGGACTTGGTGGATGCCTGCTTGTGGATAGCCAAAAACTCCGCATGTTTGGAGCACGCTCGATTGCTGCTCTCATGATTTGCACAACAGTTGGCGCATTTCAATCGGGCATCTTCGTCCATCAGGGCACAATACTCGGTTTCATGTGGCAGTTTCGAGTTCCGTGGTCGAACGCAAGGCAGTTGCCACATTGCGTCTCGTCGTGCTTCTTCGAGCGATACCGGTCACACTCGACGATAATGTGTTGTAGTGGGCCTGCGTTTTCATCAGGTCCGCCATCAACCCTTCTCATGGACAAAACTCTTCTCATGGTGGACCAGATAGAGTTGGTCCCGGTATTTTCCCTGCCGCTGGTGTCTGATGAGAAACACCTTCTGAGACTTGTTTTCGGGTGCGTTGTAGAACTCGTGTTGCTTGGCGACTAGGTGAGCGCTAACAGCACGGTAGTCAGCCTCCGTCTAGCACATAATCTTCGTGCCTTACTGCACAACTTGTGCAGCGGATGAATTTGGATTGCTGCAGGCTCGGTCCTGATTGCAGATATAGTTTTTGACGTGGTGAAGAGCGGGGGACCTTTATCTTTATTGGCACCTCCTGTATCGGGAGCACGGCGAATTGATTTCTCTCTGGTAAGGTTTCGGGAGCGGATTTTACCGTCGATTTTTACTTCCCATTGCCCGGGCAAAGTTTGCCAAACTTTGCAGCGCTATTTTCTGGTTTGCCACCACCAGAAGCTGAACAGGTTATAAATCGCGAACCGGACACGCAATCGCGAAAAACACGACCGTACGTGTCGCTTGTTCGAACTGAATGAATTTTCCCTTACTTACATTTGAAGTCTGTGATAGGAAAATACTTGGCATTTAATAGATTTTCTCGGGAATCGACATTATTAGACATCACCTTATATATGTGCGTTATTTTCGCTAGTTTAATGTTGAAAATTAATAGTTTCGAATAAAGGGTGTACGGAATCAAATTGCGACATACAAAATATTCGGCAAAATTCGCCCGTTCAACCAATCATCTTCAAACTTTCAGGGAGTAAAATAAAACATGTTACGAATGATTTTTCATGTTTGTTTTATTCAATTTCAATCCATATCCAAATGCACGAACTTTCTTCTTCACACTACTCATAAGGTCCTGTACAACATTTGGACCAACCATGGCATGGCAATCCATTTTTCTTCATATCTTCCTCCGATTTCACTTCATTAGGATGCTTCCAAAGTGCCTGCTTCATGATGGCCCATTAATTTTCAATTTACCGCAGTTCCGGTGCGAAATTTATCTCCTTAGCCTTGTACCACTCCAAAACCTCTTTGGAGTAATGGCACGAGACTAAATCCGGCCAGAAAACCTTTAGACCATCGTGTGACCTAAGAAGAGGAAGTAGACGCTTCTGGAGGCATTCTTTTAGGTACACCTGCCCATTGTCCGTTCCCGTTGTCACGAATGGGGTGCTCCGCTTTTCACACAAGCAAATTGCTTGCCAAATCATATATTTTTTGGCAAAATTTGACATTTTCTGCTTTCTGACGTCCTCAGGGATCAAATTTATGATGAGCAGTGAAAAACTTGAGCCCCGGAAGCTGCTCATCATCCATAACGAGGCAATGTGGTTTCGTCAACAGCTGGGTGTAGAGTTTCTGTGCACGTGTTTTACCTACCGTTTTCTGCCGTTCATTGTGATTAGGCGCCTTTTGGACTTTGTACGTGTGTAGTCCTCCACGTTTTTTTCGCATCTTGCACGAAAGTTTTGGTTAGATTCAGTTTCTTCGCCACATCTCGAACTGAACTGTTGGGATTTCTCTTGAAAGCTTGAACTATCCGCTTGTGATCCTTAACACTATACGGAGCTCCATTTTTGCCATTTTTTTCTTTCCGATCGATGGTTTAACGTTCGTGGTACCGATTTAAAACACGAGACACCGTAGAATGTACCATTCACAGCTTCCTGCTGATGTCACGATGAAAAAGATTTGGATTTTCGAGGTACGTGCGCCAAATTTCTTCCGACTCCATCTTCGCAACGATTGCACATCTGCAAGTGAAACATACACAGCGTAAACAAATACAAATTGAGTTAATTCCACCCAAAATTTCAATAGAAAATATCCAACGGGTAATAAGTTACAGCCATTTAAAAGTGGTGCAATTTGATTCCGTACAACCTTTACATACTGAGTCGATGTAGAAGATCTGACAGTCAATCATTCAACCATCAGAGAAACATTTCTTTTTTACTGATAACATAATCGACTCCTGGGCATAGGGTATGATTGTACTTGCAAAACAATCATACTAATGCAAAAATCTTACCTGGCATCGAAAGCTCTCAATTAATAACTGTGGAAGTGCATTCAGAACACTAAATTCAGAGCAAGCAATAAGCGAATTGGGAAAGCAATAAGCTTGAAATGCTAAAATAATAATAAGAAGAAGATTCACAAAAGATGTCCGACCTATAACATCAAGGTCAGTTGATACAATTAACCTAACATGCCATGCTGCTGCCACAAGCCATAAAATTTAACTCAAGCCACACATGGTTGAAGACACTGATGTGCCCATCAACAGGTTTTAACAACTCGCCTTGAATCATCCTTCTGAAAGTACTAAAAAACACTGTTCCATTCGAGGTTGAGTCCGACACTTAGGGACATGCCCTCACCGAGTTCAAAAAAGTCCCACACCTGACACCGAAAATCAAACTCGATTTTATTGGTTTCCATCTGTTCCGTATACATACATTGGAGTGCAGTCGTCGTAGGTAGGTAGATAGGAATCCAGCAATCAAACCCGCAACCCCTAGCAGACAATGATTCAAATTGTGTCACTACAATCGTTGTCCGTTGCCATTTTCCCAGCGGAATGGAAAATTTAATGAAGCATCAAAATACAATAAATGTTTCAGCAATCAAATTTATCAGCAATAGCAGAAAACGTCTCCCACTCATCGTTTGCAGGAACTGGAGCTGAGCGGCCCAGATTGCAACGTTGCATGTCCATGCTGCAGCAGGCTGCGATCCGGCTGGCTTGATGTTGATGTATGTGTATGTGTGCTGTACAATATGCATAGATAACAATACAGCTCATGAAAATCCATGTACCAGTCCGTTCCAGAAATGCACTTATGTGTCCGCTCCGGTGCACGTGTGTATGTAGATAACATTCGTCTGGTCTGCCTGGTGGCATGAGGGAATGGATCACGATGGCGGACAGTGACAACAACAGCGATGATGGTCCTTCCACGGTCGTTGTTGCATGCTTGCGAAATGGCTCCCGGGTAAATGGATTCATTGTTGAAGTTTGTTGCGACCGAAGCGATTAAAGCGAAATGGAGTTAATCCCTGTTGTTTGGGGTGCATTTTAGGAAAGTGCTGACATTTTGACCCAGAGGAAGAGGAATGTCGATCAAACTTCACACTAGCACCAAGCAGTGCTTCCCAGCTTGCTACCATCTGGAAAATGAATTCGAATCGAATAGAACCGTTCGGAAGGGCAAAACGGTTGATCCGCAATACTAAACTAAATCTCTCTTAGGTAACGAAATACTATCTGAGATTGCTTCTGAGTGGGTGCTGATTTTGCTATTGAATTTCGACTACCATGAAAACGAGAGCACATCGATAATGAAAAGAAGCTGGTGACATAATATAGATTGTTGTGACCTGACCTATATTGCAACTCAGCACCGGGAGATCTGTCCTGTGCGAAATCGAAATCGAGTTCAACAATACACCAACCGTTGATATTGTAGACATTGGCGGAGCTAAACAATTAGTCAGGAAGGGGCCTTGAGGGGGCTTGCGCGAAGGATTTTTTTGGTTTATAAGAATATTGAAAAGAGCGACGAAAGCAGCGTAATTGCTGGGGACAGGTTGTTTAAATTGATAAATCAATACAAGTTCATTCTAAAATTTAGGTCTATCCTGCGCCTCGGTGAATCGAGATGCTTTAAGAGAATCGAGTGTGATGAATATATACCTCGTATTATTCCGTGTGGATCAAATGGAGAATGGACTTACACGAGGTTACTGTAGCCAACTCATCCAAGACGGAGAATAGACCTGAATCTATATACAGTCATGTTTGAACCAAACATCTTATAACTTCAAAGAACAACATTGAGTCAATGCACATTTTAAAGTTATATCAAAATTTAGATTGGTTTTGATAACGCGTTTGAAATCTTCAAAATTGTGTCGGTTGATACTGATTCCTCCTCAACTCCGTTTCAAATAAATTAAATTAGTCAGATTTGAAAATCAGTTCTGCGTCATGGTACTTCGCAGTCATGTTTTAATGCGTCTCATGGCTGAGAAATTAAGCGAAAAGTTAAGAAGAACTAAACATTTGATATGCAGCTATTAGCTTAAAGTTGCTCCTTGCAGAAAAGTCTGAATATACCTTGGTCATGGTTTCAATAAAAATTAAAAAAAAAACTATCGAAATGAACTAAAAAAAAATTGAAAAACCTGAAACCTGCTCCACGACTATGTTTTCTTGAAAAAATTAAAATATCTAAAGTATTAGGATATACCTACCTCTCTTTTAATTTTTCATATTTCTTTTTGTTCATTTGTTCAGATTGTACGGAATTCTGTTAATCAATTGTTACATAAAATTAAAATGCAAGTTAAGAAGTGAACTTAGCAATTTTACTTCTCTAATTAAACTGACTCTATTACTGAATAAAAAAACAGTAATTTCAAAACTCAGAGATTTTTTTCAACTTCAACAATGCGGATATTTTTCAACCATTCAGTGGAATTCGATTAAAGTTTCTTATTAAATAACTTTTTGAATGTGCACTAATCAACAACCAAGGTTGTTTTAAAGTGAAATTCTATGTTAAACACAATGAAAATGTATAAGTTGTATCGACCTAAATTTCTACAGAGAGTTCAAACATTCACGGCAGTTCGAAAGAAACACCCATGGGTAATTAGAGGTTGAACTTTAAATTTTGATTGACATTGATAGTATTCCAGGGTATCGAAATTCCGTGGAAAATTTTAAAAGTTTGTGAAGATATTGCAAAATAATGTGACAGTATAGGCGAAAATAACGAATGCACAGTTTTAAATTTTAAAATTTTCAAGTACAGTCTTTAAAATGGATTCAGATTCGCCTTGTTAGAAAGTTTGGCTAAAATTTAGTTTTTAAATTATTTAAAATTGAAAAGTTCCACAATAATGAATTTCTTATGAAATTAACTATTTTGTAAAAGAAAATAAATGTTTTTTAAATTTTCTAAGATGGTGGATCGGATGTAATTTTGAAGACTTTAAGGCACAGTTTATAAATTCAACACAGTTTGAAATTCATGTTACTTCTATTGTCTAGCGATATTCAAAATTTCAGCTCCATCTATCGTTTGAGTGCTGACATAGAGAATGTCAAATTTGACAATTTTGTATGAAAAACTCTAGATTTTTTTAATATTTTCGCCACTTCCTGTATACCGTAAAGCGGGGTGACTTCGATCAACGGGGTGACTTCGACCGCCAAATCTTATATTTCTCGAGTACTTTTCCAAATGGACGTAAGTAACATTTGGACGAAAATGAGAAAATCAGCATTGAAATTTTTTGAATTTAGTTTTATTCCTATTTGAAAACCAGAAATGTTTATCCCAATTAAATTGCACTAAATGACACATTGGTAAAAGATATTACATCACTGTGCTTAAAAATTACACTAGGAGTGGAAATTCAAGTTTCCTTTACACAAATGTTTCTTACAACGGTCTGCAATAAAAAAAGATAATACTTCATTTTGATAAGTCAGTATGATAGATGGCATGTTACTTGCGTCAAAATGATACGTCATTCTGCGAATCAAAATGTTGATACGTCGAAATGTTACGTCAAGTTGTCATATTTCACACAGATACGTCGAAATTATGAAAATGACGTATTAATTTTTTCTGCAACAAAACGGTGTAAAAATATCTGCTAAAAAAATCAATTTTTACTAAACAAAATTTAAATTTTTAACCTTGTGGTATAACGAGAGTCGTTAAGAGGCATTCAAATGATATAACAATGATTTGAAAGTTACTTTTCAACACAAGCGGCGTATGTACATTATTCCCAAAAAGTGCAAAAGTGGTTTTACACCATTTTGTAAAAAGTTTTAAAAAATGTTCAGAAATAATCCATCAGAAAGTTCAACAAATTCGGGAATATATACATGATTTTTTAATAACATGCCATGTACAACGCGTTTGTTTACATTTTGTGACTTACGTCCTATTGAAAAAGTACTCGAGATTTATTCAATTTAAAATTATCCTTCTCCAAGTGCCTGAATTTTTTAAGCTTTGAACCATATATATTCAGCATTTATGAGGGTATATAAATTAATTTTGTTTTTAGCATTTCTCTATTTCCTCCGCTATAAAAAAATATTTAAAAAAAAATGCTTCTTATGGTACTTTTTACCAAGCCCAACAACAATCATATATTCAAGCAATAAAATGATTTTAAAAAAAATCGACAACCACATTTTCAGATTACTTAAACATTCGTCTCTCTAAGCTAATCGAACAAATATTAATTTTGTATACATAAACAAATAAATGAATAAAAAAAAATATTTTGATCGAAAATTAAGAGCAAACGAATAAACGCGACAACCTTCTCGAAGTGTTGCACTACCTTCCAATCTGTCAAAGGGTTTGTTTTGTTTTGTTCTGTGTTGGAGAAAAGGTGTGAAACATTTATTTCGACAATTTAATGCCATTGAGAAGTCCAAAATGCCGAGAAAGTACGTTAAAAAAGTTGGTGGAAGAGCTTATTTACAGTACATTTCTTTTGGATCGTCACGACCTGTAAAATCCCCTTCCCCCTACAAATATGATGGTATTAACGAACGTTTCCTTAGCTGTTAATGACTCGCACTTATTCTGCCGTGAATCGTTTGGAGTCTTCAGCCGCAGCTTAGGGTTATCTGACACGCCAGAGCTATTGGAGCCACGTCTTACCTGTAGGACTGTCTGTGGACGAAAGAGGCCGATGTCGGGGCATGAGAGCCTTCGTTCACTGATGGCCGAACGAGTGCGTTAGTATGAGTGTCGGCGCACCCCGAGGCAACACACGTGCATCTGTATTGACACAATGATGAATTGATGGTAGGCTCGCAACGGGTCGTCTTGCTTATGCCCCACAAATCGCATATTAATACCATATTTTCTTGATTTCCTATCCATATGGGCCGGATATGCGATTCACGGCACTGTTGGCGTCCTTACACCGGTGTGGAATTAAAAACGACATGAGTGAGGTATTTCTGTTTGTCTAATATTATGGTGAACTACTGGAAAATAGCAATGGATTGGTCGCTCATAAATTGTGTCATGCTTTTAATGGAAGGGAGCTTTGGGAATTGTGATAATCTGTACACAAAATTAAGGGTCCATAAAAAAACAAGAAGAAGGGGGGGGGTTCGAAAATGTTCCTTTTGCGTGACATAATTAATCAACGTTCCCTTTGGGGAATGCTCCACCCCTGTGCTATTCGGGAGACATCTGCATCAAACGGTTTGCCTACAAAATTGGTGTTTTTTATTCATTTAAGCACTTCAAATGAATAAAATTGATTTTGATCGAAGTCACCCCATTATTGAAAATTGGCCGCGGGATTTAAACAATTTTTTTAAAGTTCATCTGACATAATAATTTTTTAAAATTTCTGTGTAGTGTTATACTACAGATACCAGTACTTGTTTTAAAAATGTAAAACAAAATTTTAAAGATAATTTTCATTGAAAATTTCAAGAAATAGTTCAAAAAGTGATTGAAGACCCCGTTTTACGGTAGCCAGCCAAAAATAGAACCTTTTAGTTGAAAATCGAATCCTTTAAAGAATAAATGTAAGACACTTGTTATAATAAAAGCGAAGTGAATTTTGATAAAATTTGACATACAGGCCCAATATGTAGTTTATAACAACAACTAGCGGTACTGAAGTCGACCCCAACAAATGTTATGATTTCAGGAATTTACCTGATTATATGTTCACTTTCTCACTCTTTTCGAAAATATTATCGTTAATGTTCTATCTCCATATTTTGCTTATTGACATTCGTTAGCTTCGAAACTTTTAATCAATCTGGGAGAAAATGATATCGTGAACTCAAAAATGCGCCTCTAAATAATACTCATCATTGTAATATCTTCCTGAATAATAAAATTAAAATACGTACATAGAAAAGTGTTTAAATCTTATGTTTTTAACTTAACAGACTCTTCATTTTACTGTCGCTATTATTTTAGATATGAGTCTAGAGGTTTTAGTATTAATAGAATTCAGAATTATTAAGAGCTAAGGCCTAGAGCTTTTGTTAAGCAGTATTTCGACATTCAATTTCCAGCACGTCTATTAAATTTCATAACCTGCCGAGCTCTAAAGACTGTATTCGATGAAATTTGGACGCACGCAATTGTTCGTAACTTTTTAGCGTGTGGGTAAAAATTATTGAAATTTTAACTGAATGTATTTCATTGTGTTTTGTCAATTGTGTAATGAGTTTCGTGAAAATCAGTCGAGTGATTTCAGTGATGGCTTCGAATGAAGAAATAGTGCGCCAACAAATGTTGGGCACTCACTTCTAAAACCAAAACGCTTCTCATCGATGGATCGGAAAACAGCTCGGAATCGCACATTCAACCGTATCTCATGTGATCAAAACGTTCAAGGACCGTAAGACAACCAAGCGGGAAAATGGTAGTCGCAAAAAACGTGGCATATCAAATCCGGAGAAGGCCAGGATGGTATTGAACCAATTTAAGCGTTTCGATCAGGGATGTTGCGAACAAGGCGAAAGTTTCAGTTTGTTTTGTGCAGAAAACAATGAAACGTTCTGGATTACATGTGTACAAGGTCCAGAAGGCACCGAACCGGAGCGATAAACAGAACTCGGTGGCCAAAACTCGTGCAAGAAAACTGTACAGGGAGTGGCTCACAAAACCGTTCTCCATTGTGATGGACGATGAGACCTACATTAAAGCCGACAACAAACAAATGCAAGGACAGGAACACTACGTCACCATCTCTAAGTTGGCCGTTCCGGAGAGTGTACGGAAGAAGAAACTGTCGAAATTCGCCAAAAAAATCCTTCTCTGGCAAGCGATCTGCGGATGTGGCAAAATGAGTCAGCCCTTCATCACCTCTGGGACCGTCAACGGACAAATCTACAAGGACGAATGCCTCCAAAAACGACTTCTGCGCTTCTTGAGATCTCACGATGGCCCGACACTGTTTTGGCCGGATTTGGCATCTTGCTACTATGCCCATTTCATTTGTATTGCTGTCCCTTTTTTTCTCACGGAAAAGTTACTCAATTCTCGTAAGAGTGAAACAACTCAATTGATGAGTTGTTCCACTTTTTACGAAAACTGAGTAAGTTTTCCGTGAGAAAAAAAGGAACAGTAATACAAATGAAAGAGAGGCAGTTTTGAGCGTGTAGACTGGTAGACTGGTAATGTAGTTTTGTACCAAAAGACGTCAACCCTCCAAACACTCCGGAACTTCGCCTAATTGAAAAATTTTGGGCAATCATGAAGGCAAAGCTCGTTAAAACTCCAAAACTGACAGAAAATGAACTTGAACTAACGAAAGTGTGGTTAAAAGTAAGTAAGCAAGTCGGTCCTATCATTGCCCAAAATTTGATGGAAGGGGTCAAGGCAAAGGTGCGGGCATATGGGTTGGGAGAAGAGGTTCAATAAACCAATGATGTCAAAACTTAACCATTTAGTAGTACTTTATTTCCAGAAAGTTTGAAAACAATCGGGTTTGAAAAGAATTTTTGGTGACCTATTTTGTGTGTCCAAATTTCATCGAATACAGTCTTTATCGGACCTATCGATACTTTCTTTTCACATCTTTGGTTCTAACAAAAATTGCTATGCACAACTGCGATCCCATGATGTTGGGATGATATTTCCAAATTCAAAACATTTTAACAGACGCAAACTCTCGAGCGAAGTGGATGTAATGCTGATATATCGGAATGCTCAGTGATCTAATTGCCCTTAACTTGTTTTCTTTATAAATGTACCAACTTTTCATCCAATAAGGTACAGTGGGGTAAGTGTGAACAAGAAGGTATGCGCTTTTTATTCCATCAGAAGGAGGTTACTACATAATTACTCGTTCAAACTGTTTCTGAAGGGAGCAAAGTACAAAAACAACTTACTCTGGAAAAAAAACCCTACACGGAAGAAACAAAAACCTAAAATTGAGTATTGCTAAACTTAAAATTGAGTACTATTGTTGAACTGGAGAGATGGGTAAATTTGATTCTCCATATTAGGTAAAGATTACTCAATGGGTGAGAACTCCATTGACAACTCATTTTTGAGTAAAAGTGGAAGTTGATTACATTCTTTTATTATTTGACGTATATAAGATTTAAATACCAAAAAACAATAAATATGTTACGTTACTAAACTAGCCGTTATTGTTAAGAATCGCAGAAATTAAGAAACAAACAAAATCCATAAAATTATAAAGAAAATTTATGTTTTTATTCTATCACCACGAGAAAGGCACTTTATTTTAAATGTTGTATAACATTTGCTAACTAACCGTGCGAAAAAGTGCTCATTTTTTGGTTTTTACAAGTAATATTGCATTAGGTTAAATTTACCCACCATAAACTTTGGATACAGTTACTCAAATTTGAGTACTATGGCATATACTCAAATTTGGCTTCCCGCACGGAACTCCAGAGTTGGGTGAAATGAACTTAATTTTGGGTACTTTGTTTCTTCTGTGTACAATTCCGTAGAGATTATGAATAGTGTTTCATTTCAAATTAGGAAAAAAAATAGGAAAAAAATGTGTGGGAGGGGGGGTCTCTACAGAATTCAGGAAGAGGCCTGGCCCCCTAGGCGCCCCCAGTAGTTACGCTAATGATTGTAGACTTTTGCGCTGTTTTGCTCCCACAACTATCAAATCAATTGCAAACCATGCAGTTGTCAAGAACAGTTACAAAGTTGTGAAAGTATTGAATCGCTAATTTGTCGCCTTACACGGTAATTGAAATGATTAAAGCCCTACTCCTCGGCATAGTATTAAAGGTTTATTAGGAAATGAAGAACACCCCTTCATGACTTCCCTCCAAGAACAAAAGGGGGGAAAAAAAGTTAATAGAATTAATTAATTTTATATCCCAGCCGCATCCCAGGAAATCAAGTATTCCCAAGACGTAGTAAACGCTCAAAGTTGGCAATTCAACACCGCAACAGATTGTACGGACGGGCACAGCCACAATCTCGCACGCTGCTGGTTCACTAATATCGTGTTATCATCATCCCCATCTCGGGTTTGGCATTTAAATTTTGTGCTTTGTTTACCCGCTGCCTCGGAAAGAAGGCTACACAGCCGGCCCTACCAGCTGGCAATGGCAACGGGCTCGCTCACTTCGCTTTAAGGTCATTCATTCAGGCGATTCGAGTAGGATCACTAACAAGCGTTTTCCACTGTACCGACAACGTCTCCAAGTAACAACCAGCCAAGCTGCTTCTTGCGCTCCTGGTCCTCGTCGTCGTCGGTGGTATATTTGGTGTTTATGTATGCCACTATTATAGCATCTCCACCGTCGTTACCAGCAGAATTCTTAATGAACCTTCATTCGATGTAGTCCTCCACGTCCGGAAGGAGGGCGGAAATGGGTCCCCAGATGGTGGGGGTTGCGATAGCTTGGAGCATTTGTCGATGTTTAAAAAATGTTTTCCCGTCTGATGCCTACATATTTTACGACCTTTTGCCGATATTTTGCGATAGGGATCCGTTTGTTGCGTTCGTTATGTATCTTCCAGTACGATGCAGGGGTATGGGTTGACGGCAGTCCTGTGATGATTTCAGGATCCAAAGTTGCCAATCTTTGATTATGTTTGAAAAAGATTTGTCGAAGTTTACCAACGGCAGCTTCGGCGATGGAATCAGTTTTTATCCCAGTGAGGCCGAATTTAGGGGGGGCACTGTTTGATAAATAATGTTTATTCAATGTGATGGTTGGGATAATTTAGGCAATATTTTTTTCATTCCAATCAACGTTTCTCAATTTTGCATAACTTTCGAGAACATGTTTTCATGTCTATGTAGTTTTGAATTTAATATTACTTTAACAATGTACGCTGAAAGTTGACAAAGACTTAAACTTCAACTCAGTACTTTCGGTGTGAAAAAGGGATCACCGTTCATTTGTATAATTTTCATTTGTTTACATTAGTTGAACGATAATTTACGAGAATGGAATTTGTAGTCACGAGCATCGTCTTTTTTTATAGTTCCTTTTGACATGACGGATTCCATGCCGAATGACCGATAAAAGTTGTATTTTTTAAATATGATTATCTTCGATTGTGACAAAATATTGCATAGGCTTTCGGTGTCTCAGACTGACCATTTTCCACTCATGGATAAAAACTCTTGTAAATATTAAAAAAATCGTAAAAGTTTTTGTACAAGTTTTATTCAAAGAATTTTATCTCGAAAACTGCTGATTGTATGGAAAACCTGTCTGGAAATAAATTGTAGGGAACTAATATTGGCTTATGAAGAGAATATTAAACTGGTCGTGAAGATATTTTGGTGACCAGTGTTGTGGTCAAAAATTAACCGCCGGGCGCAGTGAAAAGTGTCTTGGAATGATTAGGACTGTAGGCACATATACGTACAGCTGGTACAGGTTCTCGAATAGGAAGTGCTTCTTTCGCAGAGCAATAAACAATTGCATCAGGAACCCCTCGATAGTGGCTTGGTGGAAGAGCAAACGATGGACTTCGGTACTGAAAAATTTAGACTGCGGTAGTAAATAAGTGCGAGAGGAGTTTGTAGGATAATGTGACGTGTATAAATTGTGATTCCGTTTTTATTTTGCAAACCGAAATTGTAAAAAAGGGGAAGAAACCCGTGAAACATACTTCTTGTATTTTATAGTGTGTTTGAGTTGATAAGAAGGAAGCTAAGTTCATAAAGAAATTGTTTGTGAAGATAGCCAACAGCCAGATATTGGTGGTACATTTTTCTTGAAACAGCCCAGCATGAAGATGCGGATTTGCTGTGCGTTTTAATAGTAATATTGTAACGTTGAGATTAAGTGCTTTTGTAGCCGAACGTCTAGCAGACCATCTACGATTAGGACTCCGAATCAAAACGGCATTGAACTGACGAATGAATTGGTAAACTCGTTCTATTTTTACTCATTATGTCTAACCGGTTCCAAACATTTGAAGCTCTTTGCAAACCATGAATATGTGTATGTGTGAGTGTGCGCAGCAATCCAAGAAATCTGACAAGTTCTCTTTCAGTACCCGTTCTTATATCTTTAGACATTCTCTTTTTCTTTTTTCAGAGAGCGAGTAATGGCGCTATAACCATAAGCCATAGGCAGCTAGGACTATAGTTAATGCTAAAGTCCCAACCGTTTGAAGAGAAGAAATGGAGCATCACTTAACCTTCTTAGACAAGCTCCCAACGACCATTTTTGAATACATTTTTGTTCTGTACACCAAACAGGGCATTCTGTTCAACTATTCTCTCCGACTATTCATTTCCTTTTTCCTTTGATATCTACTGAAGGCTACGTGGGTTCCCGTGTCTTCTTAAGGTAGATACCAAATCCTCCCTATCACAAACGGTTGCATGGACGTGGCCAGGTGAGCAATCGAGGAGTGTCTTCGTGGAGATTATTGCGTGAAGAAACGTATCAGAAACTGATTTCGTTTCATGGTGGCATGCAATGTCTTCAACGAATTATTCCTCATCGTAGCTCCATCCACGAGGTGTGCAAACGTCAATGCTAATGCTAATGAAGAGAATATTAAACTGGTCGAAAATAAAATTCAATAATAAAAACTTGATAATAAAACTAAAATTTAAGAAAAATTAAAATGCATATCTTTGTTTTTTTTTGCCACACTGAATTTAATTTTAGTTTATATTACAAAATCGAAGGTAATACTCATAAGTCCATTCGTTGTTTTCTGCAACGAAACTGATTTGTTCTTTTTATGAAGATACATTCGTAATTAATGGCACACGCGCAACTGTCAAAAGCACGAAGCTTTTGTTGACACAGAAAGAACATTCGTGCGTTGTACGTAAAGAATACAAAGAGCTACGAATATTTGGTCACAAATTAAAAAGAAACGTCTCTGTGATGGTTGCATGAAGGACTGACAGATCTACTTTATCGACTCAAAATGTAATTGACAAAAAAGCGCATCCACGCGGAGTTGTCCAGCATTTGTTTATTGTTTCTGCCATGGGGTTCAAACCTGCATATTTGGAAAGTGCTGATTCTGAATCCATGGTTGATCTCACTAAGCCACGCTGACTCGTGAGAACATGGTTGATTAATGAGCATGAAGTTATAGCTCTCGGCAGTGCTTTAATTTTTAATTTTGGGTTAGATAAATTATTCCCGCCCATACCAGCAGAAACACCATCATGCATGAATACGGTATAAAAGAGAAACAGTGATTGTCTGGTCATTACGAAATTCGTTTCGTGCATTTTACAAAAAGGTGTAATGATAGGATTTAACCAGATAAGAAGCATTATGAATGTTTCATACAATGTATGTGGCATTTGTTCTATGTACAACATTCATGTTTACGAAACGCGTGAAAGCTACTTTACGAAAATAAATTTTCAGTGCACAAAAACTAGACATCTAAACACGCATATTCATGACTTCAAGTGGATGTAGAAGTTTTAAGCAAAAAAGCTTCTGAGGAAGTTATTTGGGGTAGATTTTCAAAACATTGGTTATTAACAAATAAACACTTGTGTTCGATGGCAAATTATGATTTTTGGGCTTATTGTAACCAAAAAATCTGCAAAGAATTAACTTCGTAAGTATTACCGTTTTCGAGATTTTTAAACTTAAACAACATTTGTGTATTGGAAGCTTTATGTATACCCGTTGGAAAGTATAACTGAATAGTATACATACCTTTGGTAAAAGTACTATACTTACATACATTTATTTGTTCAACATCACATTAAGGATAAAACATAATCAACAATAACTCGATTTGCGGCTGCCGCTCTCCAACCTCGGTAACACCCAATGCTCGCCAGATCACGCTCGACCTGGTCCGCCAATCGTGCTCTCTGCGCTTCACGCCATCTTGTGCCCACCGGATCAGTAGCAAACACCAACTTTGCAAGGTTGTTGTCCGGCATTCTTGCAACATGCCCTGCCCACTGTATTCTTCCAGCTTCGGCCACCTTCTGGATGCTGAGTTCGCCGTAGAGTGCAGCGAGCTCGTGGTTCATCCTTTGCCGCCACATACCCTCAGCACGCGTCGCTTGAAAACTCCAAGTGCTTGCAAGTCCTCCTCGAGCATGGTCCATATCTCGTGTCCGTAGAGGACCACCGGTCTTATTAGCGTTTTGGTGCGGGGGTGAATCTTTTTAGACCGCAGTTTCTTCTGGAGTTCGTAATAGACATGACGTCCAATGATGATGTGCCTTCAAATTTCACGACTCGTATTATTTTCAGCCGTCAGTAAGGATCCGAGGTAGACAAATTCCTCCACCACCTCCATCGTTGCTTTGATGAGTCTGGTCAGCTTCCCAGGAAAGCCGTTTTCGTTCATAACTTTCCATAGCTCTTGGGGGTCGATACTGTCGTATGCCGCCTTGAAGTCGATGAACAGGTGATGCGTTGGGACCTGGTATTCACGGCATTTCTGGAGGATTTGCTTTACGGTGAAGATTTGGTCCGTTGTCGATCGGCCGTCAATGAAGCCAGCTTGATAACTTCCCACGAACTCATTCGTTTTAGGTGACAGACGACGGAAAATGATCTGCGATAGCAATTCTGGGTATATAAAAGTGTTGTTATATTACAACAAGGAGCAGTTGGTAATCATGTGTGAATTTGTGATATAAAGTACTATTAAAATGTCTACAAGATTTCCAACGCGTTGTGAACAATTTCCTGGCACAAAGTGCTTGACGATGGCCCAATATTGCTCGATTGGGCGGAGCTCTGGCGTGTTGGGAGAGTTCTTGTCCTTGGGCACCACTTGAACGTTGCTGGAAGCATACCACTCCATGGCATTTTTCCGTAATGGCAAGATGACAAATCCGGCCAAAATAGAACGGAACAATTGTGTCGCTTCAGGAAACGTCTACTGGTTTTTGTAGCCACTCGCTAAGATAAATTTCCTGGTTGACGGTTCCGGTCGCAATGTGAACCTTGCTCTTCAAGCCAGAGGTACAGATGGTTTGCCACACCAGATATTTCTTCACAAACTTTGACAGTTTAATTTGCTTGAAATATCTGCCACCTTTCCCCGTTCGGTTGTCGTATAAAATTCCTGTCCAGGAAGCTGTTCAAAGTCTGCCTTGACGTAAATTTCTTCGTGACTCGAAACTTTGTGAGCATCGTCGTGTACAACTATCGCGGTCGTGCTTTGGCTGACATGTTTTGTTTATCGTCGTGATTTGGAGTCACTACTTTCTTGTAAGTCGACAGCCTAGCTCGTTTTTTAGCTTTATCCACGTTTGAAGGTGCCACTCCCAGCTTCTTTACGACATCTCGGACGGAGAGGTTGGGGTTCCACTCGAAACAGCGCGCAACTCTATTTGTCGTCGCGGTGGCCTCCTGCTTCTGGTTTCCCCCCGATCCAGCTTTCCTGGCTGTCGACAAACGTTCACCGAACACTTTTAATACGTTGGTAACAGTTGATTTAGTCAAATTCAACAATTTCGCCAACTTGGCGTGAGAGTAGTTTGGATTTTCGCCATGCACGTGCAAAATTTTGATGCGTTGCTTTTTTTCCTTCGACGACAGTTTGATAGCTGAAGTGATAGTCTAAAAATCAGAATATAGGCATGATGCTACACCCGTGGATGTTCAAAATGAGGGATGAACAAAAAATTTTAATGTGCGATGAAAGGAAATGCGTCAAGTTTAAGTTGACCAAATTTTGATCGAAACACCTTTTATTCAACAATGTGAATATTAACATCTATTACGATGCACAACTAGTTGAAGAACCACAGCAAGTTGAGACAAGGAACTATCTGGAAGAGGTACCGTCAGCTACATACATCAATAGCATCAGCTTCGTCTAACCGAATTTCTTCACACCGAATTAGTTTATTCTACATAACGTTGAATTGTTCAACGCCGGAATAGCTGGAAAATTGAACGCCGGAATAGCTGGAAATTCGAAAAGTTCAGCTTACCCCCTAAAGAAATAGATTGCAATTATAGAAGGATTACGTTAACATATTTTTGGTTTCAAGTCACACAGGGACCAGAATCAACTGATGCAACATGGTGCAGATTTCAACGAAATGATCTCACAATTTCATTAAAAAAATAATAACGTTTGCATTGAAAAAATGGACAAAAATTGACGATTTTTCACGGGCAAGAACGGCACCCTGCTGCGTCGAAAACAGACATCGCGTGGCACTTTGTGGACGCTGGATACGCCCGTTCCGGCATCTACACCATCTTGGCATTATTAGACAACAATCAGAGCATCGAAAGAAAGCCCGGTTCCCGACGGCCGACGACTCTGAGCGACAATAAGTTCCAAAGATTGCTGAATATGTAGGAAGGAACGGACGGAAAAGTGGCTACATCGCTGCGTGCGCTTGGCCGGGAGGTCGGTTCAACCGGCCAAACAGTGAAAAAGTACCTAGCAAACATGAAAATACATGTCAGGAAGTGGAATTCGCGTCCACTAGTTTCGGAGCTGCAGGCAATGGTGCAGCGGCAGCGGCTGAATAAGATGGTCAACTCGATTTACCCGGCGAATCGCGACTTGGTTGTGGTGATGGACGACGAGACCTATCTCACCCCTATCCTATCTTTCAAGACTTGTCGGAAGAAGTGTGGATTTTCAAACAAATCGGGTTCTCTAGATCAGAAATCAGCTGTTTTAACAGACGTCTTAAAAACTTGTACCAATAAACTAGTCGAAAATTAATTTGTTTTAGTAAAGAACTCGAACAGCTGGTACAATTTGGATCTTTTGCGTCTTAAACGTAAAAGAGACAAGCTGTACAAGAAATGACGTAGAACTAATAGAAATATCTTTTTGAATAGGTACAAAGTCGCGTGTAACAAATATTCGCAATGCGTTAAACAAACTCGTTGTGAATATATTCAGAGGAAAATTGATTTGCATCAAAACAACAGCAAAGGATTATGGAAAATTTTGAAATCTTTGTTAAAACCTAGTAATTGCAAACCGCGATCCATAACCTTTAATGGCACATTAGAACAGTCAGAGGACACCATTGCCTGTAGATTTAATGAATATTTCGTCGATAGTATTTTGTCAATCAATCAATCCATTGATATAGTAGATGAGCCAGACGAAATAAAACAGCCGATTAATATTAACTGTAGTTTTGAAAGTTTTCACCCAATAACGTTAGAGGATCTAAAATCTATTTGCTTTTCTTTGAACAAAACGGCTAGAATAGATAACGTAAATGCAAGAGTAGTACAAGATTGCTTTAATGTCATCGGAAACAACCTGCTGGGCCTTATTAATGAATCGCTGCAAACTGGACACGTGCCACAAGTTTGGAAAAAATCTTTAGTTATTTCCATTCAAAAAGCCGAAGAGTTTCGTCCTATTAACATGTTGCACACTTCAGAGAAAATTTTGAAACTTGTTGTTAAAGGCCAGCTGTTAACGTATTTAAATAGTAATAATTTGATTGCGCCGGAACAATCGGGATATCGCGAAGGTCATTCTTGTGAAACAGCGTTAAATTTAGTTTTAGCAAAATGGAAAGAAAATGTAGACCGTAAAGATACGATTGTTGCTGTGTTTTTGGATCTGAAACGCGCTTTTGAAACGATTTCTCGGCCCTTGTTGTTAAAATCAATGAAGCGCTTTGGATTTTCGGGTTCTGCATACAGATGGTTCGAAAGCTATTTGTCTGACAGAACTCAACGGGCGGCTTTTAATGATTCTGTTTCGAGCCCTGTGGAGAACAGCCTTGGCGTACCACAAGGGAGTGTATTAGGACCCATTTTATTCATTCTATATATTAATGACATGCGACGAGTCTTACGATTTTATGATATTAATCTTTTTGCTGATGATACCGTGTTGTTCATTGCAGCTAAAAGCCTTGAGGAGGCCGTTTCACATTTGAATGCAGATTTACGTTCTCTAAGTAGATGGTTAAAGTACAAACAGTTGAAATTGAACATAAGTAAAAGAAATTCATGGTAATTTCGCGGAATCGAGTTATCGAAGACGTCTCAGTTAAAATTGATGATGAGACAATTGATCGCCTTCGTGAGATTAGATATCTTGGCGTGATTATTGATGATAGATTAAAATTTGACTCTCACATTGACGATGTCATCAAGAAAATAGCCAAGCAGTACGGTATTCTCTGCCGATTGAAAAACGATTTAACCATTGCGAGTAAAATACAATTGTACAAATCTGTCATCTTTCCCACATTGAATTTTGCCCTTCCATTTTGTTTTTAGCTAATCAAACACAAATATCGAGATTACAGCGTTTGCAAAATAAGATAATGCGTTTGATCTTGAGATGTAACAGGTTCACTTCCTCCTCTTTTTGTTAGATGCCCTACAGTGGCTATCTGTGAAGCAGAGAGTTGTGTATTTGACAATGGTGTTCATTTTTAAAATAATACACGGTTTTCTGCCTCGATATTTGTTGTAATTGAATTGAAAGAGGAAGTAGATATAAAACGCCATATTTTTTGTACAGAGCTTCACAAAATTCGTAGTTTTTTAAAGGTATAAATGTTTTCAATTCGATGCCTATACACATCAAACGTGCAACAACACTAACAGATTTTAAGAGACAATGTATTTCACACATCAAAGCTGCCTTTTGAACAGCTACTCTGATCTTGACTAATTTTGTATCTTGACGATGTTATTACAACGGATATTTTTGTATGGTTTATTGTTAAATGTTTTATATTTGTCATTGGGCACAAACAAACTATATTTTTCGCCACGATGATGATGATGGATTTAAAGTTTTTATTTTGTTTTTGTATTTTAAAGTAGTTTTTATTTTTTGTGTAGTCTTCAAAAGTTTGAGCCTCGCGCGCGTTGTACAGGTATAAAGGACTTCTTTTTGAATTTCAAGAAAAAAATTGGCCTTTGATGCTTGAGATTCGGGGAATTCTTTGTCAGTTCTGTTGTTGTTGAAAGTTAAAGTTTGACTAGGGCCGGTCCAGGATTTTTTTCCGTTTGGAAATTTTCACGGTTATCATTGGTCAGCCCAAAACTAAGGTGGCGGTTCCATTAGTGTTGAAACCTCATTGACTCTGTAGCGGGCTGGATCGGATATTGGCTTGTATTTTGATAATGTCCTTATACAGGATTCTGTGATTTGAATTGTAATAGAATTTTTTGATCGCTGACATTACTTGCGAACATTTGTGGTTGACATCAATAGCTTTTCACAATTATATCGCTGTAAAGCAAATCAACAGTTTTGGAAGAAGTTTATATCTGTAGATGAAATCAGTTCGTTTTTTGTTTTGCATAACTCGTTGAATTGTTTTTAAATCAATTATCTAATCGATAAATCGTCTAGCTCAAACCTTTGTAGGGGTAAGTGGCGGGACCATCATCATCATCATCATCACCCTGAGTGACAACGACTGGCAGGGCATTTCTTATTCTACTTCCCCCACGAAAGAAGTGAACTCTGAGGTGAACTTCATGTCATACACCAAGTTCCCCAAGAAGGTGCTGCTGTGACAATCAGCGAGAAAGGGATGTCAAATGTGTGAACGGGGAAAATTATAGTACGAAATGCGGAAGTTGCGAAAATTCACGGCTGTCCCTCAAGAATTTCAAGCTAAGTTGAAGCCCGAAAGCGCAACCCGAGCGCAAATGTCATGCGGAAATGCTGATTGAGCCTTCAAGACCCGAAATCACGTTGATCCATGCTCTAAAGATAAATAGACCAAAAGGGCGCGTTGATCTTCCACTAGCAATGTCCATGTTTTGTGGCTGTCGAGAATTACTGGTCTAATTAATGTCCTGTAGATAACTAGAAATTAGAAGAAGAATTAGTATCTTCCATTTAATTCCAACTACCTTTGCTTATCTTCGACAGATACGCGTATTTCGTCTACAATGTGCAGACTTCTTCAGTGTCTCGTACTAATAACTCGACTTAAAGAAAACCTTCGCCAGCTGCCGTATATATACTATTTTCTAAATACAAAGCGTTTACCTATCATTATGTTGTTTATACCTATCTTATTATTATTTTGTTTATATCTATCCTGATTCAAAAACAAGTGTACTTAATATCTACCTCACTTTTTTTTCCATCCATACCTAACCTACTTATTGTGTAGCAGCGGGTGCTCCGCTTCGTCGGGTTTGATGTTGTTTGGGTATTAAGTTGAAGAGCCATGTGTAACCGTTGCCTTGGTCTTTGTTTAGTAGATTTGTGTTCTGTTGTTTGTTTATTTCTAAGCTTTCTGCGACGTCTAATTTCCAGGGTGTAGATGTAGTCCGTAATATTGTGATGTCATTCGTCGTTATGTCGTGATTTTCCGTGAAGATGTGTTCTGCGACTGTTGATTTGAAGTTATGTGAAATTCCTTTCTCGTTCTGTTTAACAGCCTTAGTCACCTCCGCTAGATGCTCCTTGAACCTTGTTGCCAAGGTTCTCTTTGTTTGACCTACATATATTTTGCTGCAGTGTTTACACTTGATTCTGTATACCCCTGCTCTGCCTAAGGTGTCTACTGAATCTTTGGTGGAGCCTAACATCGATGCTAATTGGTTGTGCCTACTGGAAAAAAAACTAAGTCTAAACCAAATTCCCTAAGTCGTGGTTTTAGCTTTTGTGTAATGTCTTTATCGAAGGGGACGGATACACGTTTCAGGGGTTCAGGTGAGTCTGAGAGGGTTGTTTGTGATTTCCTATGAAGATGTTTTTCCTTTTTGTTGATGATCGCTTGAATTGTCCTCTTTTCGTAACCATTGAGTCTGGCAGTTTCGAAGATATATGTTAATTCTTTGGCTTTTCCAGTTATATTGAGAGGAAGGGTCAACATCCGGTGGATCATGTGGTGGAAAGTGGCCATTTTGTGCTGAAAAGAGTGGTTTGAAGTGTATGGGATGACTCTTTGGGTGTTTGTGGGTTTTCTGAAGATTTCAAACTCTAAAGGAGATGGCGACAATGATTCTCTCTTTACTAGAAGGTCGAGGAATGCAAGTTTACCATCCCTTTCTATTTCATGGGTGAACTTAATGTCTTTGTGGAGATTGTTGATTTCTTGACCAAAGATTCAGTAGACACCTTAGGCAGAGCAGGGGTATACAGAATCAAGTGTAAACACTGCAGCAAAATATATGTAGGTCAAACAAAGAGAACCTTGGCAACAAGGTTCAAGGAGCATCTAGCGGAGGTGACTAAGGCTGTTAAACAGAACGAGAAAGGAATTTCACATAACTTCAAATCAACAGTCGCAGAACACATCTTCACGGAAAATCACGACATAACGACGAATGACATCACAATATTACGGACTACATCTACACCCTGGAAATTAGACGTCGCAGAAAGCTTAGAAATAAACAAACAACAGAACACAAATCTACTAAACAAAGACCAAGGCAACGGTTACACATGGCTCTTCAACTTAATACCCAAAAAACATCAAACCCGACGAAGCGGAGCACCCGCTGCTACACAATAAGTAGGTTAGGTATGGATGGAAAAAAAAAGTGAGGTAGATATTAAGTACACTTGTTTTTGAATCAGGATAGATATAAACAAAATAATAATAAGATAGGTATAAACAACATAATGATAGGTAAACGCTTTGTATTTAGAAAATAGTATATATACGGCAGCTGGCGAAGGTTTTCTTTAGGTCGAGTTATTAGTACGACACACTGAAGAAGTCTGCACATTGTAGACGAAATACGCGTATCTGTCGAAGATAAGCAAATGTAGTTGGAATTAAATGGAAGATACTAATTCTTCTTCTAATTTCTAGTTACAGGTATTCCACTAAACAGCTCAAACCCTCTAGGATTCGTCCTGTAGATGGTCAACTTTTTAGTTCAGCGAACTTTGTGCGATCTAATCGTCCTTCGGAGTCACGTGATTGCCAGCCATAATGCGCCTTTGTATCTCTCTGCTGGTGTCGTTATCGGCGGTCACTAATGAGTTCAGATACACGAATTCGTCTATCGTCTATCGGTTTTATCACCGTCGATCTGAGTTCGTGGTATGAAGCTAACATTGGATTCTCGTGAGCCTCTTCCCTACATGTATTTTGTTTTCAACGCACTTATTACAAGCCCAATCCTATCAGCTTTATCCTTAAGTCTGATGTCAGTTTCCGCTATCATCCAAAAGTTACGTGCTACGATATCAACGTCATCGGCGAAGCAAAACAGTTGTCTATCCCAGCTCTTCGAATCACACCCTCCAATGCAATGTTAAACAACAAACACGACAATCCATCACGTTGCCGTAACCCTTTTCGAGATTCGGAAGGACTCGAGAGAGTCCCCGATACTCGGCCGATACACAGCTCTAGATCCATCGTTGCTTTGACCAACCGCGTCAATTTTCCGGAAATCCATATTCGTGCATAAACTGCCATTGCTGGTCTCGATCGATTGTATCATAAGCTGATTTGAAATCGATGAGAAGGTGATGTGTGGGCACGTTATATGCCCGACATTTCTGCAGCACTTGCCGAATCGCGAAAATCTGGTCCGTAGTAGCGCGGGCACCCATAAATCCCGCTTGGTATTGCCCCACGAACTCCTTTGCAATTGGTGACAAGCGGTGGCAAAAATTTTGGGAGAGCAACTTGTAGTCGTGATTGTACGATAATTGCAGCATTATTATTATTATTATTTATTATCACCGTCTTCGATTAAAATAATCGTACAGACTGAACTACTTAATACTAGTTTTCAATAACTTAACGTCTAAACAATTCTACTTATTCGATTTTTAAAAACATTTTTGGACATATCAAAGTCGAATTCGTCACATACAGAATTAAAAGTGCGAAGGCACGAATCTAACGGATTGTTGTAGCCATAATTAGTGCGGTGATAAGGAACAGCAAGCATCGGATAATTTCGAAGTCGACGAGGAGGAACGTTCAGTGAAATCTGCTCAAGCAGCGCAGGGCAGTCAATAACGCCGATTAGGATGTCAAAAACCAGCAGACGCTGCATTTTAACACGCCTGACAGTCAGTAGTTCCAAACTTATTAGTTTGCAACGGTCCAGTACGGAGGAGATTGTCCGGGTCATTCCAAGGAAGTGAACGGCGTGCGAAACGAATGAACTTCTTCTGCACGTTCAATAGAAACGATGGGTGCCACATAATAAGGAGACCAAACTGGGGCCGCATGCTCGAGGATGCTCCGTACCAAACTGCAATAAAGTGATTTTAAAGCGTAGATGTCGTTGAACTCAGAGGCGTGCCGTCGGATTAGCCCTAACACTGAGAAGGCTTTAGCAGTCGTGATTCCCACATGCTGATTGAACTGTAGCTTGGCATCGATGGTAACTCCCAGGTCGCAGATTGAAGCCACACGATCCAGATGCGCTGACCCCATGCTGTACTGGTGATGAGCGGGATTGTTGGAGCGAGTGAAGGATATAACTTTGCATTTATCGTTATTAACACGCATGCCATTGTCGCTACACCAGATTAACAATGTGTTAATATCCTCTTGTGCAGGCGAAACAGTCAGCGTGGAGAACATATTACACGAAAAATTTAAGATCATCGGCGAACGATAGTTTGAACGACGAGAGGCACAAGCACAAATCGTTAACGAAGATGTTAAATAACAGCATACTAGCTTGTCGCCCTTTTTATAGATGAGACACACTATTCCCTCCATCCAATCCTCCGGTAAACATTCTTCCTCCCATATCTTGGTAATTATCCAGTGCAGCGCTCTGGTCAGTGCTTCACCACCGTTTTTCAATAGCTCGCTTAGGAGTTGGTCAACTCGAGAAGCTTTGTTGTTTTTAAACCTACCAATTTCCTCCACAACTTCCTGAGAGGTTGGGGTCGGGATCTTGTCATCTTCTGTGCGTGTTCCTAGATTTATTACCGTGCCACTTTCGTTCGCTGTAATATTGCCGTTCAGGTGCTCGTCGAAGTACTGCTTCCACCTTCCAATCACCTCACACTCTCCTGTGAGAATGTTGCCTTCCAGGTCTCTGCATATATCGGCTTATGGTACGTAGCCTTTGCGTGAGCTGTTCAAGTTCTCGTAGAATTCGCGTGTGTCGTTAGCACGGTACAGTGCTTCCATTGCTTTGCGGTCTCGATCTTCCATCAGTCGCTTTTTCCTTCGAAGAATAGAGTTTTGCCTGTTCCGTGCCTGTCCATACCGTTCCACATTCGCTTCCGTACGGTGTTGCAGCATTCTCGCCCGTGCTGCACTCTTCTCCTCTACTAACTGCTTGTATTCCCCATCAAACCGGTCATTTTCTCGATTAGGTGCAGAAGTACCTATTGTCATTATTGCAGTGCAGCCATCGTCAAGAGTAGCTGCGCCAAGCTGCTCTTCCGTTGGTATGGCTGCTTCTAGATGTTGCGCGTATTCCTGAGCAACTCTGGTTTTCGTAGTAGCTCAATGTTAGGTCGTGTGTCCGAATTCGACGCGTGTTGTACACCGTCGAGAGTTTTGAGCGCAAACATACTGCAAAACTTGGTAGTGGTCTAAGTTTATATTCACGCAACGAACGTTGATGATATCAGCGAAGAATTTCTTGTCTATTAGAACATGGTCTATTAGATTCTCTTTCCGCTGACCAGGTGGCTTTGTGGATGTCTTTGCGGGGGAAGAACGTATTCCGGACTACTAAACCACGGTAGGCCGCAAAGTTCACGCATAGTTGGCCGTTATCGTTCGATACGGTATGCAGGGTGTTACATCCTGTTACCGGTCTGTACAGTGCCTCTCGTCCTAGCTGAGCGTTCATGTGAACGCTTCTTTTCCGTCATCGGGCCTCCCTTCGTGTGGGCAGTGTACGTTGATGATGCTGTAGTCGAAGAACCGACCCTTGCTCCTTAGCTTGCACATTCTAGCGTTGATCGGAAACCAGCCAACCACGCGTTGACGCATTTTGCCCAGCACTACAAAGCCGGATCTCAGCTCGTTTGTGGTATCACAGCTCTGGTAAAAAGTAGCCGCTCGATGCCCGCTTTTCCATACCTTCTGTCCTGTCCAGCAAACCTCCTGCAGTGCTACGACTTCGAAGTTACGTGGTTGAAGTTCGTCGTAGATTATCCTGTCGCAGCCAGGGAAGCAGAGCGATTTGCAGTTCCATGTTCCGAGTTTCCAATCGTAGTCCTTATTTCGTCGCCTAGGTCTTTGCCGATTGTTTCGGTCCGTATTAACTTCTGTATTATTTGTAACATTTAATTTTTGAAGGGCGGCTTGTTGGGCCTTCCCCAATCCCTGTCTCGACGGAGGACCATCGTGCACAGCATTGTTTAGAGTCGCTGGCACGAGGATGATGATCAGCCGCTCTTAACATGGAGAATAGACGCTCCGAAAGACTGTATCCTTTGTTGAGGGCAGCCCCCTTTTCCTATCGGCATATGACCAAGGTCAAACCGGGGTTGGTTACCCGATCTTTCCAATGATTACTCATACCCTAGTCGTCACCACGGGGAGGTCGGATTTTGCTGACGTTCGCACAAAATGCGTTTGCGCATTTCCATTTGAATGGACGCCATTTAACAAAACTCAATAACGTATACATGTTGTACCACGAATTAAGGTGGAGAGCTTTAGCTGTCAGATAACTGAAAAGTTTCAGCGATCTCTTCACGCATCGTTGGCCGCTATCGTTCGATGGGACATCCAGGCTGTTCGGGCAAATAACCGGTCTTCACAATGCCCCCTCCTAGCCCGTCTTACATGAGCGATCAATGACGTTGCCAATAACGACTTTAAAGTCCCACCGCTGGCAGCCACCATATCCTTGCTCTTCTAGCTGCACGGCTTTTACTTCGTCTGAGTAGTTGATGATTCCTTAGTTGAAGAAACGGCCTTTTTTCCCTTTATTAAGGTGACTTTTAGCCACCTGGGCTAGTTCGTCACCGGAAGAAACGGCCTTGATTCTCAGCTTGCTGATGTAACAGTTCCGTTAAAAAGTAACCACTTGATGCCTGCTTTTAAATACCTCCGGTCCTCTCCAGCAAAGTTCCTGCAATGCTACGCCTTCAAAGTTGCGTGGTTGTAACTCGCCCTTGAGTCCTATCACAACTTGGAAAGCAGAGTGATCTGCAGTTCCAGGTTCCGAGTTTTCAATCGTAGTCCTAATTTCTTCGGCTAGGTATTTGCCGATTGTTTACTTGTGTATTATTTGCGACTTGTAATTTTCAAGGGTTGGTTCTCTCCGACTAGGTACAACCAAATAAAATAAGTGCTGCATACGCTCTACAGTGGAAGAAGAATGAGCAACGAATTGCATGAGGTAATAAGAGATCTTCCCATCGTAAAAATCGGTCGACTACGGTGGGCTGGGCACATCGTAAGAATGTCGATTGACAGACCGGTGAAAATGGTTCTCGAGAATGGCATAAGAAGAAGAGGCGTGCAACGACCAAGGTGGATCGACGAAGCAGATCATCGCCTTCATAACTAATGTCTGAACACCATTCTAATTTAGTTTCTCTTCTGTCACATGAATCTATCTCTAAGCAACCTATATTAAATTCTCAAAATTTGTTCCCGTGCCCCTCTTGAGCGTAAAGAACTTGACGCCACTGTTTGCATCCTAACACCGTCTTCGCTCTCAAAGGAGAGCCTTCAACGTTTGAGTAATATGTCAAATTTTTCGTCATCAATTTTACGATCCAGAGTTATGCATGCAGCAGGAAAGTACTCTCCCACTCTGTCCTCCGAGCTGGGTCTTGGAGCATTTAACAAATTTCACTGATAAGTCCTGGGAAGGAAATCCCTCTGCAGACTCGCAACGCAACGAAGGCACGACAAGAAATATGATAATAGCGCGGCCGTTAAGCGAGAATCTTGACGAAAGTAATATTCGATAAACACGGCCAACCAGTTGAGAGGGGCGCGTGAAAAGATCGAAAGGCTGAAAACGTGACGGTTGGCCAGGATGGGGGGAAAGAAAATTTAAAGTCCTAATGAAGATTAAACGATGCAAATTTATAACCGCGATTAAATCGTTAATGACGACCCCGTATGACACATCCGGTTGATAGATGATGGCACGAAACCGAGCCGAACAGCTACAGCCTGATTAAGTCATGAAAATGCTATTGATGCCCCAAATTTAACACCGAATATCCTCTCGGTGCCACTAACTGCAATTGAATGGCTTTGAATATAAATGAGATTTTCGATTAATGTCGAATCATTTGCACAGTTGAGCGCACAGAGAATAATTGCAAACGTTAAAATCAGAATTTCAACCGGAAGCAGTTGGTGGAGTGGTCCCGATAATGGATTGGAACAATACATTTGGAAATTGGTTCAGATTAAATACCGAGTTCATTAAAATCGGATCGAAAAGCGCGTATGACCGGAGTGTAGGAGTGCATCGCTGAATGACGATAAGCGCATAATGAATGTTTGCCGTCAGCCAGTGGTCGGAGCTGTGGGACCCAATTGCAACTGATTTTTTGTTGGGAGTTCGATATAACACAGTGAATTCAGATAGTAACAGGTCAACAGGTTGAAATGGAAGAATACTTTATTTTTTGAAGATAGTTGCTTATTTTATTGACGTCACGTGGTGTGTGAGACGTTTTTGACTTTTTGTTTTGACATGCCTGCAGGCAAGTGCATATGTTAGTCGCCTCAGTATATGTGTATCATGTACAAATACTTTCAAATTATTATCAAATTTTGTTAAACCTTGTTGATTTCGAGACGTATAGGATAGAGTTTTGATTCTCATACTATGAGTACATCTATGGATATGCTTGTAAATCCTAAGATTTTGGGTCCTGGGAATTATTGAAGAACTTAAGATCTCAGCTCTAGGAGGTCATTGGATGACAAAAAACGTCATTCAACTCAATATACCATTTCAATTAGAGCTCTGAGCTTCTAGGAATATGAACTGAATCCATAAACTACCAACATATCTGTGGTTACGCTTGTGAAGCTTTAGACCTCAACTCCAGGAACATTGTTTGATTTGTTTCAGTTCCTTTGAAAGGGTATCTGTATCATATACAAATAACATTCAAATGATAATTAAAGTTTGTTTGAACTAGTAGATTTTGAGGCGTATATGATAAGAATTTAATTCTCAATTGTTGAATTGACAAAAACAATACAATCAACACACTACACAATTTCACTTAGATCACTGCACCTCTCGGAATATGAACGCAATCCATAAATTAACAAAATCCTTCTTGTAGCGCTTATGACCTCAACTCTAAGGGGTTATAGGATGACAAAGAAACTTTGTTAGACTCAATATACACGGTGTTCAATAAGTTCGGATACACTTTCAAAATTTGTTAAAAAAATGAAAACATGTTTTTTTATTTTTTGGATTTATGTTATTAAGCTATGTTTACAAGGAACGTTTACAACATTTCTCTTGGAATGACCCCCTTTGTGCTCCTTAACGAGCTTCAAACGTTTCTCGAACGCGTCGCAGGCAGCACGCCGGACTGCATGGGCATTTCGTCCCAGATTTTGAGAATTACCGTCTTGAAATGATCCAAAGTGCTGACCTTGTATTCGTTCAGCTTCGCCATCATATAGGACCAAACAAAAAAAGTCGAGAGGATTCAAGTCCGGGGAGCTGGGAGGCCACAAAGTTTTGTCCAGAAAGTCGGTTAAATTGTCCCGACACCAGGCTTGAACCACATTTGCCGTATGGGCTGGTGCACCGTCCTGCTGGAACACGTAGTGCTCATCGCCGTAGAGGCTTCGGAGACTGGGGGCAACAACCTTTTCCAAAACCTCAGTTTTGTAGTACGCCGCGTTGATTTTGACGTTTTTTCAATAAACACCAAGGGTAGCTTACCACGTTTGCATACTGCCCCCAAACCATCACCGACGCGGCACTTTGGAACCGAGGGATGTTTATATTGGATTCAGGAATGCTGTCCCTCGATGGCGCCCACACCCGGTCATTTTGCACATTGTGCGGCTGCTGCAGCACGAACAGTTTCTCGTCCGAAAAACAAACTCTGACCAGCGTGCCGAGAGGATCCTCTTAGCTCGATCCAACCGCTTTTTGCTGGTAGCCTCCGAAACGCCATGGACCTTACGTTTTTGTAAGGCCTGAAACCAAGGTCCTTGGTGAGTATGGTGTGAGCGGTTCCAATGGAAACGTTGAGATCTGCAGCCGTTTTCCGGATTGAGCGGTTCTTTTTGCGCCGAATTCGCTCCCTCACGATCTTGATGACCCGTGGCGTCCTCGCTGAACGCGGCCGACCGGATCTCGCATGGTCATTGGTCGAGGACGTCTCCCGGTATCGCCTGATGGTCGTGTAGACAAAGTTCCGCTTGACCCCATGCGATTTCAGCAGCCGGAATATATCGCCGGGTCGCTCACCGTTCAAAAAACGCTTAATTACGAAGTCCCGATACTCTTTCATCGCGCGAAACAAACGAACAACAACTAACAGAATGTCAACACCGCGCACATTCGGTAGCGTATGAATGAAGCTAAAGCTGACACCAATACCAATGCAGAATATGTACATGGCGCATACCTACGCAATGATGAAAACTTGTATTCGAACTTATTGAACACCGTGTACCATTTCACATGGATCCCTGAACCTCTAGGAATATGAACCGAATCTATGAACTACCAATATATCTGTGGTTACTGTATTCAACATTATATATTATTGCACTTCGATATGTTAATTGCTATGATTATGCCCATTATTTTGTAGATCTTAAGACTTTTACCCTTGGAGGGGGGAGTTGTTGAATGACCAATGAACTTCCTTTAATTCAATATACCATTTCACATAGATCTCTGAATATCTAAGAATATGGCCACAATTCATAAACTACCAAAATTACTCTGGTTACGCTTGTAGAGCTAAAGATTCAAGGTCGAGGGATTTTTGGATGATAAGAAACTTCATTCAACTCAATATTTCATTTTACTTTGATCTCCGTACCTCTAGGAATGTGAACAAAACCTTTTAACTACTCTTGTTACTCTTGTACATCTTGTTCAGTTATCTCAAAACTAAAGTTATGAGGATAGAAGCGATTACTCGCAGCCATCTCGATTGGAATAACGGATGGGAAGTGGGTGGGAATTTGACGTTTGCTTTACATTACACTTTTTTTTAAATTGGCGAAATTGACAAAAAACACTCATAAACAAAGATAACAAAAACGTATAGTAAACATACAGGTTAAACTAACTACAATCTAAGGCTAGTATTAGTCAAAAACACATACATGAGTTTCATAAATTCCAGATCATGTAGAGCCAAAATATCTCGAACCGGTATATTTGGTTGTCTATCTCGAGCCCGAAGGGAATCATAAACGCAGATCTGACTCCACGATGCTCACACATGAATAAACAACGTGATTTGCGTCCTGATTACCTTGTCCACATTCACAGAGATTGCTGTCGCTCAGCCCAGCACGGTAGAAATGAGAATGTTGGCATCGCCAAATCTCCTTTACTCCATTTAAACTGACAGCTGTGACTGTGACGAGTGACTGTTGACGAAAAGGTCATTGAAGGCGATTTGTCGATTATAAATATCGCCTTCCATAGCACCCACCCTTGCAAGCGAGTCCGCTCGCAGAATCGACCAATGAGAAGGGATCCATACAAAGGAGATGATAAAAGCACTTAGAAGCTCCTGTATTTTCATGAGAGAGAGAGAGAGAGAGAGAGATAATTACATCTGTGCAACTAGTTGCACACACTGAACACCAGTAAAGCAGGGACATTTTCAAATTCCACCCACTGGAACAGGAATCAAGTCCACAGTTTGTGACAATTCGCCTGAACGACGACGGTCGGATTATCTTCTCTACTCTCATTCAAAGTATTTTACAACACCCCACAGTGGCACAATTCTGTAAAAAGACGGTCAAAAACATTTTCACCCTTTTGTCATCATTTTATCGACTAGGTGTCTTGAGAAGAGTTGTTCAAAATATTATTCCGCAAAACACGCTTAATATTTCATAATGGCTTAACTACACTTTCAAATTCTAAATTTTTCCAGCTATGAAATAACGGGTTGTTGTCTTCGACAAAGTTGTAGAACAGCTAATTTTAAGAAAAGTTGCTGATTACACTAAGTTTCTAAAGCCTAACGTTAAAGAGATATAAATGGTTTTCTTTCAGCAATACCTTAAAACTGATTTTTTTAGATAATTAGTCTTCTTCAGTATTTCAAGCTTATTGCTTTCACAATTAGCTTATTACTTGCTCTCAACTTAGAAAGAGCTTTCGATGCCAGGTACCATTTTTGCATTAGTATGATTGTGTGGCAAGTACAATCATGCGCTATGCCCAGGGAGTCTAGAAATTTTCCTTAACGAAAAATTCCTAGACCAGGCCGGGAATCGAACCCGGCCACCTCCAGCATGGTGTTGCTTTGTAGCTGCGCCTATACTGACTGAGCTAAGGGAATTATCAAAATACACATTTTGACGTCATAATCAACCGCCTCAAAAAGGGTGGGCGGGTCCTGGCGGGGTCTAAAACAGATTGTAATTAAAAGATTATCTAATTAACAAGTATTCCTGAAATTTTTTGCGTTGGGTACTGAAGGGTACCTAGTAAAACGTCTGTTTGAAACTGTACAGAATATAAGAGAATTTATATTTCGCATGTGACGTAATGTTCAACAAACGTTAAAAATATTTGCGGGTCCTGGCGGGGTCTCAAATTATTTGTATTTGGTATCTTATGAACTAGTTATCTATATAGTTATTATATATTCTTAATCACATGAAACTACAGTACCGTGAAACAGAAAAGCATTGATCAGCGATGTTACATTGACCGGTTTGGCCCATATCATGAATAGTATAAATAAACATGTTCGATGTATACACTTTCTAACTATGAAATATGTTTCTTTATTAAGTATTTTTTGGCTTCCGAAAGCTTTAACATAGATTTAAATATTCAGCCAAGATCTAAAACTTGATTTGAAGTTAGCTTTTTCAAGTTTCAGCTAGCGGGGAAAAAAGCAGTCAAGGTGTAAAATATCTCTATTTTTTGGATACGTTAGCTAGATTGAATTCTTGATTAAAGGGAAAAGAGTGTCATAAAATTTTTGGTCGTTACTATTTGAAAAAAATATCTCATAGATATACACTTTTTGCCCATTAAATTTTTTTTTAATATTTCTTGTTAAAAAATCAAGACAAACATTAAAAATATATAATAAAAATTCAAACAAACATTAAAATTCTAAAACTAAAATCAAAACTTAGGGGGGGGGGGTGGCAACGATGAAAATGATCTTGCTTGAATCAACACAATTTCGTGGGAAGTTCATTTTCCTTTTTATGCGTCCATAATGTTGAACCCTGCTAAAGAACAATTATTAAATAAAAAAGTGCTTTATCATTCAGGTACCTGAAAAGTTTTCATTCTACTAGTTTTAAGCAATGATTTTTGCCAAGATTTTCTGCAGTTAAACACAGATAAAAGAAGATTTGTTTAGGAAAAAATGAAGATGAGAGCGAAAACTAATTTGGCAACCTTGAATTAACTCAAATCAACTCAAACCCAATCCAATCTGACAATCCAAGTAAACCGTTTTCTAATCCAAAATTTCGTTTTTCTCCTCTTATTTTCTCCAGTGATTCATCGATATCGACCCGGGTGGATATGCTGACGCCCGCGATCGAAGTGTACAAACCACCCCTCTGACACAAGGATGACACCCTGGAGAGCAACCTCGGCAATCCATCGACCAGTAGCGATCTATGACGAGGTGCACTGTTGCTGGCGGTACGCCACTACTGTTGCTTGAACTAGCGAGGATCTTCCCCATCAACGGCAAACAGCAACACAATGTGTGCGCATCGTACACCGAATCCGTGCCCGGTAGCCGCGTGACGATAGGTGAATCGGTATCATCGGTGGTAAGTTTTACCGGGAGCTGAAGGCGACGACGACGACGACGACGACGACAACGATAAAACCATTTTAGTGCGGAGAAAAGAAAGAAGAACACATACATACACGTAAGTGTCATAAATAAGAAGCACAAGGGGGTTCCTAGTACGGAAAGGTATTCCGTCCGTGCTGCTACTGATGGGGTTTGGTGACTGACAGTCACCGAAGGAATGCACACAGGAGAATCTCATCGCAGGACGATGATGCTTCCGACCTAACCTATCATTTCTCGGTGTCGTTGTTTTTGTTATTGTTGTCGCTCCGAGTAGGTTGGGTGTCGGTAATGGCAATAACGGTTGACTGCCGGAACAATATGGTCCATAATGTATGAATGTATGCCTGTATGATTGTTCGCTCGCCGGATGTCCTTGTCAGTTTGGCGAGCAGGAAGTTGAATGCGAGTATCTTTGGTGGCAAAAGTCTACGCAACGGTAATAATAGTAATAACTGAGTAATGCATATGAATAGAAATAGCCGTAAGGATGAATGCTGCGAGATCAACCGAGCACGATGTTGTACTAGATGTCAAGCATGATGGTTTAATATCATATTTTGAGAGAAGAAATTTGTTTTGATATTCCAAGCCATCTCCGATGGTAGATACCGACCACAGTAGCAGCATGGGGAATCACTGTTAAACTTACGACCAATCGAAGCTCGAGTCACAGAAGCTCACGGACGGCTAATAGAGCAAAAGAAAATGAAAGCAACAGCAGCAGTAGCAAAACTATTAAACGAAAGAAATTGTCTCTTCTGGGTGTCAAATTAAGCAGAAAATCGATCTAATAGGATTAAAACCAATTGACTAATAAAAGGAACATAGAAGAGGTAAAATCGCTAGTTTTAGGAGCCACACTAAAGTAAATCCATGTAAGGTATTTCTATATATATACACGTACACAAGGAAACATTGAAACACACAAGTAAAACACCGAACGAGTTAGGAGCGGGAAGAGAAAATAAGAAGAAAAAACCAACGTAAACAACAAAAAAGCATAGACACGTAGCAAATAACCGTACTACGTAAGAGACTTAGTCTAAGTAGGATTAAACAAGGTAAAACTATAGGCTTTAAGATTACACAAATTGACTACCAATCAGCGTTAGTGGTTGGTTGGGTGCAGCGATGGTTGGTAGGGATGGTTTTTGGTGTTAAGTTGTCGGGGTTCAATGAATCAGCAACTATGCGCCACTTCATGCCCCTGTTCAGATTTCATTCGACTTTATTTATCGTCGTCGTTATCATTTTCAATTTCCGCTTTTAGTCGGTGGCCGCCATATTGAACTACGATCAAGTGACCTAATTTCGATGAAAAAAATTCGATATTGAAGGGTTTCCCCCTCATTTATTTTGTTACATTTTGAATTTCAAAATGGCGTTTAAAAAAAATTAATAGCTTTTAACAAAACACTCAACTTCCAGAAAATTCTCCAGAAGAAAGGCCTCAAAGTGAAGAACCGTGTGCAGACCACGAGCAGATTTCTACACTTTTCAATGACGACCTTGAAGAGATATGCGAACACGTTGAAAGTCATCCATAATTTATTCAACACAAAGGGCTGACATCATTGATACCATTGCAAGCAAACACCATTTTCACATAATAAAAAGGCTTATCTGCCAAAAATGACTTAAAACCTAGGGGCAAGACACTGAGCAATACTGAGTAACTCTGAGCATCTGGATTCACATTGTGATATTGAACATTCTCACCATTTGTAAAGCTTGGTTTTCACTTATTATTACATAATCAAAACAAGAAAGTTTTTGTCGTGAAGAACTACCGTATCAACGTTGTGGTTATCCCCACCCGTTAGTCAATAAATACATATTAATTTAGTAATGATAGTTTGTGTAGATTATGTTGCGTTGTTTTGAGCTTGGATGGAACTTGTGTTCCACCATAGTCGAAGCCAACGTCAAATGGGTTGTTAATCAATCCATACAATGAAAATTTGCGGCATTTATTGACTGCCAAACGGATCATTTCCAAAAATAAACTAAGGCCGACCAATCGCAAAACTGGAGTTTTCAATATTTGCGGTTGATCGAACCGGTTTGGTCTCTTTTTGGAGATGATTCTTTCGGCAATCAATAAATTCCATCTTCCATCTGTTTTCATCTTTTTACAAGAAAAACAATGACACAATATAAAAAATCGGGGTAGAATTACTTTTACAAATGCTACGACCTATCTTGCCTAAGATGAGAGCTACTACGATAATAATTTTCCCAGACAGTAAACATACTGCTGTCATTGGTTGCAAAGGTTGCCACATTCACCACCGTCACATTCAAACTAGTGCTGCCAGAATTTTTTAACTTATAAATCATACAAATTAATGGAAGCTGATGCATTCTAACCCTAGTAGTACACTTGTTGCCATTCGGTTGAGATAACATAAATATGACTTGCTAAGTCATAATCAAGTTATTACAACTAATTATGATCGTAGTGTGCTACTTGGGAAGCAATCGTGAGTTTTATGATCAAATATGAGTGCAGATGTTTTTTTTCGTTTTCGCACACATTTTTTGGCATTCCACCACTCTATATCTTGGGGGAGAATAAAATCAAAGAGGGTGCAAATTTGCAGAAACCTGAGTAACTTTGAAGAACAAAGTTACTCACAAGAAAGCTGTCTTGCCCCTTGCTTTAAACGCAAACAATGACAGCACCTTGGACAGCACTTAATTTTCAGTAACGTGGGCTCCCATTATGACATAAATGTCAACTTATGTATAGATCATTGCACGATAGCGTCATCAATGCAGTTTTGACTGTTCAGGAGGCTTGTTCACGTGGACTTAGAATATCTTCGCTAAGATCAGTTTGAGAGCTCGAAATTGATTACGATTGAAGTAAAACAGCCGGAAAACAGACACCAGGGCCTATATTTACATAATTGCCTTAATCTAATCGTAGAAAATTCAGAAAAAGCCAATGAAAATTTTCGCTTGTGTGGTTCGAATTCAAACACCTTGAAAACAAGCTCCCAGAACTGTCAAAAAAGTGAGGTTGAAACATTGCATGCAATGATCTATGCTAGAAACCAATGGTTGGTTCGTTGGTTTAGGTAGTCTGTTTTTTGTAGCGCAAGCTAAACGCACTTTTTGGTAGTACACATTTTCTTGACCAGCTGATTAGAGTGTCTGTAATAGAGAGTGACGACAATGTCAAAATTGAAACATCGAATCATCTATCAGTATAAATTCTCGTTTCGTCTCGGTTGATTTGCCGATTATCTACAGTGTGTGCCAGCCAGTCAAGACTCGGACGATGAAATATCCCACATGGAGTGGGCAAAGGCCCAGGTGCGGTTCGTGAAGGCAGCCACCCTCTCGCGGCCAGCGTGAGGAGCACCTTCGTGAATGCGTTTCTGACCACCTATCGGACGTTATTACAGCCGGAGAAGGTGCTGGAGCAGATGCTGATTCGGTACGGAAACTCAGCGCACAAGAAAACTCTAGTCGTCGCTCTTCACGTGTTGTTGGATGCATTTCCCGAGGACTGGGATATGGAAAATCTGTAACGCCTACTGGCATTAACCTCCAAGTGGCTGCCAAATTCGGAAATACTTGTCAAAGCTTTACATAGAGGGTGTCCCACATCAAATTGCATCACGAAAAAAAACGCTGTATAAAATTACCTTTTGGGTATCTCCTCTTGAAAATTTGGGTAGAAGCCGAAACGTTGCGAATTGATTTTGCACAAGCACCTGGAAAATCCTCAACTCTCTCATCGGGACATCAGAAAACAACTCGGAATCGGGCTGTCAACGGTTAGTCGTGTGACCGAACATTACTTCGAACCTCTGAGCATCGAACGGAAGGAAAAATGCGAATGCATCGAACGGAAGGAAAAAAAAAGGAACAACATCCAGAATGGATGTTCTATGAAGCAATCAGGATCACAAGCGTATCGTGAAAAGGTTTAAGCCTTGGTTTGGGAGGAATTCCAATGCTTCGGTCAGGGATGTGGCCAAAAAGTTGATTCTGTCCAAGTCTTTATTTCAGAAAGCCAAGGACCGGGAAGGACTGCATACGTACAAAGTGACTACCGAAACTGTAAACGGGGAGATCTACCTCAAGAAGTGTCTACAGAAGCGTCTACTTCCTCTGTTGAACCAAAACGAGGGCCCTACGATCTTTTGGCCGGATCAAGCCAGGAAGACATACCGAAAAAGTGGGTTTCCGTAAAGACGAAGCTGCAGTCAGACGTTGAACAGAGCCTAATGAGTGGAGTTAAGCGTAAGGTACGAGCTTACGTTCAAGTTCAAGTTGGCCAAACTTTCCGGCATGGTTGGAGAAAACGATCGGCACCAGCAGAAGGTCTTCGAGAAGCAAACACGTTAATCAGTCACGGAACCATCCCATACTTCTGAACGTTCCTCGTGGATCTAACGATGACTCATACTGCCATTCCGAACACCCTTGCGAATGGCTTGATCAACTTCAACAAGCATAGGAAGTAGTTCGAGGTGCTCGTAATGATGTATGGTTAGCTTATCTCTCCACACTCAAAGATGGTCAGCCAAACCAAGAATTGTTGCGAATTCGTCCAACTGTTTCTTCCTTACCTCCTCAAGAATGGCTATCTGTGATGTGGTAACGTAAAACTCCTGCCCCACCAATAGCTTTGTGACCACCTTGATGTAAGCTTTCTGGCACGGGTGTTGGCTTCCGAGTTTTGTTTGTCGTTCCGATTTAGTGCCTTCCTAATCTTGCAGACGTGGAGGCCGGCACGTTTAATCGGTTTCGACAAAAAAAGCCGTGCTTTTTTCACCACACCGCGGATCGAAAGGTTCGATCCACGATTGAACAAATTCAACACCTTCTTTGTCTTCACCGGATCAGCTGTCTTCGGAATGTATTTGTTCCATTCCGAGCAATCGCAGCAACCACGGACTGCTGTTATGTTAAATAATTTTTGGTTCCATTTATTAAAGTCAAGCTGAACAGAAAAATTCTACAAAACCCCTCAAGAATCTGAGCTTAATTTATTAAGCATTTGGAAGACATTTCATTGGTGACGAGGATTATTCTGGAAGTTTCATGAGCTCCAGAATTGAACCCGCGGAAGGATGACGTCCAATCTACTTCAACTCCAAGCAGCGATCGTGCAGATGACTCAGTTTCTACAGTGGTTAGCCGTTCCGCAAGCAAACAACCCAGAGCAAGAATCGAAGCCGCTTTCAACCAACATCAGAGAGTTCTGTTTCGATCTGGCGAACGGAATTACATTCTAAAAGTGGTTCGCCTGGTACACGGATCTTTTCAAAAGCGACGCACGTAGTGTGGATGATGCAGCCAAGATCCGACTTTTGCTGCGAAAGTTGGACACGTCCTCTCACAGTCGTTACGATAAGTACATCCTGACGCTAACCAAGATCTTTGGCAGGCAAACCGCCGTTAGGAGCTATCAATGCCTGATGCAATTGGAGTCGGACGACAGCATCACCTACGATGACAAGGTCATCAGGGCGGCGTATAAAGAGATCGAGTTCAAGGATTTGAAGATTGAGCAATTCAAGTGCTTGATGTTCGTCTGTGGTCTCAAAGCACCACGCTACACCGATATCCGAGCAAAGACTTCTTTCCCACATCGAAGGTGAGACAGCAGAAGCACCGGTGACCATTCAAACTCTGATCGACGAGTTCCAGCGGCTCGTTCAACCTCAGATTGACACAGTTCGAGCGAGCAACCATCAAATTCGAAAAATTTGGTCCACAGCTTGGTGACGTCCACCGAAATCGGAAAGTAAGTCAACCTGCAATACCTGCTGGCAGTGTGGATAAATGTACTATGTTCGCGACCATTATCTGACCTTTTATGGAAGTCACGCAACCCGTGCGGCACCAAAGAAGGCTACTGTGATTTAGTCAAAAAGTCTTCAAGCGACTCTTCCAATCAACTCCGAGAGAAGACGCAGCTTAAGAAGAAGGTCAGTTCCAGACCCAGAGCCAAAGGGATTTTCGTGAACCACATCGCCATAGCTCCAGAAAACGCAAGTATGTGATGATCACAATCAACAACGTCGCTATTTCGTTACTACTGGACTCCGCAAGCGATATCACGGTAATTTCCAAAATTACGTGGCAACAACTGGGACGCCCGAGGCGAACAACATCATCGATTGAAGTATCCAACGCATCCGGTGGACCACTCGCTCTCATCGGCGAATTCCATTGTGAAGTCACTCTCAACAGCATGGTCAAGCGTGGCCTGTGTTTCGTGACGTCATCACCGGAACTCAATGTGCTCGGAATTGATTGGATCGACCTGTTCAACTTATGGTAGGTTCAATTCGATACGCTCTGCAGTCAAGTCGCAGCAGTACCTGAGCCGAGTTTCGAGGAAATCAGATCGCAGCTTCAAGACCACTATCCGGCGGTTTTCAACAATTCGCTGGGACAAAGGTAAAGCTAAATTTAAATCCTTAACGCCATCTATCGTACTTGTGCGGACTACTCCACTGGACTCAACGGAGCACTGGAGGCCAATCATTATTCTCTTCCAACTCCGGAGGATCTTCGCGCAGCTCAACGGAAGTGCCGTCTTCAGCATCATCGACCTCTCCGATGCGTATCTTCAGCTGGAAGTAGACGATGAATCGAAGAAGCTTCTCACCATAAATACGCACCGGGGTCTCTTCCAATTCAACCGCCTCGCTCCAGGGGTGAAATCAGCGCCTGGGGTATTCCAAAGACTAGTGGACACAATGATTGCTGACATTCCTGGGGTACGTTCGTTTCTCGACGATGCTATCATCTTCGGATCAACCTGGGAGGCACACATGGCGTCAATGGACAAGCTACTTCAAACTTTCAAGCTGGAGAAATACCACTTATCTCCAAACCGAAATCAAGTACTTGGGGCACATCATCGACAGCAAGGGCATACGGCCCGATCCAGAAAAGCTCCAAGCCATCGCCTCTCATTCAGGCACCAACCAACGTTTGCCAAGCTACCGATCCTTCCCGAAGTGGCCGTTAATTTATCTGTTGGTTTGACAGTATAGGTGGCATCTTCGACTGACATACTGCAAGAAAGAGTGCGGTGGCCGTTGAAGCTACCAACTACGATTTTCGACAGTCCGTCACGTGTCCACCAATCCGATCTTCGGTTGTGTCGCATATGACTGCTCCAGACTGATTGATCGTACCGAACGCAGCTAGACCGGAATGATTAACGTCGTACAGTGATTTCCAATGAGTCATGAAGACATGGTGAGCATTGTTCGTGACTTTATCGTCCAATTTCCAGTTTATTTCGCAGCAATCCCAGCACCGACAAACCGACATGAAACTCAATCTTCACTATTGATCAAGAATTCATAACGACCGATTCAAGTGTACAGCGATCCCATCTTTCAAAATCTATAGAATCATGTTATGCTAGATCAAATAATGTGTCCAGAATAGCTCAGACATGAACACTCCTATCAGGTGCCTAAGGAGTTCGTGGCTTCAATAAGCGATTTTCACGCGAACACGAAGATAGATGTCAGTAATATGATTTGAACAGAAATATTGAGACATTTTCTATTGTCATACATGTCGGTTTGTCGGTGATCCCAGCTGCAACGAAGACTGAAAAGGCGCTACGAGTGGTGCTGCAGTACATCAGTGAGGGCTGGCCAACCGATACACGATTAAACACGAATCCAGACGTCCGTCCCTACTTCAACAGGCGAGAGTCCCTTACCCATGTCGACGGCGGTATTCTAAGACGAAGTTGTCGTTCCGAGCAAGTTCCGAAGGCAAATCCTGAAGCAATTTCATCGCAGACATCCTGGTATGGTTCGCATGAAGTCCATCGCACGCAGTTTCGTCTTCTGGCCAGGAATCGATAACGACATCGAGGAATTCGTCCGGCACTGCACTGCTGGAAAAGCACCCGTCAAGACAACCCTGGAGTCTTGGCCCATTCCTGACAAGCCGTGGTCACGCATTCACGTGGACTATGCTGGACCTGTGGATGGCGTATACTTCCTGGTGGTAGTCGATCCGTACACCAAGTGGCCCGAAGTGTACGCAACCAAATCTACAACGAGCAGAGCAACCACGAAGCTACTATCGCAAGCATTCGCAACGTTTGGCGTACCAGAAACCATCGTCTCGGATAATGGTACCCAATTCACCAGCCACGAGTTCCAGACTTTCTGCGAAAAACAAGGTATTCGCCACGTACGCACCGCACCTTACCATCCCCAGTCAAATGGATTAGCAGAAAGGTTCGTGGATACTCTGAAGCGCACCCTGCGGAAAATTCGATCGGGAGGAGAGACACTGGAGGAAGCATTACAAACGTTTTTGCAAGTCTACCGGACAACGCCAACAGCTGACCTCGGTGACAAGTCCCCAGCAGAAGTGATGTTCGGACGACCGATCCGGACTGTTTCGTCGATGCTACTACCACCTGATCAAGCCACTCCAGCTGCACAAGCGAAAGCAGCACAGCAAAACGATCGATTCAACAAGAAGCACGGAGCAGTTTCAAGACAGTTCGCTTCCGGTGATTCCGTGTATGCCCAAGTCCATCAAGGCAATTCTTGGCATTGGGAAGCCGCTACGGTCATCGAGCGCATCGGAAGAGTGAACTACAACGTGTTCCTGCAAGATCAACAACGGCTAATACATTCAAACACCAACCAATTGAAGCAACGTTCGGTCGAGGTTGTTCCAGGACCAACTGCAAGCCAAGGTCCAAGTATTCATTGTCTGTATTCGTCGATGGATTTGGCCTAGACGTACAATCTCCAGACGTTCTAGCAGTGGGACGAAATCCGGAGGAGCTGGAAAATGACGAGGCGCAGTACTTTTCGGACGACAGCAATGCAGAGGATGATCCACAACAGTCAGATCCAGTGCAAATTACGGTTCCGACTCCAAGAAGACCCCAACAACAAATCCGTTTGCCAGCACGGTTCCAGCGGCTTAAGGAGGGAGATGTTCCATTCCGAGCAATCGCAGCAACCACTGACTGCGGTTATGTTAAATAATTGTTTTCCATTTGTTAATGCCAAGCTGAATAAAAGCAAACTATAATCACCCCTCAAGAAACTGAGCTTCGTTTCTTAAGCATTCGGAAGACATTTCAAATGTCAAAAGAGTCCCTACAATATTTTGGAAACTTAACGGTTGAAGGAAATCACCAGAAACTGGAAAAAAAATCTACAAAGCTATATTGAAATTTACATGTCCTGTAATAAAGCAGGCGGCGATTGTTTATTTCCAACTACTCTATTTTCTATTTTCATTTCCAAAATCCATCTTAAACTGTTAAAACTATTGCTTCCATTTCTTAAATTAAATTAAATTTTTCATCTTTAGAAAACGGAACAATCTACCAGAGCTTGACTGTCATGTAGGTAACCTAGTATCACGCAAACTTTGAGAGAAATATTGATGGTTTCAAGTTCTACACAGGTAAATAAACTAATCATTTTAATCCACTGCACGATGACAAATTCGTTGGATACGCTGATACAGCACATAAACATAAGGGGAACGCCATCTGCTTCAGTTTGCACCGTATAGTTGGACGGCCTACACGTGAATCCAACCCATTTCTAAACGATTGAAGTAACAATTTGGAATATAAACCATTTTTATGTACGATAATGCCGAGGACTGAGTGAAATCCATACGCATATAATATTTGGTTGATGATCGATGAGCACTTTCAGTACATTTAAGAGACCAGTGAAAATCGTCAGGTAAAGTATTCAAAACATATTTCTTTTATGGATGTGGTGATTACGGTTTGATTTTAACTTAAAGTCTTGAAATCTGAATGATTACATGACTCTTCTCTTGCTGCTCGAATGTTCCTTGAGGGCTGCACTTGCGCAAAAGATAGTTCTAAGCACACGTCTTTCAAAAACACCAAGTGCTTGTCGGTCCTCCTCGAACATTGTCCACGTTTCGTGCCCATGGAGAACTAAAGGGTGTACGGAATCAAGTTGCGACACACACAAATATTCTGCAAAATTCGCCCGTTCAATCAATCATCTTCAAACTCTTAGGGGGGGCAAAATAAAACATGTTATGAATATTATCTCATGTTTGTTTATCAATGTCAATTCCATATCCAAATGCACGAACCTTCTTCTTTACACTACTCATAAGGTCCTGTACAATATTTGGACCAACTTTTTTATTCGTGGCAATCCATTTTTTCTTCATTTCTTCCTCTGATTTCACTTCCTTAGGATGGTTCCCGAAGTGCCTGCTTCATGATGGCCCAGTATTTTTCAATTGGTCGCAGTTCCGGTCCGTTCGCGGGGTTGAAATGCTTCGCCACGAAATTGACCTCCTTGGCCTTGTACCACCCCCTCCTCCACCCGAAACCTCTTTCGAGTAATGGCACGCGGCTAAATCCGGCAAGAAAATCGTAGGACCATCGTGTGACCTCAGAAGAGGAAGTAGACGCATTTGGAGGCATTCCTTTAGGTACACCTTCCCATTGACCGTTCCAGTTGTCACGAATGGGGTACTCCGCTTTCCGCACGAGCAAATTGCTTGTCAAATCATAATTTTTTGGCACACTTTGACATCTTCTGCTTTCTAATGTCCGCAAGGAAATCGAATTTATGAAGAGCAGTGAAAAACTTGAGCCCCGGAAGCTGCCGGACGTCTGCTTGTACATACTTCTCATCAAGGTTGCGACTTATCATTTTTGACTTATCCATATTCATTTGCCAATAGCTCTTCTCAGAAGCTCAATTTCAAAATATAATGTATGATGAACTTATGGTGCTTGAGTAGACCTACAACTTGGTCTAACAATACATAGCTCTATCTCTTATATCTGAGGAATAAGAGCGTATATTCGCAGTGATCTTCGCGATGAAATTCGCGGTGAAGATCACGCGATTATCATCGTGAAGATCACTGTGAATATACGCTCTCATGTCGAAGACATAGGAGTTAGAGCAATGTACTGTTAAACAAAGTTGTAGGTCTACTCATGCACTACAAGTTCATCATACATCATATTATCAAATCGACCCTCTGAAAGGAGATATTGGCAAATGAATATGCCTGAGTCAAAAATGATAAGCCGCAACCCTGCTTCTCATCATCCATAACAAGGCAATGTGGTTTCGTCAACATCTGGGTGTAGAGCACGGAAGCGTGTTTTACCTACCGTATTCTGCCGTTCATCGCGATTGGGCGCCTTTTGGACTTTGTACGTGTGTAGTCCTTCACGTTTTTTCGCCTCTTGCACGAAAGTTTTCGTGAGACTCAGTTTCTTAGCCACATCTCGAACTGAGATGTTGGGATTCCTCTAGAAAGCTTGAACTACCCGCTTGTGATCCTTAGCACTATACGGTACCAATTTAAAACACGAGACACCGTAGAATGTACCATTCCCAGTTTCCTTCTGATAGCACGATGAGAAAGGTCCGGATTTTCGAGGTACGCGCGCAAAATTTTTCGAGGTATGCGCGGTTTTACTAACAATCAATATGCAACTGGTGATTTGAAATTGGTTCACTGTTGTAGAACCCCTTGGTCCGAAATACACCTTGAAGTCAGCACCTTGCTGTACATATTTGCGCCTTTGTTTTGATTTGCTGTGTTATTTTGACACAATATTTGAGAGTGTGATCGAGCTTGGGACCGATGTTTCAGTACTGACTGAGCCAAGAAAAAAATCGTTTTTGTATGGGACCTACTGGTCTTAGAGTTATTCTATGGTTTTACTATAAACATAGTAACTTTGACTGAAATCTCATGGAAGTTTTAAAGATAGGCATAGTCGGGTAAAATGGAAGTTTTTACTACAAGATTTTTTCCTGTGTATACGTCTGTACACCACGACGCTTCCAACTCTCCTGCTCGTCGTACTCTGCTCATGCGTTTCCCTGGCTCTTTTCGTCTGTCGAATTCCTACTCTCCTATTCTTCATGCTCTCATACACGCTATTTCTAGACTATCCAAATTTGAGTACGATGGACTCAAATTCATTGTAAGTATGGCTACCCAAAAGTGAATAAAGATAGTTCGTAGTGGTAAGATGAGAAACTGTCAACATCGACTTGAATCCGATCGATATTTACTAATTGTCAACGTGTTACTCCAACCATCTTTACTCACTTTTGGGTAGCCTTCCGACGAATTTGAGTACATCGTACTCAAATTTGGGTTGTTTAGAAAGAGCGTGTAGCGAATAAAAACAAAGCCAAAGATACTAGTACCAAAAGGTACTGAAAAGCGCAAGAGTGTATAGCAAGGTGCAGACTGAAAGATGTACTTCGGAGCTAAGGGTTCTGTTACTTGGTCGCAATATGATAAGCCCCTTTCACGACTAATCATGTTACTATGATCACTGTTATTATGACGCCTGGCTTAAATAGTAAATTATGTGGTTAGAAATAATGTATTTCATTCAAATCTATACCTAAGATCATTCAAGTGATAAATTGTACTGTACCGGTCCGTGAGGGTGATGAGAATTTTGAGAAATTTCGTTTGAATCTTACTTCCCCTCTTTGTTTACAAAATCAGATACGTCTGTTTAAAAAAGTACTCAAGAAATATATTATTTTTGTTTTGGTTGTAATTTTTAGTCTCAAAAATCGTGAAGTGATAATTAACCTAACCTATGATTCATATGGAGGACTCCTCCAGTTTCACCTAGGTTCATAATAGATAAGCAAACCCCTTCTACAATTGCAGCAATCTGTAGACATGTGTAATTATTATTATCATTATACATTATATGTAATATACCTTCACACTTAGAAAATAAAACCGAACTCGGTAGAATTTGAACCGAGTTTTCATCTGCTGAACGCTCGTTTGTCTGTTCGGTTCAAATTGGAGCAAGCGAGTTCTCGTTAAATTTTTACTTTCTAGCAATCTGTCAAATTTATCGAAAAACTCGGTTGACAAAAATAAATCCAATCAGCAATAACCGTACATCGCTTAGCTCAAATATTACCGAACGCTGTCAAACAAACCGACTTTTTTGTTGCAGTTACAGAATTCGGGTTTTTAATGGCAGAGCTGGAATTCTGATTGAAATAGCTTCGAATTCCATAGTAATAAAACCAGGTTTGTCAGTTACATTGTTTATTGATGCAAACAATCTTCATATATTACCATAGACTAACTCTAAGACCAGTAGGTACCGAGCAAATACGATTTTTTTTCTTGGCTCAGTCAGTACTAGCACATCGGTCCCAAGCTCGGTCCCAAGCATAATGATTCGCCCCTAATAACGTAAATCTCACGAACACACCCTCAAGTATTGTGTCAAAATAACATAGCGAATCAAAACAACAACCAAGATACCAGTACCGAAAGGTACAGAAAAGCGCAAGAATTAAGCGCAAGGTGCAGACTGCAAAGTGTACTTCGGACCTAGGGGATCTACAACAGTGAACCAATTACAAATCGCTAGTTGCATATTGATTGTTGATATTACTAAACGTGCATCTTCCTGTTGTTGTCTCTCGGTAATGTTTTCAATTTTCACCTGACAAAAACACAATACGAAGAATTTTCGAAAACAGACATACTTCGGGCACACGCGAGATAAACTGGCTAACGATTTTTCGGAAATAACCGAGGTAGACATAGCCGTCGCGGAATTGACTCGAAGAGAAGTGTTTGTCGTTTTAGTATATTCAGCGAATGCTCGGTTCAGTCTACCGAGTTTTCTCGGTTTTCTTGTACCGAACTTTTTAATATCCCTGTTCATCTTTAATTTTTATCTGTCAAATACATCATATAGTGAAATTCGGGTTTGACTCAAAAAATACACCCGAAAACAGTATATTAGCGCTAACATTTGATAAGGATGAATCTGCTTTTGTAAACAAACACTTTGTCTGCTAATTTATCGGAAATTGAATACAATTCCTTCAAATTGAATATATCAACGGATAGGGACAAAGCTCCCCTTTCTTAAAGAGTGCTTAATTTGTATTTGTTACTGTTTGTTCAAGAGAAAAGGACTACGAAAGTCAATGTTTAGAATAGCAGATTCGCCCTAATCTAATGTTGGCGCTGATATATATAAACGATTTATTCGGTTTCTTTTTTGTAACCGATGTGGTTCGGTAGAAAATTGAACCGAGTTCGGTGTTATTTTCTAAGTGTGTTCACTATATTTTATACACTATTCTATATAACATTGACTAGTGATTTTACATTTTTTATGATTATTACAGTTTTTAGAATTACTTGGATTTTATTATTTTTATCTCGGAGCGTATGGTACGGTATGTCCACGCATCCATCCTTCCCTGCAGATTCACAAAATGCGTTGTAGTTCAAATCTATTTGTTCGAATTCAACTCATTTCACAGAATCATCTTTTGCGGTTAAGGCAACGCAGTAGGCCTGGCCGCTTTGATGCTTGTATCATGTCTTTGATATGCTGCAAGCATCAATTTTGACAAAAAAATAAATCATTGGGCGTTCATCTAACTCAATTATTTCCAGGATGCTTTCTCGTACTGGCTGCGTTTGTATAAGATTAGATTAGATTAGATTAGATTAGATTAAATTAGATTAGATTAGATTAGATTAGATAAACAGGATCAACCACCTGATTTAATTGTTTTATCACTAAAGTTTAAAACATATTTTTTTAAAAATAAGCCTTTTCCAAATGTATCATGTCTTTGATATGCTGCAAACATCAGGTATTGACAAAAATAAATCGTGGGGCTTCATCTAACTCAATTATTTCAGGATGCTTTCTCGTACTGGCTGCGTTTATAAGATTAGATTATTAAGTGGAATTAAATTAGATTAGATTAGATTAGATTAGGTAACGGTCAATGACTACTAGTTGTGTTTTATCACTAAAGTTTAAAACATATTTTTTTAAAAATAAGCCTTTTCCAAATGGTAGCCTTGATTTTTCAAACATTCAAAGACTCTCAATAAATCCAAATTGTCATCATAATTGAATTCAATTGGCTTCTTCGAGGTTGTTGAACTTTAAAATATTTTTTATTTAGCTTGTACATACTTAGAAAACTTTGCAGTATTCGGTAATTTTTTACCGAACTTTCAACAGATTTACCGGATTTTGGTGAAATATGACAGTATTCCGGTTAAAAAACTACCGGAACTTGTCAATTTTGAATCGGATACCGGATACCGAAATCCGTTGAATCGGATACCGAACGTTCAGCTGTTGAAAGTTCGGTAAAAAATTACCGAATACTTTAAAATTTTCCAAGTGTGTAAGAATCGATTTTACATTTTTTTCATAAAAGTTTAGACGCTTTTCTAAATGTCACACATCACTGTTTTTTGATCGATTTTTATTTAAATCAACATAACTCAAAAAGGACAAGACTTACAGTACTTTTTGAGTTATGTTGATTTAAATAAAAATCGATCAAAAAACTTAATCCCTTTTCAAATGATAGTCTTGGGTTTTTTTTTTCAAAAACGAAATATGCAAAGTTGCTTGAAAATACATAGTCTATACACCCACAAAGTTTCATTTGATGCTGAGAGGGTGCTGCCAACCACTGGATGAGTTGGCTTGAAATTCGTCACATATTGCCTTCTATAGCGCCCACCTTGCAATCGAATCCACTTACCTATTGCCCGGAATCGAACAATGGGGGAAATGGAAAAGGACTCATATAAAGGTGAAAACTCCAACTATACATAACTTGATATTTTTAGTATTTTAGAATCGCACAACCACAGCATGAAGACGCTTCTTATCCATATTTTGGCTATCCTGGTTATTATGACGGAAGCTGCTCCAAAGCACTCTAAACAGGCTCATCTGAAGAATTTTCAATTGGACGAAATTATTCCCAATGAGTTTGGGCAGCGTGGATTCAATGGCACTTGGGTAACAGGTTGATTTGATAATAGGTTTTTGCACATACTCGGTTCTGGTTACTGATGTTTTATTTTTTTGTAGGGAAGGAGTTTGTTTATCGCAAGGCTGATGGTGGATATGTCAAGTACAACGTTGAGGACAAAAAGGAAACTGTAGTCTTGAAGTCTAGTGCAATTGTGAGACTTGTTTAGGTGAAGAGACGTTTTGTTTGTTTTAAAAAAGAATATCAAATTTTAGGTGAACTGGACAGATGCATATGCAAATTTTATTCAACCAGACTTGAAAAAGGCATTGATTCGATACGAAACGAGATCTGTTTTTAGACATTCAACGCTCTCAAAATATGTTGTGTTGGATATTACCACTGGGTAAGGCCACTTTTGTTATGAGGAGTTCTTCGATGAAGGTTAATTACTGATGTTCAAGCAGGAATACCTACGATGTTGCTAATAAAAATGAAATATCTATATGTTTCGTTTCACCTAATGGTCAATCTTTGGCCTATGTTAAGGACAATAATGTTTTCTACCGTCCAAAGTTGCTGAGCACCGAGGAGGTTCTCTTGACTGGTGATGGAGTCCCTGGAGTAATCTACAACGGTGTCCCCGATTGGATTTACGAAGGTAAATATGTACCAAAGTTTTCAAATAGTTGATTCTCATACCAGAAACGGCCTCACAGAGGAAGTCTTCGAAGCTGATTCTACGCTATGGTTCTCAAACGACGGCACTCACATCGCCATGGCTAGCTTCAATGATACCGAAGTTAAGGAGTTCACGTATCACATCTACGGCGAACCCGAGGATCCCAACAATCAATATCCCGAAGAGTATACCCTTAAATATCCCAAGGTGAACACCACCAATCCAACGGTACATCTACGAGTCATGGATTTGACAAAGACTAAGCGCGTCTGGCATGAGTTGCCTGCTCCAGAAAACATCGTCAGTAAAGACCATATCCTCGGCTCGGTGAACTGGATTGGATCTGACTTGGGAGCGATATGGATGAATCGTCGACAGAATGTGATTAGCTATCAGCGCTGTAACGTACATACGTTGAAATGTTCTGAGGTAGGTTATCATTTTTTACCGTTTTGACCTGAACTCATAACGCATTTCTTTAGCTGGTCAGAGTCGATGAACCCAAAGGATGGTACATCCTATACACTCCCCGTTGCACCAACACTGGCGATCGCTGTTTCTTCCTAGGAGATTCCAATGGCTGGCAGCGAGTCTGGGAGTTGAACGGTAAAGAAGTTCGGTACAAGTCCCCAGAAAAGTTCACCGTCACTAGCATCAATGGCTTCGACGAATCAAAGAATAGCCTCTTCTACACGGCCGTCCCATCTAGTGCTCCACAAACACGGCATGTCTACCGAGATGGAAAATGTTTAACCTGCGGCCTGCTCAAGGACAAATTCAGCAACGATGCCCCATGCAACTACGCCAGTGTGTCATTTAGTGTTGATTTCTCGTACTTTGCTGCAACCTGCTCCGGTCCTACTCCCTCATACTCGCAAATCTATCGAACCAGAGATCTCCAGCACATAACAGACTGGGAAATGAACCAATCCCTTCGCACAAGGCTGAATGCATACAAGGAAACTAAAGTCCGCTTCCTCAAAGTCCCAGTTGCCGGAGGCTTCGAAGCATCCGTTCGTTTGTATCTGCCGTACGAAATCGATTTCGAAAACCTTGCCAACAACCACGAAAAGTACCCAATGATCGTTCAGGTTTATGGTGGACCGAATTCTGCGTTAGTTATCGACAAATTCACGGTAGGCTTCGGAAATTACTTGACCACAACGAAGAAGATCATCTACTGTCAGATCGATGGACGCGGTACTGCCAACCAGGGTTTAAACTTCTTGTTCACCGTGAATAACCAGTTGGGAACGGTGGAGATTGAGGACCAGATTGCCGTGACCCGTTACCTGCAGCATAAGTATAGTTTCATCGATCGGAATCGGACCGGCATCTGGGGCTGGAGCTATGGTGGTTTTGTGACAGCTATGACGCTGGAGAAGGACAGTGACAAGGTGTTCAAATGTGGTATTTCGGTTGCTCCGGTGACTTCATGGATGTTTTACGGTAAGAGATGGAACATGAATTGTTAATTTAACGAAGGACTCGAGAGAATCGTTAATTTTAGACTCTATCTATGCGGAGCGGTTCATGGGGTTGCCACCGCCGGGAGACACTAAGAACGGCTACAAAAAGAGTGATGTCAGTCGATATGTTGATGGTATGAAGAATCATATGTACTTATTGATCCATGGCAGTGCCGATGATAATGTGCACTACCAGAACTCGATGGTGTTTGTCCGGGCTCTCGTTGATAACGAAATTGAATTCGAGCAGATGGTAAGTTACGGTGCTTAGAAAACTAATCAAGATAACTGAAAATGCTTTTCAGAGTTACCCAGATGAGGAGCATGGACTTGATGATGTTCAAAAGCATCTATACCATAAAATGGACAAATTTTGGGACAAATGTTTTCAGTAAAATTGTCTGTAGGGGAGCAACAGTCAATAACAAAGCTGATATAAAAAACACGAGCATTTAAATTGTGAATGCAAAAGTATCGATTCAATAAAGAAAGCAAAGAAAGCGTTTATTGAGCATGTCAATTTTCTTTTGTTACTAAAATACGAATGATTTTAGAAAATCTGAGACATATTTCTAACATTTCAACGAGTCTCATAATGTGACTTGTAGGCTAGTAGAGTGGTTTCAGCATCCCAATCAATGGATTCCAAATCATGCTTTGACTCTTTTGTGCGCGTGTAAAGGGTGTTAACAGTTTAATTGCATCACTTTCAATAAGCTGTAACATTTTGCCCTTTGGGGTGATTTCAACGACAAATGTGTCGTAGTTTCTAAAATGGAGTCGAAGGAACAGCAAGTGCGCGAGAACGTTTTGCACACGCACCTCGACAACCCGCTTCTTTCCAAGAAAGATGTTGAAAATTCACCAGTCTACAGTGTCTCGTGTCATAAAACGTTCCGGGGACGGTTCAATTGTCGATCGGAAGAAGGTGAGTGGTAGAAAAAGTGTTCCGTACTGTGTGAAGGATCACTAGCGAGTGGTTGCTGCCTGTAAATGTAAACCCAACTGTTCCGCTCGGGATGTCGCGAAAATGCTGCACTTGACCAATAAAGGGTGATACGGTCAAAATTTGGTCAAGGGAAAACGCGTGTAAATCGGTGAAATCGTTTATTTAAAAAATCAAATTAAATTTCTTTTTCAAGTTCAATTAGTATAAAATTCAGGAAAAATATTCAGTTAGGCTTCCGCTTTTCCAAATCCGAATTGCCGGGCCTTACGCTTGACCCCTGCCATCAGATTTTGTACAGCCACCTTGTCCACCTTCTTCGCCGCAGAAAGCCAGTTTGCCTTGAACTGCTGCTCGTCCTTAGCAGTTTTTTTGGTCTTCTTTAGGTTCCGCTTGACAATAGCCCAGTATTTCTCAATTGGGCGGAGCTCTGGCGTGTTGGGAGGGTTCTTGTCCTTGGGAACCACCTGCACGTTGTTGGCGGCGTACCACTCCATGGCCTTTTTACCGTAATGGCAAGATGCCAAATCCGGCCAAAACAGTACGGAACAACCGTGTTTCTTCAGGAAAGGCAGCAGACGTTTATTCAAACACTCTTTCACGTAAATTTCTTGGTTGAAAGTCCCGGAAGCTATGAAAATGCTGCTTTTCAAGCCACAGGTACAGATGGCTTGCCAAACCAGATATTTCTTTGCGAACTTTGACAGTTTCGTGTGCTTGAAAATATCTGCTACCTTTCCCCTTCCTTTTGCCGTATAAAACTCCTGTCCCGGAAGCTGCTTGTAGTCGGCTTTGACGTAGGTTTCGTCGTCCATTACCACGCAGTCAAACTTCGTCAGCATCGTCGTGTACAGCCTCCGGGATCGCGCTTTGGCCGTCGTATTTTGTTTATCATCGCGATTTGGAGTCACTACCTTCTTGTAAGTCGATAGTCCGGCTCGTTTTTTGGCTCGATGCACGGTTGTAGACGATACACCCAGCTTATTTGCGGCATCTCGGAGAGATAGGTTAGGGTTTCGCTTGAAACTACCGGCAACTCTCTTTGTCGTCTCAGCGGCTTCCGGTTTTCGATTTCCCCCCGATCCAGACTTCCTGGCTGTCGACAAACGTTCCCCAAACACTTTAATTACATTTGTAACGGTTGATTTTGCAACTTTTAGCGATTTTGCCAACTTTGCGTGCGAGTAGCTCGGATTTTCGCGATGCGCGAGCAAAATTTTGATACGCTGCTCTTCTTGCTTGGACGGCATTTTGACAACTGAAGAGTGAATTCCAAAATCAAAATAGGAGCAACATTCTACACACACACCTTCAAAATGAGGGGTGTTCAGGTTTTTTAAATGCAAAATTGAAAGAAATACGTCAAGTTGATATTGACCAAATTTTGACCGTATCGCCCTTTAGTTTCGTGCAGAAAGCCAAGATACGAACCGGGCTCCTTTCAGTCAAAGTTCAGAAAGCTCCAAACCGCAATGAAAAACAGAATAGGACAGCTAAAATACGTGCGCATAAGCTACGAAACCACACTCGTGCACCATGGACGATGCAACACACGTAAAAGCGGACTTCAAACAAATTTCCGGCAACCACTTCTAGGGATATACAGTTAGAATGACCCGTAGAATACGCTCCTCAAATCTTTTTTTCGAAATTCAAACTCCAAGTGTTTCTTTTCATCGTTTTTCGAAGACGCCTTTTTCGCGCGTAGCAGGTATAAAGAGACGCTTGGCCGCTTGCACAAACTTTCAACGCGTTTTTCTCAAAACAGCATTTTCGGAGTTTATGCCGGTGATAACTCGAAAACTAATTATTCGATTAAGTTGAAACTTATAGGATTTCTTGAGTATTGCATTACCTTCTGCATTATTGTTATATTTTATTATTAAATACGGAAAAATGTGATAAAATGACGGAAAAAATTTGGATTTTTTCAAAAAAGTTACGCCAAAAGTGCAAATATTTTTTTTTAACTTGTTTTTGCAATTCATCTACTAACTGTAAATGTATTTAATGTAATTTTTATTATGTTACCAGCTTACAGATCAAAAAACTGCGACCAGGAGAGCCGGCACAAGCAAAATACAACGACTTTTACTACAACGGCCGCCATTTTGTTGGAAAAAATTTGAAAAAAATATTTTTGTATACTGCATGTACACATTTATAATTGTAAAAAAGTTTCGATTGATTTGAGTAAAAACTTCCCCTTGAATTTTTTTTCTGAGAAAAACAGGAAGAAACTTTCCAGAAGTAAATGAAGTACTTCCTAGTAGTTAAAGCAGGTTTTTTTTTCAGAAATTCAGGAAACTTCCCCGAAGTTTAAAAAAGAACTTCCTGAAGTTCTGAAAAGTACAATGCAGAAGCAGAAGAACAAACTTCCAAAAACTTTAAGATCATTTTTCAAGAAATTCTAGAGAGAACTTTTCCAAAGTTTTGCAGAAATTAGCCTAGCAGTTATGAATGGGACTTATTAGAAGTTTAGACAGTTCAGCAAAAAACTTAGCAACTGTTCCTGGAAGGTTAGGTTGGGTTGTTAGATGTAAATTTTCAAGAAAATTAGGAGTGACTGCCAAGAAGTTCACGAGGAAACTTGTTGCTGAAAGTTCTGGAGAAAACTTCCAAGAAGTTCAGCAAAGACCTTTGTCGAAGATCAAGAAAGAGCTTCCCTGACATTCAAGAGATAATTACTAAAGAACAGAAGAGAAGGGGAACACCTAGGGAACACTTCCCTAAGGGGAACACTTAGGGTACCAGAAACTTTGGAAAAAGATTGAATGCTTCACCAGAAGGTCAGGGAACTTCGAGATAAATCGTTGAAATGAGATCGATTAATGGATATCTGTACAGCAACCTTTGAATGTTAAATGTTTAGAGAATTAGTGCTATCAATAGCTGCAGTATTATCACGCATTAATTGGTAAAAACTAGATAATAAGCCCTCTTCTGAAAATTTTTTGAAATAAATATCGAAACTTGTTCACATATTAATTATTAACTTCCCAGAAAAGAACTTCAAATCGCAATTGCGGAACAGCGCCCCAAGGAGGTTTTCTGAATAACAAAATCATTAGAGTAGGGTAAGGGGATATAATGTCAGCCTAGCTCCTGCATTCGGCCTGTCATTAATTTAACGATAATCAACAAAATCATGTTGCTATTAGGATGAACGATGTAATTTGAAGCAATTGAGACAATATTAATCAATCATGTGAAATTCTTCTTTCAAAAATCTCGCCTTCTTGTGCGCCCACCTTTGCTAGAGAGTCGGCCTTCTCATTGCCTGGAATTGAGCAAAGCAATGTAAGGGTCCTATGCAAAAGTAATCCTAAATGATCTTTCGACCAACGCACACATCTGCTCCCTTATTTTTGAAAGAAAGTAAGATGAGCGCCTTGCTGTTTTCATCGACTGCTGGGCCTCAATAGAACTGAGACTATCTGAGAAAATGAAGCAATGGTCTATGGGCATGTCGGAAACTATCCCCAATGCGAAATTGATTACTGCCAGCTCAGCAACATATACGAAACAAGCTTTCTGAAGTTTCCGAAAGGCAAATGAGTATTCATTGTAAACACCGAAACCAGTGGATCCATCAATGCGCGACCCATCAGTGAAAATTCTTCTATTGCAATTGACATGTTGGTACTTTTCAATAAAAATATGGGGAATTAAAATAGGTCGAAGTTGATGTGGAACTCCTTGAACAGCCTGTTTCATGGAGAGATCATAATCAATGGAGGAACTTTGATAAGGGAAGCGTACACTAGGAGCATGGAAGACTAATATCCTAATATAGATTTGTAAGAATCTAGACTGGGTACTCAATTCGAGCATTTCTTCGAAGTTTTCAATCACAAGGTTGTTACTGATTCCACACTTGATCAGTATCCTAAATGAGAGCTCCTAGAGGGCGAACACGAAATTATTGCGACACATTCAACAGGGCATAACTTTTTTACCATTGGGTAAAAATCAACCAAATTTTGCACACTTTCTCATTGATGTGTATTGTTTACATGCTGTCAAACTCGAAGTCATGTTTTTCGATTCAACGAAAATGGAGGTGAACCAACGCGAGCCGAGAGAACAAATTCTTTCCAAACACCTGGAATTTCCTGACCTGTCGCACCGGCAGTTGGGAAAAATGTTGAACATTCACCATTCAACCGTCTCCAGAGTGTTGAAGCGGTTCCAGGAGCGGTTGACGTTGGACCACGGCAAAGGAGCTGGAAGAAAACCGGGACCGGAGAACAAAAAGACGGAGGGAAAGGTGAAGCGGATGATTAAAGCAAATCCCAACGTTTCAAGCCGTGATTTGGCTAAAACGATCGGCATGTCGCAGAGCTACGTCCAGAATGCAAAAAAGAGAGCTGGACTACATACATACAAGGTACAGAACTTCCCAAACCGCGATGAGCGGCAACAATCGACGGCTAAAACTCGGGCACGGAAGCTCTACGAGAAGATGCTGACAAAATATGGCTGCTGTGTGATGGACGACGAAACGTATATAAAAGCCGATTTTAAGCAAATTCCGGGGTTGGAGTTTTTCACCGGCAAGAGCAAGTTCTATGTGGACGACAAATTTAAGAAGAAGAAAATGTCGAAGTTCGCCTCCAAATATCTCATTTGGCAGGCCATCTGCTCTTGCGGACTTAGGAGTGAGCCTTTCGTGACAAAGGGCACAGTAAATGGCGAGATCTTCAAATCTGAGTGCCTCGAGAAGCGCCTTTTGCCGTTCTTGCAGCAGCACGACAAAGCTCCGCTATTTTGGCCAGATTTGGCATCATGGCACTATTCTAAAAGTGTCCTGGAGTGGTATGAGGCCAATTCTGTCCATTTTGTTCCAAAGGACATGAATCCGCCAAACTGTCCGGAGCTGCGCCCGGTGGAGCAGTACTCGCCAATGCTGAAGCGGGAACTTCGGAAGATCAAGAAGACAGTCAAAGACGAGAAGGACATGTTAAGAAAATGAAAAAAAACTGAGAAACTGGAACTGGATGACACTGTAAAGACTTTGATGGAGGGCATCAAGCGAAAATGCGTTCAGTTTTACACTCAAGGCTCCATCGATTAACTTTTCTTTTGATTTTTGAAGTAAATATATGTATAAAACTACCCTAAAATTTTGGTTTGATTCTAAACATTATAAGAAAATTGGCATGACATTTTCGGTGTCGCAATAATTTCGTGTTCGCCCTTTAGAAGCGGTTCTGTAAAGGTTTCACTCCTGCCAGAACCTCCAGGCTCATATTATGCGTTGAATGCATACAGCCAAGGGCAAAACGTAAACAACGATATTGAATGCGTTCCAATTTAACGAGGTGGCTGTTTCTTACCGAGAGGAAGAAAAAAGCGCCATATTCGAGAACTGAAAGAATAGTTGTTTTATAGAGTTTAATGAGGTCTTCCGGGTGAGCACCCCACCATGTTCCGGAAATTGATCTTAGAAAATTGATCCTTTGTTGACATTTCTGTTTTAAATACGCAATGTGGGTACTCCAAGTGCATTTTGAATCAAACATGACTTATAAGCCTACCTTGATGAGATTCCTTTTGTTAATAATTATTATAACATGTTATATCTGAGCAGTCTGAACAAGGCATTAGAATATTTTTGCTTACTAGCGCGCTGCCTATTCAACCCACACGCTACGATGAGAAAACCTAAAGATTGTTAAGAAGTACCGATAATCGCTTAAAAATTGCACACACCCAAATTGGGTAATGGTGTTGATAGAAATTGTTTGTATTATAATGTTTGAATGGAAGATATCAACATGCAACCATAGGAGTGGACATCAATTTTTGCTAGAACAAAAGATGTGAAAATTAAGTATTTATAAGTAAGAGCACTGCATGTTGTGACATTGAATAGAAGTAGTTGAAATTGAGCGTATGGCAAGCACACAACTTCTTGCCTAGCTACCACATTGCGTGGTATGCAAGGGAGAAGTTGTACGTTACCGGGTTTCTCTCAGAGGTTGTTTAAGTAAATGATAACGAAAGAAACATAACCGTGTAACATTAGAAATTGTGTCTTTCATACACCATTCGTCGCGATTTGGAGCCTTCTGCGTTTTGCACGAATCGAGTCCCTCCCAGTCCTTGGCTCTCTGAACAAAAGACTTGGACAGATTCAACTTTTTGGCCACATCCCTGACCGATTGGGATTCCGCTTAAACGCTCTTCCGCCACGCTTGTGAACCTGATCACTAATAGAACATCCATTCTGACCGCATTTCTCCTTCCGTTCGATGCTCAGAGTTTCGTAGTAAGTTTAATCATACGACTCACCGAAGACTCCTAGTTGTTTTCCGATGTCCCTATGAAAGAGTTGAGGATTGCTTGCGAAAATCAGTTCTCGACGTTGCCTTTCGGGTGACGCCATTGTTTTCCAATTTCAGAAAAACTGACTGCGATAAAAATACAACAAATAAAAAATCCTCTAAACAACTTCTACTTAAATTTTCAAGAAAAAATACCCAATGGGTAAATCTCTACAGCGTTTTTTCCATGATGCAATTTGATGTGGAACACCCTTTAGCTTGACAAATTAAAACTCATGTTAGGCTTAAGGTGTGTTCCAGTAACTACAAGAAAGTCGATGTTTCGACAAATGTATAGCTCTAGAAGTTCAGCGCTTCTCCGCGATATAACGCAGTCGTTCTAGAGTAGAATCTTTAGATTGTTAGTCGCTATACAGGGTGCGGTAGAAAATAATGCCTTTTCTTTTTAAATTTCTTTCAAATTAAATTTTCAACTAATTGAAGCAATAATATCAACATTTTCGAGTGCAGTTATCTTTATAAAGTCCTTTTAAACAAATTTATTCAATGTGTCCTCCATTTTTATTAATAACATCCTCAAGCCGACGCCGGAAGCCAGAGCATGCCTTTCGGACGTAGTCCTCCAACATTGACTGCCATGTGCGTGTTATGGTTGACTTCAGGATTTTCACACTAGGCTGTGATGTTCTGCAGGCTCGTGCTTCAACATATGCCAAATCAAATAATCCAACGGATTAAGATCTGGACTGCTAGGGGGCATCAAATCTTCGGCCAAAACTTCATATTATCGTTCAACCATTGTTGGGTTCGATTGGACGTGTGGCACGGCGCTCTATTCTGCTGTAGGACAACGTTTTGGTCCTCGGAGAAGTTGGCATTCACCCAGGGAAACACTTGGTCTTTTAAAATACCGATATACACTTCGGTATTGATTTTAACTCCAGCATCAATGAAAACAGGTGGCATTTTCAAACCGTTGGACGCCACCAAGCCAAACATCATGACACCAGCCGGATGTTTGGTTTGAAATTTGAATTTCACTTTTTCCGGAACGTTCTCCGTTTTCTGCGGTGAAATGAACCGGTCCGTGCGGCTGTTGGCCACAGCATCGATGCTGAAAAGCTTTTCGTCGGAGAACAGGATTGTCATTTTTTCCTTCTTCAACAAGGAAAGCAATCTCTTGGAACGAGTCACTCGTAGTTCCTTGACCCGGTCCGTAATCAAGTGGCGTTTCACTCTGGCTCTGGAAGATGCATGCAAGTCTTCTTTGATGGTTCTTTGCATGGATTTCTCCGAAATATTGGCTTCCTTTGCAAGTTTTCTTATGCCAGGGACAGACATACAACGTACAGCGTTGTACTCCTTTAGTCTAGTACCTGTTTTTAAGTACTGGATTAAAGTATTTGACAGTTCGTACAACGCTGTACGTTGTATGTCTGTACCAGGTATTATGGAACGCACCGGGTTGCGAGCAATTTTTGCACGAACCGATTTGATCAGGTTCGGCGTGCGTGCAAAGCGCGGACGTCCGCTTCCCGGCTTCCGCTGCTTAGGACCATCCTGCAGGGACTTTTTATGCAGTAAACTGTTGCCAAATGGCTTTCTACCACCTTGGCAATCTGTTTCGGCGTCTTCTTGGCGAGCATCAAACTGGTGATAACTTCTTTCGCGAACATTTGGACGAGTTTGCAATAAAACAAATAGAATGTTTGGATGCAGCACTTGAAAGTAAACATAAACAAATACACTTCCGACAGAAATTAGTAACTAGCTACACGAATTAACCCAATACTCAAGTTTGAACATTTTCCTTTTCAAACATTTTTTCACAACTTCTCACAATAAACGTGAAATTAGCAAACACACTTTCAACAGAAATCGTAAACACTGAAAGTCTTCTAGATGAAGATGTTGTTTTGACGTTGCAACTTGTTTTGGTTATTTTTCTTTAAATAGCAATGCTCGGCTTGCTTGGATCGGGTTTGTCAAATTACCGAACGCGCTGCTCACCGAGAGAACAAATTGTCATTTTCCAATCCGGCTACGCGCCGAGTTCGTGTCGAGTTGTCTAACTGGGTCACAATTTACCGATATTACCGCATTGGTGCGGATGGTCTTAGTAGGGAGGATATTCTTAGCCGCGGTGTATATTCTCAGTTTTGAAAAAAATGAGTTAATCCGATGATTGTTTAGGGCTATTCATAAACCACGTAGACTTTTCTGGGTAGACCAAAGTCTACGCTCCATACAAAATTTCAAAAACAATTCTAGAGAAAAGTCTACGAGGGGGAAGAAGGCGGGTCTGAGAATATCAAAAATGAGTCTACGTGGTTTATGAACAGGGTTTACATTTACCGGATAGTTACCCGTTCTTTTATAACTAGGATTCAATCAATTTTCGACAGCTTATTCAAAATGATTTATTTGATTTTGTAAACTTCTTTGTTTACAAAATCAGAAATTTCATTTTGAACAAGTTGTCGAGAATTCAGCAAAAACTAATCCATTGAGGTACGAGTTTTGGTAACATCAACATAATGTTACCCGAAAGTAAAGCAGCCATCTAGCGCCACATTTTGCGATAGGCAAATTATTCAGTCGCCTGCTGCTACTTAACGCTATATTTTCGACACTTCAATTCATTGTACTCCGCCCGCCGAAGATTACATTCATAATTATTTCAAGCATGTCGTGGAGACAAAGCTTCCTTTCTGCTTTCCATTCCACTCCCCCTTTTCAACTGCTGTTTGTCTTCTTCTCGGCATTCCAAGCTTTCTGCTTACCTTATAAATGAATGTCGACTCTCAACTCTGTTGTATTCTATTAGTAATAGAAAGTTATTAGAGAATATTGGAACTAACCCATGCATAGAGACGTTGGGAAGTTTGCAACACGGTTCATTTCTAGACCGGACCAGGGATCGAATCCAGCCACCGCAAGTATGTTTATATTTTCATGTAGTGTTATCACGCACTAAGCTAAGGAGGGCCCTGATTGCAGTCAATTGGGGCATTAGCTTAAGCCTTCTCTTCAGTTCGGTGATAGCTACAACCATCGACGCTTTTAGAAACAATGAAAGACTTGAAATTCAAGCAGTGATAAGATTAAACCTATCGTCGAAGAATAGATCAATTAAACAATTTGTTCGGCACTTTGGCAAGGTTCCCCAGCTCGTCCAGTTTAGTGTTTGAAGGTGTGGGATAAATAAAACTGCGGAGGAGATGTAAGTTTCTGGTTAGAAGAAATTCGGATACCTTATAGTGTTATCGGAAATTCGATTTAACACTTGTTCTATTCTCTAAACATAGTGTTGGAAGTATATAGTGTGTGGCGCATCAGGTGTCAGTGGATACTACAGTGTGCCTTATACTATCGACACTATGTTCAACGTACAGAACTGTAAACACAATGTAGTACAGCTATAGAGTGTTGAATACCTCATCAAATGTCTATGAATCAGTCACGTGATATTTATTTCAAGATTGGGTAATCGCAACATGAAGACGATTCTTGTGGCCATTGTGGCTCTTTTGGTGGTGGCAGCCGAGGCTGCTCCAACGGAGTCTAAACAGACAGAACTGAAGGATTTTGCCTTGGACGAAATTATTCCCAATCAATTCGGCCAGCGTGGATTCAATGGAAATTGGCTGACGGGTTGGTTTGAAACTGCAAAAAACACACACACTCTGCTGATTGTAGATGTATTTTTTTGCAGGAAAAGAGTTTGTCTATCGCAAAGCCGATGGTGGCTACGTCAAGTACAACGTTGAGGACAAACAGGAAACTGTAATTTTGGAAGCCAGTGCATTGGTGAGAGTTGAATAGGTGAAGGAAATTCGTTATTATATAACAAGAGAATTTTAACTTTCAGGCGGACTGGCCAGGTGCATCCGCACAGTTTATCAAACCAGACCTGAACAAAGCCTTGATCCGATATGCCACAAGAACCGTTTTCAGACATTCGACGCTCTCAAAATATGTTGTGCTGGATATTTCTACTGGGTAAGATAAATTTTGTTGAAAAATATCCCCCGATGAACGCTAATGATGAGGATGTTGACATAGGAATACCTACGATGTCGCCAATAAAGAGGAAGTATCTGTTTGTATCGTTTCACCGAATGGTCAATCTTTGGCCTACGTTAAGGACAATAATGTACACTTCCGTCCAGCGTTGTTAAGCACTGAAGAGGTTCTCTTAACTGAGGACGGTGTTCCCGGTGTAATCTACAACGGTGTCCCCGATTGGGTTTACGAAGGTAAATATTCGATAAATTCAAAATTTTCAAAGAGTTCTCACACCGAAATCGGCTTTACAGAGGAAGTCTTTGGAACTGATGCTACGCTATGGTTCTCAAATGACGGAACGCACATCGCCATGGCTAGCTTCGATGACACCAAAGTAAAGGAGTTCACGTATCACATCTACGGCGAACCGGAAGATCCAAATAATCAATATCCCGAGGAATATACCCTTAAATACCCCAAGGTCAACACCACCAACCCAACGGTACACCTGCGAGTCATGGATTTGACAACGAATGAGCGCGTCTGGCATGAGTTGCCTGCTCCAGAAAACATCGTTAGTGAAGATCATATCCTCGGCACGGTGAACTGGATTGGCTCCAACCTGGGAGCAATATGGATGAATCGTCGACAGAATGTGATTAGCTACCAACGTTGTAGCGTAGATACGTTGCAATGTACCGAGGTAGGTTAATAATTTTCAACGTTTTGACCTAAACTCATTACAAATTTCATTAGCTGGTCCGAGTCGATGAACCCAAAGGATGGTACACCCTATACACTCCTCGCTGCACCAGCACTGGCGATCGCTGTTTCTTCCTAGGAGATTCCAATGGCTGGCAGCGAGTCTGGGAGTTGAACGGTAACAGCGTTTTATACAAGTCCCCCGAACAGTTCACCGTCACCAGCATCAATGGCTTCGACGAATCAAAGAATAGCCTCTTCTACACGGCCGTTCCGTCTAGTGCTCCACAAACACGACACGTCTACCGAGATGAAAATTGCTTAACCTGCAGCTTGCTCAAGGACAAATTCAGCAACGATGTCCCCTGCAACTACGCCAGCGTTTCGTTCAGTACTGACTTCTCGTACTTTGCGGCAACATGTTCTGGCCCTACTCCCTCCTACTCGCAAATCTATCGAACCGAGGATCTCCAGCACATTGCAGATTGGGAGATGAATGAATCTCTTCGCACCAAGCTGACAGCCTACAAGGAAACTCAAGTTCGCTTCCTCAAGGTCCCAGTTGCCGGTGGATACGAAGCATCCGTTCGTTTGTACTTACCATCCGAAATCGATTTCGAAAACCTTGCCAACAACCAGGAACAGTACCCGATGATCGTCCAGGTTTACGGTGGACCGAATTCTGCCCGAGTGACCGACACATTCACGGTTGGGTTCGGAAACTACTTGACCACAACGAAGAAAACTATCTACTGTCAGATCGATGGACGCGGTACTGCCAACCAGGGTTTAAACTTCTTGTTCACCGTCAATAACCAGCTGGGGACGGTGGAGATTGAGGACCAGATTGCCGTGACCCGTTACCTGCAAAATCAGTATAGTTTCATCGATCGAGAACGCACTGGTATCTGGGGCTGGAGCTATGGTGGTTATGTGACATCTATGACGCTGGAGAAGGACAGTGACAAGGTGTTCAAATGTGGTATTTCGGTTGCACCGGTGACTTCGTGGATGTTCTACGGTATGTGATGATGAATTAAGGGTCAGTTTGAGAGTGTTACGAGGAGAACGGTCTATTTTAGATTCAATATATACGGAACGGTACATGGGTTTGCCAAGATTGGGAGATAACAAGGAGGGCTACGAAAAGAGTGACGTCAGTCGATATGTGGATGGCATGAAGAATCACATGTTCTTGTTGATACATGGGAATGCCGATGATAATGTGCACTATCAGAACGCGATGGTGTTTGTCCGGGCTCTCGTGGACGAGGACATTGAGTTCGAGCAGATGGTAAGTCGGGGGGAGAAGTGAGGTTGTTTCGGAAATAAATCAAGACGAATAAATTTGCTTTTCAGAGTTATCCAGATGAGGCACATGGACTTTCCGGTGTTCAAACGCATTTGTATCACACGATGGACGCTTTTTGGAATCAATGTTTCAAATAGGCAAGATTTTTGTGTTCAAAATGTTCCTATATGTTCGATTTAAAAAATCATAATGTGATCATCTAATAAAGATAGCTGATGTTGAATATAAAGCTTGAGTTCTTAGTATTTCTTCACCCAAAAAGTGAATACAAAAACGATAACGGTTTCAGTCTGCTGTAAATTTACTGAACTTCAGAATAAAAAAAAACTATGAAACATTGTTCAAAACTTTATTTATTTAATTGAACCAGCCAACAGGCTTCAATAAGCCCTAATGGTGTAATGTTAATATTAAATCTAAATTACTAGCCAGTTTGTACCACTGACAGCAAGGTGCACGTTCTCAGCAAAAGCAGGTGCTATCGGGCGTAAATTTGAGTTTTTTCTAGCCTTCCTGGCAACCGCACCCGAGCAGCTGATTACGTTGTTGCCGAAAAGAAGATTCAACCCACCCGAACTCGAATCAGTCATCATCATCACTAATCTTACTTACCTTACCAATCAGACTAGGGCCGGCGTGGCCTCTGCAGTACACAGAAGTTGTCTTCATTCTATTCGGTCCATGGCTGCCACTCACCAGCCTCGCTGTCTGCGGGGTCCGCAGGTCGCCTTCTACTTGATCGATCCACCTTGCTCGTTGCTCGCCTCTTCTTCTTGTACCTGTCGGTTCGTTTTTCGAGAACCATTTTCACAGGGCTGTCGGCCGACATTCTTACGACATGCCCAGCCCATCGTAGTCGACCGATTTTGCGATGTGTACGATGGGAGGTTCTCCCAGCAACTGGTGCAATTCGTGCCTCCACGTTCCGTCTTCCATCTGCACTCCACCGTAGATGATACGCAGCACCTTCCGTTTAAAGACTCCAGGGGGGCGTTGGTCCTCCACTAGCAATGTCCATCTTTCGTGGTCGTAGAGAACTTCCTGTCTAATTAATGTCTTGTAGATGGTCAACTTTGTGGTTCTGCGAACTTTGGATCATCGCTAGTCAGTCGCACTTTAAGCTGTAGTGAGAACAGTCGAAAAATATACAAAAAATTAACCGTTGTCTTGTGAGAACTTATTTCTTGTGCCTGTGCTGCTATTACCGTCTTCGCTGTGCTGCTGTTGTGGTCGTTGCCACTGCCCATCGTTCAGCCATATACAAAACACAACGTAGGACCTCCTTGTTTCCGGTAAGCGCCAACATAAAATTGGTGCCGTGACCAGGATCGTCGACAACGTCCGGGATCCAGCATCCAATAGCAGCACGTGGGACGATCCACTGGGCGCTGCCATCTTGTTCCCGATTATTCATAAATCCAAGGCTCGAACAATCGGGCATCAGGTTATCTCAGGTGCGCTTAAGATCTCCGTTTCTTTCCTGCATGTATTTCTGTTCTACGGGCCGGAGTTATTGGTTGCTGCAAAGCATCAGACTACCGCCATTGTGAAGGCATTCCGCCTGAACACCGCCATCACGTTTCGGCCAACCAGCGCCATCGCAGTTGCTGTATTAAAGCCACGCCGTTCTGCCATTGTGCCCCAGCTATTCATTGGTTTTCTGGAAGCATCGACCTTTTCCACTCATCCCGCACTACAATCCGGGCTCAACCTGCACGGACCTTGCACAACCTTTTTTACAAAAATACAAGGCACTTTCTTGCCTTGGAATCGGTGAGTACCGTTCCAACTGAGTTTTTACAACCTGTCGACCCGACAATTAATTAGACCCTACCGTGGTCTTTTTGTTCGGCAGATCGACATCGTTCATCGCTTTCTGTCTACAACGTGACATCTTCGCTACACGTGGCATTATTGCTTGTTCGAGGAGGACCATCATGATCGCAGGCTTTACGGGTCCAGGCAGAGGCATTCGTGGAACAACGAGACCAGTCGCAGGTTTTCATCCGCTTGGAGTATCTCAACAGCATGTGGGCTACTTTGGAGGAGGTGCAGTGTCAGCTGGAGGACAACGAGACAACTGAGGAAGGTAGGCAACGCCATCGTAACGTTCGTGCCGACTTTGAACCTCGGCTGTTCAAAATTAAAGCAGATCTTGTTTCGAAACTTCCTGTTATTAATAAAAACACTCGCATCCCTGAATCTGGTTCTCATACTTCCGCTCTATCTGGCTTAAAATCGCATACTATTTCGCTTCCTGAATTCGACTACATGCAATGGTTAGGATTTCATGACACGTTCTTCGCTTTAATTCACTCCAACCCTGAAGTATCAGCGATCGAAAAATTCCACTACTTAAGGGCGGCTCTGAAGGGCGAGGCAGCGCAGTTGATTGAGTCCATTTCAATCAGCTCCGCAATCTACATTTTGGCTTAGCAAACTATCGTCGACAGATACGCTAACGATTACCTGTTGAATAAGCGACACCTGTTCGAAGTCTCTTCGGTCCGGAAAGAATCTGCGACATCGCTGCATGGGCTGGTGGACGAATTTCAGCGCTGCTTTGAAAACCTGCCGATGCACTGCCTGAAGAAACTCCTGAAAGAATCCCTGGAGGAATGCACAAACGTCTGAAGAATACCTATAGAAACACCAGAAGGAATTTCTAGGAATCTTTGAGAAATTCTATAAAGTTTTCTTCAAAAATCATCTCAAAAAATTTATAGAGAAATCATTTGGGGGCAACATACATACAGACAGACAGACAGACAGACAGACAGACAGACAGACAGACAGACAGACAGACAGACAGACAGACAGACAGACAGACAGACAGACAGACAGACAGACAGACAGACAGACAGACAGACAGACAGCAACCAGACAGACAGACAGACAGACAGACCCATGACGGACAGACAGACAAACCGGACAGACAGACAGACAGACAGGCAGACAGACAGACAGACGTACGACCAGGACCAGACAGACAGACAGACAGACAGACGACAGACAGACAGACAGAACAGACAGACAGACGACAGACAGACGAAGACAGACAGACAGACAGACAGACAGACAAGACGACAGACAGACACGACAGAACAACGAACGAGACAGACAGGCACAGACGAACAGACAGACAGACGAACAGACAGAAGACAGACAGAACAGACAGACAGACAGACAGACAGACAGACAGACAGACGGACATGACAGACAGACAGACAGACAGAACAGACAGACAACAGAACGAGAACAGACAGACAGACAGACAGACAGAGCAGACAGACAGACAGACCAGACAGACAGACGAGACAGACGAGACAGACAGACACAGACAGACAGACAGACAGACAGACGAGACCAGGACAGACAGACAGACAGACAGACAGACAGACAGACAGACAGACAGACAGACAGACAGACAGACAGACAGACAGACAGACAGACAGACAGACAGACAGACTGTAAATTTTTGAATTTTGTAATTTTATTGGGGTTATAATTTTGTTAATATATATCTACATTTTTATTTCATTGCTTCATGTTTATTTTTTTTATTTTTATGTTTTTTTTTCAAAGAAAAAAAAATACCCAGAAACTAAGCAAATCAAAGGTTAACAAAGAAATTACCGTTAAAGTCGGTAGTTGTGTGTGATAGTTCATGGTTTGTACTTTTACGGAGTTTTCAGTAAATCAAAATACTACTCGGTTGATTATGGGATTCTCCGCTGTTTGAAAAACCCAGTAAAATTTTACCGACTTAACACTCTGTGTGTAGGCCGAATGAAGGAGCTAGGCTAACAGTTCATCCCTTTACCCTATAGATTCAACAGACAAAGTATCAGGTGGAACTTTCAGAGTAGGAAAATGCGTACCATAAAGATTCTGAAGTTTTTGTCGACAAGTGTTAGATCCATCAAACTGTCATCGATTCCGTCCATTCGAAAAGAACTGGGCAATTATCAGGCGGAAGTTAAAGAACACTGAAAAGACGATTCAGGGCCCTTTGAATGTAGATGGCTCGATGTAAGAAAACTAAAAATGGCCGCTGATGACCAGTTCAGTGTGCTGGAGATGATGACGAGAATTCCATTCGAACGTCTTTGGAATAATTTTGTATTTTTTTCCTCTTTGATACTGCATCCGTACCACGTACATAAGCTGTTTCTGGAGCTTAGATTAACCTCGATGAAGTGAAAATAAGGATATTTCGGAAAAATAATGAAGTGCCACCGAGGTTCATTTGTTTTACTTTATTTTTCGGCATGGAAGTACAATGTTTGATTATGCAAATAAATATTTCCTTAAAAAATTAAGAAAATAACAGATATAGGAAAGAACGAAATTGTTCCCCACTCTACATTCACCCGACGGGGAAGTCATAAATAAAAAATAAAACAAATTAAAATATTTGAAAATTAGTAGTTTTTGTTCAGAGATCTTCCCTCGCAGGAAAATCCCTCCACTGAGAGCTTTTACAACACGCACGGTTTTGTCGTTTTATTAGAATGCATTCTAGTGTTTTGTTAGCATTTCCGTGCCACAAACTGAAAGATAAAAGACCTCATCCCATCACAACTTTTTGTCGTGCCTTCGTTAGCTTTTTAAATCACAATTCTCTTGGCCAGCTTCACTGCTCTGGATTCAAATTTCCCCATCAGTTCTATAGGTTTTTGTTGCATGCAATTTGGTTATAGTGGTTAATTTCCTCGGCATGTTCCTCCCTTAAAGCACATGTTGATATTCTTTTCAGTTTGGTTAGTTAATTCCAATTTTTCTCAACCTTTCTCATCAAAGCAGGCTGCATAGTATAGGCGCGTTTAACATCTAATCTTTGGCTTACTTTGTTTTGGGTTTTTAGCAGTCACTTGGTTATCGAGTCTCCTTTGCTGCTCTGCGTTCTATTTTCGAGAATGGTGATTATTTTTCTAATTCTTTATTTTACAGAACTTAGATTGCAAAATATACATCGAAACTCTAACATGGAACTATCAATTCAGCGATCTTTTTTTGTTCGTTTTTCTTTGAATGTATTTGTATAATTTTAGAAAATATTACATTTTACCCGGTGTGATAAAAGCTGTGACTTTCGAGTATTAATTTTAAGGTTGAGTTTTCCTGGCATTTTCAAAGCGGTAAAGTAAGAAAATATTTTCGTGACTCAAGAAATATCGAGGAAATAAGTTATCAAAATTCGTTAGCTGTTGCTAAATATAAATATTTTTTGTTTGTTCGTTTATATCTTGCTTCTCTCACGAAAACCATTGGTTTTTGTTTTCATTTGTGTTGAATGCTTTTTAAGAGATTTGTAGTTTGTATATATTAATTTTTCAGCGTGCAAAATAGTTACCGTGTATGTGTGTGTATAGAGTTTTCTAATATTGGTTTGTTCGAATTCTATAAGCTTATCAACTACAACGATTTTTCTTCATTGTTTCTTAGAGCGACAAAATATCTGGCTTTGACTCTTTTTGAATCCTTTTTCCAATAATTGAACTGTGGATTAGACTTACCTTTCACGGCGATGATAATGCTGGGTTTCCTTTCTCTCATCATAATCTATGACGATGATGATGACGAGGATGATGATGATGATGATTTTGGTGATGCTCCAGTAGCTATGATAATGAAGATCAGTTGATGATATGACTTTTTTTGCGTTGGTTTCTGGTTCCATCTACTACTGCTCTTGCTGCGATATATGGCGACCTTGTCCTTGAGAAGCGGCGGGCATGTTGTTTGCTGCATTAGGTGGATGTGACACACGTGTACAGGAGGAGATTGATGTAGGGACATACATGAAAGATGAAGACAGAAGTAAGACATGATTCTGTACTTGACTTTCGAAATGCTCTCCTATTTTATCACGTGATGGATGATGTGACGGCGAAAGTAATCCTCGCATAATTATGATGGCAACGGTTGATGATGATTTGCTTTCTTTTCTTTCTTACCCATTCCCATAATGACTCCATTGTTCTGGTACATGCATTACCATTGTTTTGAGTATTTATTCATGCTTTTGTTTTTGTTTGTGATGTAACTTTTCGTTTGGTTGAATGGAGGAAGTGAGGGGGGGTACTTTACAGTTCAGCTAGTTCCTTACTGTCTACTTCAAGGCGTTGTTTGTTCCTGTAGCGCATTATGACCGCGAATACGATGCCATTAACAATAAATAGGGCAGCGATAATCATTGACGGAATCACGATGTCTGAAATGGTAAAAACAAAAAAAAAGGTGAGCGAAGATACTTGAAAGAACTAGTATTTTGGCATTGTGAACGAATGTAGCAAGTGTTTACAGTGGTACCAAAACATTAATTGTTTAAATTTGTTGAATTCATTATCGCAATATCCAGCAACATGTAGACACCAAAGCATAGACATTTTATGAGGAAGTAGATGCTTAGTTGTTTAGATGATGTTGTGTACCACACATTATATTTTCGGATAAAGCCTGTGCCCGTCACATTTCGGACATTGTGATGTCCGTAATGTCAGCAAAAAATAATTCAACGAAACCGATTGTTTATTTCAGTATAATAGAGTAATATATATGTACAGTAAAAACAGTTCTCTAGCTTTCTCTGGTACATCAGATTCCGTACAGTATCCTCAGATATACTAATGGTGGCGTTTCTTCATGTTCTCTTGTTAGTTTCAAAGAGTTTCCGCTTAACCAGATCCCAGTATTTTTCTATAGAGTAAAGTTCTGGACAGTAAGGCGAATTGGCTTTTTTTGGACACATTTTTGACCTATTGAATAAATTTATAAATTTTAAATTTGGTGTATTTACTTTTCCACATTTCAATTATTTCATACATTCAATATGGCGATTGGAAGAAATCACAGTTTTGCCAAAAAGCCAATTTATCTCCACAATGGCTACTATAAAACCATTTGGTCATTTGGCGACTTTCTTCAATGCCAATTTGCCGCTTAATTCATTTACTGGTGGCAAAATGGTTTTAAAATGATTGAGTAAGGATGAGAGTTGATCTTCCAGGTACTTCAGCATGCGCTTCGAGGCACTGGCATGTCCTCCAACGGTGCGTTCAGCTCACTGCCCCGCTTCACAGTTGCTGACCAATAGCAGTTCCGCTTTGTGGTGAGCTCCCTGCAGCTTTTCCCCATGCATCCAGTCTCGTGTCGGTCGCTTCGGCCGCCAACATCTCTAACTTTCCCAGCGTCTCACTTGAAATGGTCAGAGCGACGTCGTCCACAAAACCAACCTCCTCGACTCTAATCGGCAGATTCAGTGTCCACTCGCCGTTGTACGCCACTTTCTGCCCCATTTCTAGCGCGTCGGGTCAAGAACGGAACCTTATGGAACAGCCGTGATGCTAAACGACCTCTGCCCTATTTCTGTAAGTTAAAGGGTATCCCACATCAAATTGCATCACGGAAAAAACGCTGTAGAAAATTACTAAGTTGACCGATCCTTTTCAAACTTTCAGACAATAAAATATAACCCATTAATATGCTTTTGGTGTATTTATTTCATTCAACTTCAATACCATAACCGTAATCTCGCACCTTACGCTTAACTCCACTCATTAGGTTCAGTACAACATTTGGCTGCCGCTTCTTATGTACAGAAACCCACTTTTTCTCCATGTCTTCCTCCAGATTTGACCTCCTTGGGATGCTTCCGTAGTGCCTGGTTCATAATAGCTCAGTTGTTTTCGATGGGCCTTAGTTCCGGTGCGTTGGGGGGCTTCATGTCCTTGGATACCTGCCCTATTTCAACATTTGAATAGTGGCACATAGTTAGATCCGGTAAGAAGATCGCAAGGCCCTCGTGTTGCTTCAAAAGAGGAAGCAGACGCTTCTGTAGACAATCCTTGAAGTAGATCTCCCCGTTTACAGTCCCGGTAGTCACTAACGGCGCTCCCTGTTTGCCACATGGGCAGATCGCTGGCCAAATCATGTATTTCTTGGCAAAATTTGAATGTGTCTGCTTCCTTACTTCCTTCGGAACATCAAACTTGTGCTGAGCAGTGAAGAACAGTAACCCCGGAAGCTGCCGGAAATCCGCCTTGACCTCATTCATGATGAGACAATGAGGCTTCGTCTGCATCTGTGTGTACAGTTTCCGGGTCCGTGACTTTTCCAAATCTTCTGCACTTTGCACGTATGCAATCCCTCCCGGTCATTGGCTCTCCGAACGAAAGACTTGGACAGATTCAACTTTTTGGCCACATTCCTGACCGAAGCATTGGGATTCCGCTTAAACGCTGTCACAACACGCTGGTGATCCTGATCCTTCATAGAATATCCATTCCGACCGCATTTCTCCTTCCGTTCGACACTCAGAGTTTAGTAGTATCGTTTATTCACACGACTCACTATTGACTGCACGATTCCGAGTTGTTTTCCGATGCCCCGATGAGAGAGTTGAGGATTTTTCAAGTGCTTGCACAAATTCAATTCGCGACGTTGATTTTCGGGTGATGCTATTTTTTCTAATTTTCGAAAAATTTACAGCGATAAAAATATAACAAAAAAAAAAACTCTTAACTATTTCTATTCAAATTCTCAAGAAAAAATACCCAAGAGGGAATTTGCTACTGCGTTTTTTCCGTGATGCAATTTGATGTGGGACACCCTTTAGAACGCCATTCTGTAAGTAACTATTCAGAACCCTCAATCTGTGCAGAGATTTGGCAAAGGCTTCCCAACTTGCACCTCTGCAAAAAAATCTTTGCCAAGATTTGGCCAAAAAATTGCCAAGAACATAACAACAACAGAGCTCCCAAGGAATCTGCAGCGCTGCAAGAAGTTTGGCCAGCTCATAGGTTTGTTTTCAATATGTTTAGCAAAATTGAATCGTTTTCAAGAAGATGGCATATATTTTACGAATGCTAATAGAAAAGCAGTAAAAGGATTTCAGCGATCTTCGATGCGATTATCTTGCCACCTGGTGGTGAAGCATGCATCGCCAATCCTAGCAACCCCGTTGTAAACAGAAAAAAAGACAGCGTTGTCAGTTGATTTTGCTGGTTTGGATAAATTTAATTTATTCATACTGCCAGCTCCACCCGGAGCGAATTAGTTCAACATCGCCAGGCAATTCATGTTTACAAAGAAGGCAACATCATCGAACGACCGTAAAGTACAGCAGAAACTGACGAGGAAGACCGAGGGCAAGATTGCCTCATCGTTCTGCGCCTTTGGCTGAGAAGTTGGTAAAACCGGCCAAACGGTGAAGAAACCTAGGCAAGATCTAGGGCAGGACGTGCCAGCTCAGAATAATATGCCCTCTTATAAATTTATGTTTGCTATGATACGGAGGTCGCTCCAGTGATGCCAGATATGTTTACACTCCGACTTTTCCAACGACGAATCGATATAAAGTAAAAGATGCGATTCAATGAAGCTGAAAACATTCCATCCAATCGAGTATTTAGCAAATTACCTCTTAAGCTTGGTAACCTGCTCTTTCACACGAAAAATTTCACCTCGTAGTCTAAAATGTGACGTAGTGTCTCCTCCCAGTATTGGTACATGTTCAATGTTTTCAACAATTTAAATTTCCGGAAATCCTCTATTTGATGCAGCATAGCCTTTTTTACACTATTCTCACCACCATCAATGTTCTCAACCACCTACATTTTCTGCTACTCTTCATTCGGCGGAGTGACGGCAATTGTTATATTCCAAGTTCCATTGACATTTCTGTTGCTGTTCTGGAAATGAAGCTGCATCAAACTAAACGTTAATTTATGAGGTTTCATTATTGTCACCTTCATCATCAAGTATCACGCAAAGGAGGATGAAGTCTTTTGGCTGGCTTCATTCATTATGCCTATTATGCCAAAAGATAACTGGAGGAGTTTGATCGGCTGAAGATAAACGTTGTACCGAAGACCGTACAAAGCTCAAACGGAGGATTTGTTCCAATAATTTCGTGGTCAAACCAGAGGAGTAGCTGATAGCCAAGGCCACGAAATAGCTAAAGAACATGCCGATGGTCACGACAGCTCATTTTCAGATGTTTCATTAAAGACGTTCATGAGTCAATAAAAACAATGGTCTTTGTTAGTTATATGTATACCAGATTGATTTGTAGAAATCATATCAATTTCATGTTACGGGCGTAAATAAATTTGTGAACAAGTATTTCATTTGCCGATTTCTCGGAAATATAAACTGATTATCACAAACAAATAATATCAAATTATAGAGAAAACCTCTACCGGATTATAATGTTAGCCCTATACACACATACATTATGTTTTTATTTGCTAGAACTCAGCAATAAGAGTGTTTGTTGCCAAAGCAGTTACTGCCAAATTGTGAAGTACTTTGGATATTAGGGTGGTTCAAATCATGGATTCAGCCCACCCCACTCAATCAAAGCTATCAAAGCATCGATTGAGTTTGTTTAGAACTGACTGGATGCCTCGAACCACCCAACTGTATATATGATTTTTTTCAAATTTACTTTGTTCGAAAATATTTTGTTGAATTACACTTACCATAAACGGTGTCTGCTTTGTTGTCAGACATGGTTTCAGACTCACTTATTTTACGCTTTTGCTCGTAATGGGACACTAGACCACTTCCTTCAGTGGCGCGTTTTTCTGGAAATAAATAATAAAAATACATTATTAATGGTTTATTGAGTACCACTCAATTACATAGATTGCCAATACGACCTGGTATTAACAACACAGTTAGCGCTGATAAGATTCATCTGCTTATAAATCAACGTCTGAACTTGAACTCGGATTTTGATTTGTGAACAAAATTAATCACTACATAAAGCCTCGTACTGATATCAGCGATAGTAGTATACTGCCTCAATTGACCATAATGCAAACGGCCAACAGCAACGGCACCATCATATGCTTATTCGCAGCTCTACTGATACCGACCACTCGTATCTCGTTTGAAACTTGTATTGTGAGACCTGCCCATTCCGAGCGACTTGAAGGCGACAAAAACCGACGACGGCGACCACGTGTTCCCTTCTGGCGCTTGTTTCAAGTTATTAACCAGTATTAAATGACTGATTCATTCAAAATATTTCTTTCTTATAACGTGATTTGGGTTTTGTGAATTGGGCGTTATGCAACATTTTATTGATCTATTTAACATTGCTGCTGCTAGCTATATAATGGTCGTAATAACCACGTTCATGGCATTCTTGACTATGGTCATGATAACTATTTTCATAGTCGGCTGAAAGTCACTATCTGCCATAGTTGTCCTAACCCTAATCCTAACTTTCACTTTTTTTAAACAATATTTAAAAAAAAACTTTTTTGAGCGTATTAGTAGAACGATTGTGATTGGGAAACTAGGAGAATTTAAAATTAACACATCATTTGATCACTTTAAAAAAAAATAAAAACACTTTTTCAAATTTTCGCTAGTAAACGCGAGCAAATTCCTTTGAATTCTACTACGAGCTTATCTTTTGACAGATAGGCCTATTTCGTCTGCTACTTACAGACTTCTTCAGTGTCGAGTGCTCGGTGAACAATGATAGCACCTATTGTGCGACAACCTGTAACATTACAACAACTCCCTACTTGTCAGCTTCTAGTGAGCACCAGTTTTGTAAACAGTTATTTCGACTTAGTAAGATTCATTTGCCGATACAGGTATACCACGATAGTACGTACATCACCTTTCTGACTTCAAATCGAAACTGCATAAATACTACTGGTTGTATCGAAAATCTAATACAACCAAAAGACAGAGCAAAAAATTGCTCTTTCTTTTGTTCAAACAAGTTTTCAGATACAAACAGTAGTTTTTATGCAATTTCGATTTGAAGTGCGAATGTTGATATACGTACTATCGAGGTATACCTGTTACTGGTTTTAAAGCTTGTTTAAAATATGACGTAGGTATGTATGGTGGAGCGCTTGATTAGTTCTACAACTTGTATTGCTGTATTGCTTTAAGGCGTGTTGTGTGTGTGTGTATATATACAATTCAACGCCCACCGTCCCACAGTGATTTTATGGAAGAAAAATGTTTGCAGTTAAACGAACTGTTGTCGCCTCGACAGACATTTTTAGCCTGGGAGATAAAAGGAGATAGCTCTGTTGTGTTCCAGTGACCCATCTCAGAATGTGGTTACTCACGTCCATTCCGAGGTCTCTTTCACGTACAACAAGCCCCGCAAACACAGTACAAACATCAAATGGATGGTACTGTGCATACACTTCCATCATCAAATCTTAGTGTTTTAAGGATGACACGTAGATCAGATAGATCTAACCGGATATTGTTGCTGATGGCCAGTCTTCATTTAGACGGCTTCCCTGTGATGCTAAAGGAAGCATTCATGTCTTTACAGAAGTAACACTCCGCTATTCGGCAATTATTTTCACATCATCCTTTTCGAATGGAACAGCCCGAATACAATTAGTGCTTCGCGCACAAGTGCAATACAAAGAAAATTACAGGTCAAAAAACACTTCCGAGAAGAAATATAACTTGAAAAATCACAAACATTGTATAACGAAAGAAAAAAAACCTTCAAAGCTATCCATCTGTACACCACGTTATGTGCCAACCACTCACGAGCGTATGCGCGTTAAGAGTCACCCACAATTGATACGTTGCGGATGCGTTGACGTAAATTTGACAGAAAACCTATGGGAAAACTGTCAAATTCACGCAAACGCATCCGCAACGTATCAATTGTGGGTGACTCTTTAGCCTCGTTCGTTGCTTCTGACCAGCAAATGGCCGTTTTCTACATTGCTCTGGTTTTATTTTTTCTCTCTGCACAAACTGCCAACAATCAGATTCCCCCGCTATGAGGCGACTCTATATCGACTTCTAAACTGTTTATAATCATTATGTCACTCGCGACAAAGTGGAAAAATACTCTAATTTAATCATTTATGTCCGCGTGGCTCAATACTAACAGCACTAACAAACACTAAGCTGATATTAACTCTTCCTCCGGGTGCGGGGGCGAGGCACAAAAAACGAAAACAAAACGGGGAAAAACGACCGACCATCACACATTTTTGGAAGGAATCGATTATGTTCACTACATCTTACACAAACCACGTGGAGATTTTATGATTTCACTGTTCGTTTAGGTTGAATTACGAATATATTTTTGATTTTTTTTTTAGCGAAAGGGACGCAGAAAAAAAACACGTCCAAGCACGGGTTGCTGCGATCTCTATCGAGTTGAAAAAAATATGATAACAAAACAAAAACTCTGTAGAACTTCACCGTAAAGCTTACAATTCAGCTGTATTGCCTTAAGGCGTGTTAGGGTAAAATTCAAATGAATGAACCTATTACACACGGAGGAATTAAAGTACTCACAAATGGGTGTTTTTTCACCCACATTGAAGATGAGTGGACTAACCCACAAGGTGTTAAATAGTATTTTCAAAAATTGTTCAGGAAAATTTCAATAAATTAAGAAAGGAATTAGAACACTGAATTTAATGATATTTTATCTAAGCAATATTACTTCGAGAAAATACTAAACATTTATGTTTTACGAGTTTATAAAAAAAGTGCTTCTAATTTGTAAAATCACTTTCCTTCGTAAACTTTCTGGGTCCAGCTTATCCCTTAGCATATCAATGCTTGACATTTTTATCCCGAATTAGGAGCTGGAAATAAAACTAAATACCAAAGCGAGGTTCAATATAAGAATGCCTATATAAGAATTAAAAACACCCACCTCTTGGACTACAAGAGGCTGTTTTAAGGTGGGTACTTTTAGCTCACATTGTATTTTTCGAAATCACCCGTCTTATTGACAGCTTCATATAGCTGCCGCAGGTGGCTGATTTTTATACATAAAATGTGTAATCTCAAATCTCCGTGCACTTTACTGGGAGACAATCATGTGGTAATAAGCAAGCCCAACAATTTGAACTTGCATTGTATTTTAACTCTAAATTTCTGAAACGAGTTGTCGGTAAATGCATATAATCGAATCGAAATGACAATTTAACTGGTGAGCACTATCAACAAGCAGCTGCGTGTAGATTGTGGTACGCCAACAATCATCGCCATGGATGTATGCATTAAGAGAGTGGACCATATGCGGGCAGGTTTTGAGCCATTATCAACAATACAAATTTTCACATTACTCAATGAAGGCGACAATGCGCGTTGGATGTATGCAACATATGAACCTAGTACAAGTGCCTGCCTACTTGATTGAGAGTGAGTGAGTTGGTTGGCGAGGGAGAGCAAGCAAATTTGGTTATCTGTGCTAATTGAATATTCAAATGAATTGGAGGGTAGTCGGTTCGCTAGTCGATGTAATTTCATTGGAGGAAATTGAAATTATAAGAAAAAAAGTTTCTCACGCCTAGTATCATTGGGAAGTATATATGTACACAGGTAAAATAAAAATAGATATCGCATCAAAATAGAGGTACATCGATCATGTCGGACATAAGGTTTAATTTGCAATGTTGTTCGCAAATTTGCAAGCGAATGTACAAGCGAATATCAGTTTGGTATTACCTATCGTGATAGATAAAGGGCGAACACGAAATTATTGCGACACATTCAACAGGGCATAACTTTTTTACCATTGGGTAAAAATCAACCAAATTTTGCACACTTTCTCATTGATGTGTATTGTTTACATGCTGTCAAACTCAAAGTCGTGTTTTTCGATTCAACGAAAATGGAGGTGAACCAACGCGAGTCGAGAGAACAAATTCTTTCCAAACACCTGGAATTTCCTGACCTGTCGCACCGGCAGTTGGGAAAAATGTTGAACATTCACCATTCAACCGTCTCCAGAGTGTTGAAGCGGTTCCAGGAGCGGTTGACGTTGGACCACGGCAAAGGAGCTGGAAGAAAACCGGGACAGGAGAACAAAAAGACGGAGGGAAAGGTGAAGCGGATGATTAAAGCAAATCCCAACGTCTCAAGCCGTGATTTGGCTAAAAAAATCGGCATGTCGCAGAGCTACGTCTAGAATGCAAAGAAGAGAGCTGGACTACATACATACAAGGTACAGAACTTCCCAAACCGCGATGAGCGGCAACAATCGACGGCTTAAACTCGGGCACGGAAGCTCTACGAGAAGATGCTGACAAAATATGGCTGCTGTGTGATGGACGACGAAACGTATATAAAAGCCGATTTTAAGCAAATTCCGGGGTTGGAGTTTTTCACCGGCAAGAGCAAGTTCTATGTGGACGACAAATTTAAGAAGAAGAAAATGTTGAAGTTCGCCTCCAAATATCTCATTTGGCAGGCCATCTGCTCTTGCGGACTGAGGAGTGAGCCTTTCGTGACAAAGGGCACAGTAAATGGCGAGATCTACAAATCTGAGTGCCTCGAGAAACGCCTTTTGCCGTTCTTGCAGCAGGATGACGAAGCTCCGCTATTTTGGCCAGATTTGTCATCATGCCACTATTCTAAAAGTGTCCTGGAGTGGTATGAGGCCAATTCTGTCCATTTTGTTCCAAAGGACATGAATCCGCCAAATTGTCCGGAACTGCGCCAAGTGGAGCAGTACTGGGCAATGATGAAGCGGGAACTTCGGAAGAGCAAGAAGACAGTCAAAGACGAGAAGACCATGTTGAGAAAATGAAAAAAAAAATTGAGAAACTGGTACCGGATGACACTGTAAAGACTTTGATGGAGGGCATCAAGCGAAAATGCGTTCAATTTTACACTCAAGGCTCCATCGATTAACTTTTCTTTTGATTTTTGAAGTAAATATATGTATAAAACTACCATAAAATTTTGGTTTGATTCTGAACATTATAAGAAAATTGGCATGACATTTTCGGTGTCGCAATAATTTCGTGTTCGCCCTTTAATTTGATAAGTTGATTTCCCTCTGATAAGTTGATTTCCATTTGATAAGTAATTGCATTCAAATTTTTTCCTGTGAATGAAATTCTCTTCATAGTTTATCTCTTCCCAATACAACTGCAAATTGATTCAGTAACGATGCAAAAAATATGATTGAATCTTGCAGATTGTACTCGAAAAATAATGCAACACTTTCTTTTGTGCATAACATTATTGCATGGGTAAAAATTGATGAAATTTTGGGTAAAAGTTTAGAGTGTAATATTTACATGTGAGAAATTTCGTCACAATCGGTCAAGTGGTTACCGAGATGGCTTCCAATCGATGGCTTTGATTGATGACCAAACGTACTTCAATCTCGATTTTAAGCAGCTTCCCAGTCAAAAGTTTTACATTGCGACTGGACGTGGGGATGTGCCGGAAAGATTCAAGTTCATATTTGCCGACAAGTTTGAGAGTAGGCCATGATTTGGGAAGCGATTTGTAGTTGTCGCCTGAAAACGGGACCATTCGTCACATCCTCGGCGATGACATCCCAAGTTTACATCGAAGAATGCGTGTGTTGCCGTTCATCCGCAAGCATATAGCCAAAGTCATCTTTTGGCTCGATTTGGCCAGCTGCCACTACTTCAAGGTGGTTCTGGAGTGGTATGTTGCCAACAAGGTCGATTTCGCGGCGGGGTATTCAAGGACAACCAGCAAATGCGGGAAAAATGGAAGAAATTCCGTCGATTCCGTGTCCATTTCCATTGGAGAAATGTAACCGAGTAGTTATAGGTGAAACTGGCCATAGAATGTCGAAATTTGACACGAGCCGCTTGGATTTGGACGAAATTTCGCAAACATATCAATATAACAGAATACGTATTTGGACATAAGGATATAACGTTTGTATTAAAAAAAAGGACAAAAATGGACGATTTTTAATGGGTTTACCTTCACTTGCACTGACGAAACTACCCATGCAGCATTGTTGCGCACACCCCTAGTGCAGCAAAGCACCGCTTATCCAGCTGTCAAAACTGAGTGCCCCTTCATCGGACAGTGACACTACATCCAATGAAAGAGAGGCTGCAGACAAAGAAAACCTCAGAAGAACGTAGAGAACGTGCTAAATTTGTTGCTAGTTTTAAGAAGTTTCTATTTTTCGTTGCTGAATAAGTGAATTGTTTAATTTTCCAACAATCATATCAATACACCTGTTAGCTGGTTTCTATTAACTTCAGGTATAGTTTTTTAAACATTTCAAGTGCATTTGATAATCATCTATTATAGGTTACGTGAAGGCTTATAACAAATTAACTCTATCGTCAGTGTACTTTCTGCTCACCATTTGGAGGAATCACAAATATATTTAGCGAAGCGCACATTTGATTCGGGTATAAATGTAAAGACCCACAACGAAATTAATCTGCCGAGAACAAAAACAGCATTAATAATTCGATTTGTTCTTCATGATGCTGCCGCAAAGCATCAATCTAGTAACCATGAGTCAGCAGACAAAATTTGACAGCCCTATCAGTCAAACTCCAACCGTGATGGCAAAACAGTGAAGCAACCCGTTCAGAAGTGTGCGCGTTCAAAGAACGGCACCCTGCCGAGTTGAAAACGGGCATCGTACGGTACTTTGTGGACGCAAGATACGCCTGTTCCGGCATCTACAACATCTTGGCACTATTACAGATCAATCAGAGCATCGAAAGAAAGCCCGGTTCCGGACGGCCGACAACCCTGAGCGACAAGAAGCTCCAAAGGATGCTGAAGAGCAACCGAGGGAAAAGTGGCTTCATGGTTCAACCGGCCAAACAGTGAAAAAGTACCTGGCGAACATACCTGGCGATCGTTGGAGGAGATGGCTGAATATCAATGTGGTACCCAAGCCCAGCTGCGTCCAATCGACAATTTCTGGACCAAGCGTAAGAAATGAAGCGTAAGATCTACTCCAACAATTTTGTCGCGAAAACTGAAGAGGAATTGATAAGTAAAACGAAGGAAGAACTCGTTCGCCATGGCGAATGTTTCGGTTATCTGCCGGAAGGCCACTCGTAAGGGCGTAGAATTTTTTTGCATGTAACCTTAAATAATTACCTTCCATGAGAAAATAATCAAAAGCAATTATATGTCTTAGCTTTTTTTTATCAACATCCGAAAAAAAAAGTCCATTTTTAAAATGCAAACGTTATTGTTTGGACTCAAGAGTAACTTTTGAGAAGGGCTTATGTGTTGTTGATAATACAGCTTTAAGAAAACAGTAACTCGGAAATCGTTCGTTTTAGAGAAAAAGCGTCTGAAAAGAAATGGCAGGGAATCAAAATGTTCATGAAAAAAACATGCACTAAAAAAAAAATTAACACTGAAAAAATCACATTTTTTTTATTTTTAGATAGATATTCCCTGCAGTTTCTTTTCAGAAACTTTTTTTGTAAAACGAACTATTTCCGAGTTACTGCTTTTCTAAAACTGTTGTATCAAAAACACATAAGCCCTTCGCAATAGTCAATCTCGTATCAAAACGACCGTTTCTCATTCCAAAACACTTACACTGTTATTCCGAACATGTTTTCAAATTTTCGGCCAAATCTTAAAAACTAAAGTTTTGACATTTACTGATTTGGCGTATAATGGCCAAACCATCTAATGCTGTAACTTTGAAGTTTTAATAAAAGTACTATAAAGCAACCATTAAAGGACTTTTTCAACTTATTGAATCGTGGATTACACGTCTTTTTGAGCGTATCAATTTACTTTCAGGGATAAGTCAACAGATCTTACTCAAAAATTAAAAAAGAAATTTGTTCATAGATTTTTGTTATCTTTATGACAAATCGATATTCTTTCATCCTATAATCTCTACTGAAACAGGATAACCTGAAGTAGATCATTGATGTCATTTATGCTATATTTATGGGATATTAATTTATTTCATATGAATCAGGGGGTAAACTTTTCCTTTTTATGAACAATATAAAATTACCTATGAATAACAGTCGGTTGGAAAAAAATCGAATCAAAATGAATCACGGTTTGAATGAAATCGAATGTCATGAATAAATAAAGTGTCAATTTGTGGCTCTTATGTATTCCAACAAATTTTCTTTTAGTTTAATTTTCAACCTCTATAAGCCAGAAAATTTAAACTCGAAAAACCCCTACCTAATTGAACAAAAATGCTTTCCTCTTATAAAATTTCTACTTCACATTTTATTCCACATAACAAATTTTATGATCTACACTAACTGGATTTGTTATAATTTATTATCATTTTTAAAGACTGTTTTTGACGAACGTTACTTTTTAGTTGGAACCTAAACTTTGAATGTTACCGGTATATTTTTGGATATGAAATTATGCTTATTATAAGGAGTTTTATTTCAATAAGCGAATACATTCTTTATCAAATTGATATAATTTGAAATTATTTCACATAATTTGCTCTCAACATTTGTTGTCAGGATGAGCTCAATGCTAATAAAACTAATAAATATTGTGATATCCAATAAGTATTTATGTCTGTTTATTCAGCTCTAATGATAACTTATTCAGTAATCAAAAAATGATATTCTGATTTTAAAATTTGCTATCAATTTGGTATAAAACTTTATTAGGGCGATTGCCAGTACAGTCGCGATGCTGCAGAGATGAAGAAATGGTGGAATAAAATGGCCGTTAAAATGCCTGTGAAATAAGACTGTTGATGTTTTTTTCCTGAAAGTCCAATTATATAACTTTACTTTTACTGCTCATTTGCTTTATTTCATTATTACAGTCCCGATATAAAGCCTGTCCACGTTAAATTTCGGACACCTTTTCTTTCAGTGTAGAATTTGAATTATTTCACGGATGGAACGTTTCACGTATATGACAGTTGAAACTCTCCACTTTATTTCGTGATACATGTTTACATTCTTCAGCAAAATGGCGTCGAATCAAGTGGAAGTGCGTAAATGCATTTTGTACGAACAGCAGTAAAATGTGTTTGCAAATCATTTGACCAACGCTTGACTGTGGATTCGAAGTGAAACAAATCGAAACATATGCTTCTGCCAAACGAACAAGAATGTGGTTGCCATTATTGAGAATAATCCCAATCTTTCTGTGCGAAATGTGGCTAGCAAAGTTGGGAAGTCAAAATCATACCTACAAAAGGTGAAGCAGAGGCCAGGACTGAAGGCGTACTAAGTGAACATGGTGCCCAACGGTGATGACAAGTAAAATTACACTGCAAAAAGTCGCGCAAATGAGCTTTACACCAATTTTTTGCAAACATTTTCTGTATCATAGTGACGACGAAACATAGACTGGTTTTAACAGCCTCCATGTCTAATGCAATGTAAAGGAACACTGTTGCTGATAATTTCCGGACAAAGAAGGTGTCCGAATTCCCTAAGAAGTATTTGATTTGACAGGCCATTTAAAATCTTAAAGTTTCGTCTCTACCGGCACTATCAATAAGGATGTGTACGAGAAAGATTGTCTACAAAAGCGGTTGCTACCGTTTATCATAAGCCACGACTCTCCAGCTCTGTTTTGGCCTGACTTGGCCTCTTGTCACTATGCGAAATCCGTCCTGGAATGGTATAAGGTACAAGAGGTCAAATACGTGACACAAACATCCAATCCACCAAACTGTGCAGAACCTCGCCCAATAGAGAAGTACTGGGCTCTCGTTAAGCGGACACTTTTCGAAATTAAGAAGAAAGTAAATGGTACCGATGATTTCAAGAGAAGATGGACTATCCTCAAGGCGGACGTATCTGAGGATACCATATGGAATCTGATGGCGGTCGTACCACAGACAGTTCGAGAATGTTACAGAAAGAGGGATTGACATCTTAATCAACTGTTTCTAATGAAGATAGGGTAGGTAACGACTTAAACACCCCGGGACCCTATTCCAAGCACGGGGTTAACGTTAACCTACAACGTTCCATCTAGTGAAGCACCATATAGCAAAAAATGAGCGTTGTAGGTTAACGTTTACCCCGTGCTTGGAATAGGGTCCCGGAGTGCTTAAGCCGTTCCCTACCCTATAACTCTATTTATTTAATCTATTTTGTTGAATTATGTGTAGGTTTTTTTGCTGCTATTATTTTGGTGACTAAAATTTAACGTGGACAGGCTTTAGAGCTGCTTTCTTCCGTCCAGATATTATGTTTTCGAAACCGCTTATATATCCGGAAAAATTAGGTTGAAAATCCACAAAAACGTATTCATAACATAAGCTACCCTAACTGTTGCAATATTTATCTAATGGATGATTTATTATTTCTATTCGAACATAATAAAAATAAACCTTAATCTACGTTCTTTTTGGACATACGCAAATTAACTGCTAATGCAAGTTGCTTCCTATCAGTTTGACAGCACGGATTCTGGCAAAAAGAGATTTATCAAATACTTAAAAAAACACATTAGCAACGCCGAGGAAAATACCCCATCCCATGTCCAGAAATCAGCCCGAACCGCTTTTCCATCTGAACTTTTTACTTCCCGTTTTACACGCATCTAAGCGTTCTAAAAATCGAAACCGTACATTTTCATCCGAAGTTCCAGTAATTTATATCAATTATTCAGGTTCACCATCTCCATATCCGGCTTTGTAGCGATTTCCCACGCTGTGAAGTTTGTCGGAAAACGCTCGGCTCTGAGCATGAACCCACACAGGATGGTAAGAATTTAGTCGTTAAAATTGGTTGCGATGAAAAATAGAATGCTAATTACAGGGCCATTTGAGGCTTGCTTTCGAAGTTGCCAACGGGGTTGTAAATAACCCTGCTGAAAGCATCACTTTGGGGAGCTCTTCTTGATCGCATTTGCTGGTAATTTGTTAGCATCTCTCATGAGACCATCAAATGCCTGAAATGGCAATTTATGGTAGAACTTTTTTCCCTCGGGGCATTCATCAAGAACAAACACTGAAAGGATGCTTTACATGACCTAGAGAAAAAAAAGTTAGTTTTCCTCCTTTATAATCGAATGTTACATATCGCAGGCGTTACAGTATCTACGACAAACGTGATAGCTGTCGTGAGGAGGTGGGTAGCTAGGAGGTTGGTTGAATGTTTACTTTCCCACTCTAGAGAAAACAGCCTGTGGTGTTGTTGTTTGTCGTATCAACAACATATGATGCTGGTGATTTTCAGTCGCTCTAATGTTTTTGCACAACTACATATGCGTATGGGCGACACTTTTAGTTTGTTTGAGATGCATAGGTACAAACTTATTCAATTACCTTGAAAGTTGTGTAGCTTATTGGGACATTCCATTAACAGAATTAATTGCGTGCCGAGTTTAAAGAACATGTACAGTTAAACCATAGACTAACTCTAAGACTAGTAGGTCCCGAACAAATACGATTTTTTTCTTGGCTCAGTCAGTACTAGAACATCGGTCCCAAGCTCGGTCCCAAGCTCAATAATGCGCCCCTAATAATGAACTCGCATGAACACTTTCAAATATTCTGTCAAAATAACCCAGCAAATCAAAACAAAGGCGCAAATATGCATAGCAAGGTGCTGACTTCAAGGTGTACTTCGGACCAAGGGGTTCTACAACAGTGAACCAATTTCAAATCGCTAGTTGCATATTGATTGTTGGTTAAACGGGGTGCCTTTAATCGGTGATGGGTTCTTAGGCCGAATATTGGTTAGGTTGCATGCTATTAGGCCGAATGTTATCAGTTTCTTGCCTCAGGTTAAAATAAAAACTAGGTTGAATCTTCAGCCTATATGGCTTATGAAATAATTGGAGGAACTCGACACGATTAAAAAAAGGAGCAATTTCACGTGAAAGTTCCATGGTTTCACTTCGAAAAGATAACAAGTTAAAATAAAAGATTTTGGATTATTGAATAAATAATAACAGGCCATGGTTGAAAATCACCCTAATATTTCATTGCTTTGAGTCCCAATGATTTCAAGAAATAAAGGGTGAAACGGTCAAAAATTGGGCAAACATGATTAAATGCAAACTAATTAGTTTACTATATAAATGATCAATCTTTGTTTCTTTTTGAAGATCATTGTCTACAAAATACAAGAAAACTATTTGACTTGTCTTCTGATTTTCCAAATGCGAGCTGTCAGGCTTTACGTTTCACACCTTTCATCAAATTTTGTTCCGCTGTAATATCCACCTTATTTGATGCTGAACGCCAATTTGTCTGAAATATTTTTCACTTCGATCGGTTTTTTAGTTTTTTTTTGAAGTTCCTCTTTAGGATTGCCCAATATTTTTCAAATGGACGCACTTTCGGCGAGTTTGGAGGGTTTTTCTCCTTGGTTACAATTTGCACACTATTGGTGGTATATCTTCGCTGAGCCATTTTTCCGTAGTGGCAAGAAACGATGTCTGGCCAAAACAGCATGGAATAACTATGATTCTTCAAGAAAGGCAATAAGCGTTTTTGCAAGCATTCCTTTACATAAATATCTTCGTTGACAGTGCCAGTTGACATTCTTTTCTGCTTAAACTTATCTTGAACCTTTTCTTTTCCGGTAGCCATATAAAACTTGACCTGGGAGCTGATTGTAATCAGCCGTGACGTATGTTTCATCGTCCATTACGACGCTATCTATCTTGGTTATCAAACTCGTGTACAATGTTGACAATCCGACTCGTTTCTTTGCTCTTTGCACTGTTGTGTCAGACTTTCTCAGTTTGTTTCCGATATCTCTGATGGAAAGGTTAGGATTGCGTTAGAAAATGCTGGCCTCTATTTTTTCGGTCGCTGTGTCTTCTTGGTTTCGGTTTCCTCCTGAACTTTGCTTCTTGGCACTCGTCAAACGTGCTCCAAACAGGTTTAAAATATTCGACACGGTTTATTTGGCAATCTTGAGTGATTTTGCCAGGTTGGCATGGGAATCTACAAAATGAGGGCTGTTCAACTTCCTTAAATGCACGAATAAAAAACTACGTCATATTTGAGTCGACCATGTTTTTACCGTTCCATCCTTTATTAAGTGTGAGAACTTAGTCAGTATTTCAACTGTTACTAGATTTAAAATTAGAACAAACAGATTATAAATGAAAGAAAAAGGCATCTCCCATAAATATTCATTGATTTCATGTCCTAAAAGTTTTCAATAATTAGCAGATTCAAAGTTTTGAAATAAAAGTGAACTGGTTAAAGATGAAAAAGAGTTCTAAAAAATTCAAAAACACAAAGAGTTATGTTTGGGAAAATCTGTGAGCAAAATTACAGATGAAATAGCAAAATGGTGCAATAAGAACAATTACTGTAGGCTCTGCTCAATTATTTTCTATATTTCTTACTATGACCTTTTATATTCATTAGATAGATGGTAGAGGAACCGGCAATTGAAGTGCAACATTGAGACCAACATGTGAATTCAACAAAACAAAACCCTTTTTATTTCAAATTCACTCCAACTCACTTGCAATAGTTCACGGTTTGAAAAATTATTGAAATCGATGAAATTCAAGATGACATAAAAGAGAAGTGACCTGCTTCAAATGATCAAACATCGCATAGTTCACAGGTGCTCTTCTGGTATTAGATCTCATTTAGCCACTAGATGTCTCTTCAGGGTTTTTTTTAAAGCTTTCAAGTTTCTACTCACTTCTGAGTAGGCATTCCGACGAATTTGAGTCAATCAATCATTGAGTCAAATTTGGGTTATTTAGAAATAGTGTGTAGTCTTCAACGGGGTTACCCAATATGGCATGAGGTCGTTTGGCATAAGCTCACTCGGCATAAAATCGTTTAGCATTAAGTCATTTGGCATAAGATGATGAAAGTAGTAAATGAGAAGAAAGATTAGCAATTTCTTTTTAATTCCAACTACCTTTATTGCTTATCTTGACAGATACGCTGTCGAGTATTAGTACACGACACTGAAGAAGTCTGCACATTGTAGACGAAATTCCACTAAACAGCTCACACTGTCCTGGATAATTAGCGTGATTCCGAGAATGAAGTGACGTTTGTCACTTGGTGAACTCTCCATTTGATTTACCCAGAAGAGTCACGTCACTGCAGGTGACTTTTCTCACTTAACCAAGTAACAAACTTCACTTAGACTCTAGGAACAACCCTTGAAATGTTGGATAATCAATGACCATTTGGCATAAAACCCGTTTGGCATAATGACCATTTGGCATAAAACGAAGAAAAAGTTACAAACACTACGGTCATTTGGCATAAAAACCATTTGGCATATACATCGGAAAAAGAAAGCTGTTTCCGGTTTAGTTGGAATAATTGTAATTTAGCATAACTTGAACATTCAAAATTCAATTGGCATTAATTAACGAACAGTTTAAGAAAGATTGGGGAATTAAATTGAATTAGTAAATAAAACTTTCATCAGAAACATTTGATTTAATGACAATTCATCAAAAATACTAAAAAAATTAGATCAAGTTCTAAGCAATTGATTGTGTCCATTTTGCATTATGGTTTTGGTCCATCAATTTTAATTATAGAGAAACATAAATTATTTAGAATCATAATTTACCACAGAATGTAAATTTATTTGAGAAAATTTTAAAGAACCGCCTAATTAATAAAGAAGGGAGATTACAATACTCCCCATACTTGTGACAATTGCGTTTCTGTCGGTATTGAATGAATTATGCCAATCACTTTTAGTGAATCCATAAATTCATCAGGGAAGAAAATCTTTGGTTTTCAAATTTCAATTTTAACCCTGAAACCTATGAATGCCATATTTAGATGTACAGCCTATTTAAATAGAAGGGAATATTACTATGAATAAAAGCCAATGACATTGGATTCTATGTTATTTCAAGAGTGCTATGTCAAATGGTCATTAGGCCAAACTGCATTATGCCAAATGACCACTAAGCTCAAGTTATTGTAATCCCAAATGACTTTATGCTGAACGACTTCATGTTAAATGACCTTAAGCCATATGGGCTTCGCCCGTCTCCAACATACGAAAAAGTTCATTGGATTCAAGTCAGACGAATTCACTAGCCACTCCGTGCTAAAAATGAATCATGGAAAAAAGTTCAGCAATCTACAGTTGAGTCCGTTTCACTTTATGAGCCGGCGCGGAGTCCTGTAGGAAAATTCAAAAAGTTGAAGCAAATTAAGACTATGCCCACGGCTCAACAGCATTCTGTAGAACCCATTTCCGATAGGTTCTTTTAATTTATTTACATCATTCACGAACAAAAGCTAGTGGAGTTCGACCGTTATGGGAAGTTCCGGCTCAAACCATCCCTGAAATAGGTTTTTATCGTCGAGTGGCCGTCAAAACGTCGGAACTTTTTCTGTTAACCAAGCCCTATCGTTTTGCTTGTTTACGAATTGCTGAATACCGACGAAGATTTTTTCGCCCGTTAATACGATATTATCCAACTTTGCTTGCGTGACCCTTTGCAGCAATGCCTTAGCTTACATCACCCCCTCCTTCTTTTGCTTGATTGTAAGATCCGATTCATTTTGGATCATGTATGCTTGGTTTTTAGCCTTACGGTTTATGAACCTTTTGCACACTCTCAAACTAGCTCATGAACAATATCCTTCGGCTTTTTTTCCTGCTTTAAACCACAGAGAAAAGACATCCAGGCTCGAGCATTTTTTTTCTCTAATTTACTGTGTAAATTTTTAAAAGCAAACCGTTGGAAAAACAACGCCGCCTAGTATAGGTTTCACCAAACTAAAATTGACAGACTATCAAATTTAGAGGCGGGCAATTGGTGCCATCAACATACGATTCACCTAAACTAATGGAAACTAGCTGTAATTTTAAAATGGCAGATACCGAAATTCACACACGGAGGGCACTCCAGCTTGGATGTCTGTTCTTTGTGTTTAAACAACGCAAAAACTGCACTACATTTTGCTTCTACTTTCATTTTTCAGGTTCAAATACGATTACGAAAACAAATTGCACGCCTGCTGGCAGCTCAAACTCAGGGTGTAATTTTTGGTACAACATTTTAATAGCTCTAAATGTGTTGCAGCGCTTCATTTGGCGGACCTTGTATAATCGTTAATAATAATCATTTCCAGAAGACTTCAGTTCGGTTTTATTTCCATACGGGATCCTTGTGATTAAGAACTTGCGATTCACTTTTCGATAAGCTAATTGAGCTGAATAGGAAAAAGGGATAGTTTTTCGGCGTGAGTTTCCGCCTGTGTCACGGTATTTCCGTTCATCTTTTTAAGGACTGGAGCCGCCGCTGACGGTGGACGATTTTTATAACACTGATGACTTGAAGTTAAGCGGCAACTGTTTTGTTTTGTCATTGGCCAGTGACATTTAATGGTGATGGGTCAGGGATTGTAGTGAGTTGGATACATGAGAATTTAGGTTGTTTGTTTGTTAGGATGTCGGTTAAGTTAGTTCACTACGAGGTTTGGGTCACGACAAAGGATGACTATTCTCTTGTGGCGGTCGGGCTCTGGTCTTATTATTTTGTCCGTCACTCTGCTTTACGGTTTGGTCTATATCGTGATGAGGTTCATTGTTTGTTAAAATAGACTCGGTATCGCTGACCTCTAAGCCTGCACAGAAAAAAAATCCTAATTTTCATTATGATGTAAACATTAGAGCATGTAAAATTGTATTTCATTCTACACCAAGCAGCAACTTGCATGAAATATTTCTTATAAAGACGAGCTTTTGCATACAACGTTATCGACAGTACATGAAATGTCCTAGAACATCACACAATTGATAATGTAAGTTTGTATGTTTAGTGACGCTCTAATTATGTGCATGATATTGAATAGTAATTTACACTACTTTTTCGAGCTGTACTTTTGTAGTTTGTGTGAGATCACTCGTTATCATTTACGAGGTGAAAATTGTTGAATGTAGAGTCACCTTTCGAGTCTTTCACATCAAAGATATGGCCAAAAACCAAATATGTTGACCTTTACCTAATCTGATTACCCTTTTATTTATTTGTGCGAATTATTTGTTTTATTGTCAAAGGGCGCTTGTGTTGCTCAATATTCTTAGATTACTGACCCGGTGTTTTGAAGACCGAGCATTTCGGCTACAAGTGGAACAATTAACATGCTGTATAATAGATCGACATTCGAAAAGTTAGAAATATTCCGACGCGTCAGGCACGACATCACATTGAATCGATTTCAAAGATAGACGTGAGAATTTGGATAGCAATCGGTGTATTGAGCTGTAATTGAGGTGAATTGTGTTTATATCTATTCTCGTCAGATTTTATAACTATTATATATTTCAATACTAAACATGCTTAATTATAGAGAACATTCATATTTATCAATTTATTATCTCTTATCATCTTGAATCCATATCGATAATCAAAATTAGCGGTAAGGGTTGTGAAATATTTCATTTTATAGACTGAATTTATGAAATTTCTAATATCAATGTAATTTTCCCCTTTCCAGCACTTGCATAAACAAATCGTTGAATACTATTATTGCCAATATTTTCATCACATCGACGAACAATGCGTTCAGAGCCAAGTGATGTCTCACTGGAATCGAGCGCAGCATATTTCAATCGATTTGCAGTCAATTCACAGCGAAAGGTTTCCGATTGAGTACTTTTGATCAATATTGCAACACACGCATAAGGTCAGTTGCAACGATTTGAAATTTGACTTGAAGGAATGCAAAGTCTTATGTTGCAGCAGCTGTGCATTTTCTGTCAAGCTGATGCATTTTGATTTTCAGAGAACTAAAACTTATTCGTCAAATCAATTTTAAATGGATAACACTGAGACATTGTTTGTTCATTATTGCCAAATAGAACTTTGTTGAGACATTGTTTGTTCAGTATTGTCAAATAGTTCATTTCATAAACAAAATATATGGAAAATATAATTAATATTAACAAGCGAGTAAATTTCCCAACGTTTAATTTCAAACCAAAGGAGGAACGAAATTGTTTGCAATGTTTCATGCGCCATACGATAATCTTAGCAATCATTTATCCAACAGGCTAGATTCAGGGGTTGTCTGGCTTAAATTTGCATGAAATATCCCATTATTTTTTGCCACATCTAGCATTCCCTTTATGTGCATTAGATAGCACAGAAAACCCTCTAAACCCCCTAAGTTTTCATTTTGATGTACGTGTCAGTGCATTTAAAATTGTACTTCATTTCACATATAGCAACAATTTGCATGTAAAAGTTCTAGCAAAGACGAGCTTTCGCATAAAACATTATCCACATTGCATGGAATGTCCCAGAACTTCATACGATCTGTAACGTAAGTTTGTATGTTTTGTGACGCTCAATTTATGGACATAATTTTGAACAGAAGTTCACGCTACTTTTTCGCGCTGTGTGGTAAAGTGTAAGAAGGGTTCAGTCTTACCATCGGTGGATTAATTCGGTATTTTTTTTTCAAAAAATCATAACTTTTGAATCACTAGGCCGATTTTAAGTTAATTACGATATTCATTTTGGAAACTTGGATTACATTTGTTTTTAATGCTGTTCATGGTCTCGCGACCAAAAAACCTCTTTGTTTTTATATTTTTTGTAGAAATTCTAGATCTTTTTACATAACATATCAAAAAATTGGGAATTTATGTATTTTAGTTGTTGAGCTACAGTTTTTCAAAATTTTTTGCTTACTATTTTACCACGCGTTCATTTTTTAATTTTTTTTAAGAGCTAAGGGACGAGTTATAAACCACATGTTAGCATATTCAGGATTTTCAGAACTTTTCTTTGCCCTACATTTAAAAAAATGAATATGGATCATGTTCCCTCTGCCCGTTCCTAAAAAGATAACGTGGTTTATGGATGACCCGCAATGTTTATGATTAACTGATCTTTCAGTTCAATGACTCCACCCTTTTTGTGAATGCAGAATGATACCTAACCGGGTGTTGAAGAATTATATCCAACTATTTAACGCGTTCTGCTACTGCAGTATGGCCTCAAATGGTACGTACACTTTTGGATTTGCAGAATTATTTACAACTACACGCAAAAGAAAAATCTGCTGTAAAAACTACCATTTCGAGGTTTGAATTAAGCGCAAACACCAACAATTTTCACCTGATTATAAATGTGTTTGATTTTACCACCGACAAACCGACATGAGACTCATTATTCACTTTTGATCAAGAATCCATAACGACCGATTTATATGTGCAGCAATCCCAGCTGTCAAAACCTGTAGAATCATTTTATATAGATAAAATTAATTTGTCCAGATTTGCTCAGACATGAATCTTCTTATCAAGTTTTCGTGGCTTCAATAAACGTTCTCAGCGAACACGAAGATAGATATCAGTAATATGATTTGAACAGATATATTAAGACATTTTCTATTGTCATTCTTGTCGGTTTGTCGGTGATTTTACAATGCCTACAATTGAAGTTAACCATGGTTGATATCAACATGACGTCTGTCAAATATACAACACAGTTCGGGTTTGACCACGGTGGAGTGCAGTTGACTGCTTGCGATCGAGTAATTTATTTTACGTTTGCGAAGTGTCCAATTACACACCTGTCGTGCCGGTAAAGTGAATCGTCATCAGCCATCAGGGGCTAACAACCGCGGGAGTGCTAAGTCTCGACCAAACAAATTAGCTCGAGTAGTAACGGACAATATACAGCATAGTGGTTCTTAGAAAAGTAGAAAAATGAACAGTTCTAGTTTCCCCCGGTTGGGGAAACCTCTGGAGGCATATCCAGAGAAAAAGGATGGTTATGGAAAGGGGAGAGAAGGTAAAACTTCCATGGTGTCTCCCCTTTCCTCGTGGAAAAAGTTATCCAGAGTTACTGTGGTGAGGTAGCTGATGTAGAAAAATCAAAAGACGGGAAAATCCTCGTAACAGTGAAAAACGAGAAACAGTGTAGAAACCTTGAAAAATCTCGAGTATGGAATTACTGACGGAATCTCCGTTAAAGTGTACGAGCATAAGAGTTTGAACTATAGCAAGGTCATCGTGTTCTCCCATGACCTGAAGAATGAAAACGACGCTGAGTTAAGTGGAAAGCTGGTAAATCAAGGGGTTGTTGAAGTTAATCATTCGAAAAGGTAGAGACAAAGATTCGACACCAACAGGAATCTTTGTTCTTAAAGTGCGCGGAATGATTCCACCTAAGAAAGTGAAAATCGGTTATCTCGTATTAGAAACAAGACCGTGGTATCCAAACCCCTTGAGGTGTTTTGTGTGCCTGAGTTCCGGGCACATTGGAAAAAACTGTACCAGTGAAAAAAGTGCAGTAAATGTGGCGATAAATACCATGAGACATGTGATAATGCAGAAAAATGTGTCAACTGCGGAAGCTCTCACGGTAGCTTTTTTAAAGGGTGCCCAGTACTAATAAAAGAGAAGGCTGTAAACAAGGTTAAAGTTGACCAAAAATCTCATTTTGGGAAGCTAGAAAAGTTGTAGAAGGAAATAATATGGTTTCCTACGCGAGTGCCACAGGAGCTGGGACAAATAAACTTGTCGAAGAAAGAATCACAACAACTCGATGAGGAAAAGAAGACCTACGCTCAAATGCTGAAAACGCAAATGGAGAACCAGTTAGAAGAGAAACTCAAAATATTCAGAGAAGAGTTCAATAAACCTTACAGGAAAACGAGAAAAGATGCACTACATTGAAAGTCAATATGAGGAATTGAAAGGTAAATGTAACCAGCTTAATCAGGCTTACCACGATGAAAAACAAAGAAGGAAAACGGCTGAGAAGGAATTGAAACTCTCCAAAAGAAGTACGCCAAAATCCAAGCAACGCTAAACCTGTATACCAATAGTGCAAAGTCGGCAGTTAAACACTCCAGAACTCCGCGAGGCTGCCCCAGCATCCCCCAAGAAAAAAGGAAATAAAATGACCCCCTATAAGCGAGGACGTGGAATATATACACTCGGAGCAAGAAGATTCGGATGATGAAATGGTACCATGAAACTATCCTCTTAAAAACAGACACAACAAAATAACACCTGCAATGGATAACCATATAGTATCATGGAATGTAAGAGGTCTAAGAAGAGAAGAACCTGATTTAAATCTACCCTGAGTTTAAACAACCCCATAGCAGTATGGCCTTCAAGAAACCATGTGCCAGAATGACAATCAATCGAGCATCAGAGGATTTACAATATATCATCGCCCGAGAACAAATGGATCAAGAGCAGCAGGCGGTAATAGACCGCAATTAAAAGTGATATTGACAGCAACATTATAGACATAAATACCGACTTAGAAGCAAATTGCAGGTAAGCGTGGAGCACCATTAAATGCTAACATATTGAATGTATACTTCAGGATCGCAGATCAAGAAAGGCAGCAAATCATGGAGCTAAATGCGCAAATCCCTGAACCCTTCATACTTGTGGGATTTCAACGCTCATCATCCACTCTGGGGTCTGATGAGTGCTAATACGAGAGGGAAAATAATTGAATCAGTTATAGGTGAAGGAAGTCGGTGGTACTCAATAATGGGGAAAGAACCCATATAAATAGTGCAACGGGAACCGGATCCTGTATTGACATCGAAGTTGCTGCACCACCCAGCTCGCAGGTATTCTGGATCTATCTGTCTCAGAGGACTCGCACGGGAGTGACCATTTCCCGTTAATCATATCGATGATGTCAACGTCTCAACAAAAATGAAGGTAGCCCCAAGATGGAAAATCGAAGAAGCAGATTGGGAAAAATACCAAAACATAATTGAAATAGCGAAGAGGGATGACATAATTGAACAAATTCGAGGAGATTACTCATAAAATAATATTAGCTGCAGAGCAGTCCATACTAAAACCAAAGGAACCATTGTTGGAAACGTACCATGGTGGAATGATGAAGTTAGTACCGTTATCAAAGATAGAAGAAAAGCTCTCCGTAAGTGGAAAATAACAAAATAATGAACTCAACTCTCAATTAGCAAATGAATACCAAGACACCAACAATAAAGCGCAAAAAATTATCAATGAAGCAAAACTCTCCTGGAAAGAATTCGTCAAAAAATTTAATGTGATACTCCGGCTAAAGAAATGTGGAATAACTTTAGAAAAATTCAAGGAAAAACAAGCCCTCATCCATCAGAGAAATAATATATAAGGGCCAACGCATAAACACAAACAAGGAAATAGCCGACAGCCTAGCTGAGCATTTTGGAACAATATCTAGTGATAAAAGTTACACGCAGGACTTCATGTCACATAAAACCAGGGATAGAAGAAGCCCTCAAAATTGTTAATGAGGAGGAAGCAGAGTATAATAAACCATTTACAAAAAACGAGCTTGACGAAGCAATGGAAGGACTGAAGGGATCATCCCCTGGTCCAGATAACATTCATTATGCAATGATCACCAACCTGCCAATCGAATACAGGAATCTCTTATTGATTCATACAACAAACTGTGGAAGGACTCCATCTACCCAGAAAGCTGACAAAATCCATTGTAGTGTCCATTTCAAAGGAAAAGTAGATAGAAATCGCCCTGGAAATTATAGACCCATATACCTAAACAGCTGCCTGGGTAAGATCCTGGAGAGAATGGTCAACAAACTGGACATGTACATCATCGAGGAAAGAAAACTCATCAATGATCACCAGTATGCCTTTCGAAAAGGCAAATCAACAGACTGACTCACCTGGGGTATTTGAAAACACAGGAGAGAAGCAATGCATAAAAAGTGGCTAACACAAGCAGTTTTCCTGGACATTAAAAAGGCCTACGACACTACTTGGCGCAGGTTGATTTTAAACAGAATGAGCCAGTGGAATATTGGAGGAAACCTTACAAAATATATTCAACAGATGCTGGGGAAAAGAACCCTTAGAGTGAAGACGAACGGGGCAATCTCTTCAGAAACACTCATGGAAAATGGCTTGTGCCAAGGCTCAGGATAAGCGTTACCTGTTTTTGATAGCACCGACACTATATGTTCTAATCTTCCGCCTGGTATCAAAGTCTTACTCTTTGCTGATGATGTAGCCTTAATATCCAGTGATGGCAACCATAAAAAACTTGCCAAAAGACTCCAAGCGGCCCTAAAAGCAATAGAAACATGGCAAAACTTACTGATTCCAAATCTCAACTGAAAAGTGTGCAACTGGTTATCTTCAAAAAATCCGAGATCTAGAAAGCAAACATACATAAATTTGAAGCTAAATAATGATGTAATACCGAATAAAAGTGCCCATAAATGCTCTCGAATAACGCTTGATCAACATCTTACTTTTAAAACTCATATCGAGGAAATCAAAGCAGCATGCAATCAAAGGATCCAGTTTCTAAGATGCGTTGCCCACAGATCGGGTGGAGATCAACAAACCATAACAAAAATTTATAACTCAATTGTACTGGAGAAATACCGCTATATGTTGCACCAATCATCTCATCAGCTAGTGACTCGACGATAAAGTCTGCTGGAAAGCATTCACAATCAAGGACTTCGTATAATCACTGGGGCTTTTAGGACCAGTCCTGTGGAAAGCCCACAAGTTGAATCAGGTATTCCTAGCCTAAAGAGTCTGCTTAATCAAAGGCTATTAATTTATGCAACCAAATTCAGAAGTAACAACCTCAATCAAGAAACCACGGAAACAGATGATCACAACAGCGATAGCTCAGGAGAACTATGGAACCAATACCAAATAACAGAACCAATCAACATTGAAGTAAGAAGTAGAAATATCCTGGAAAGCTCTGTACATTGTTCTCCTAGTAAAGTCCTAACTACATCAAAATCCCCACCATGGGTAAGGAAAAACATATTGATCGACAAAACCATCCCATCTGCCAGTAGAAACGGAAAAGCCAAATTGAACTAAGAAAGCTCTTTGCACAGCGAATCCATACTAAATATAGGACCCTGTAGATCAATTGTCAATGGACGGATCAAAAACAAAACCAAAACGGGTTTGTAGTGTCATCATAGAAGAAGAGATAACACGAAACGTACCCACAGCCAACTTAGCATTTATTGTGTTGAAAGCTTGCTATTATAGAGGCGCTCATGATTGTAAATCAAGACAGAGTAGGTGCTTATGTTATCTGCACTGACTCTCAAGCGTGATCTCATCTCTAGAAAAAAGAAGATCAAAACAAGCCTGAAGGACGAAATAATAGACCTGTATAACGAAATAGCTAACAATGGTACAACAGTATTCTTCGGGGTTCTGCTAGCCATATTGGAATCCCAGGAAACGAAAAAGCTGACAAGGAGGAAAGCGAGCTCCTCGAAATAAACACAATCATAGAAAGTAGTTGATCACCATGAAATAAAACCATTATAAAAGCCAGTAATGATTCTACCAATGGAATAATAAGTGGAACGTATCCTACAACAACAACACTGAGAGAAATCAAAAATACAGTCGCTCCCTTCAGAGAAGCGCGTACAGGAAATCGCAGAGAGGACGTCATACCACCAGACTACGGATAGGCCACACTCAGTTGACACATTCATACCTACTGATAAAGCTGACCCAACAAAGGTACACAAATGCAACCAAGCACTAACAGTAAAACACATCATAGTCAACTTGCTGCTACAATGACGCGGGGAAAAATGGACTTGGACCAGCATGAGAGAGGTCTTTAGCTGACGATGGTTCCCAAGCAGAAAAGTGCTACAATTTTTCAAAGAAATTGGGCTGATTGACGCATATGAAAAACTGGACTACCAACCATTATGATAAAATTGGGAATCCACAGGCTAATTCTTCAGTTGTAAACCGCCCATACAAGAATAACCACCAGTTCCAAGTAACACAAAATGGGAAATTCTGACTCCAAAGACCAGGATGTCAAGCAGATTGGTGACCAACAGGTTACGCTAATAGAGAATCAGGAAATTCACACGGAATTCCACAGCCAGCACGAGTGGAAGTCTCGCAATAAGTGGTAGCTGTGCTAACATCTGCTGGCGCTGCAGGGTAATGAAGCTGCTATGGAGGTTTTGTAAGCTGCGGCATTCTAAACTGCCCGATCTGTTGCCACCATCCAACAAGTATAATGAAGAAGACCGCTTGAAGACCAGGAAGTATTCCTGCCGCCGGAAGGATTGCTGAAGACGTCACCAGGAAAACTCTTACAATCAACGAGAAGACAAAGATAACCCTGATGGTAGCCAAAATCAACTAAAGGAAAACAAACAAGAATAAAGTGCATTATATTAAAGTGAAAATTTATTGTAATTACCAGTTTAAAAGACCCGAATAATTATTAAAAGGTCTATAATAAAACCAAAAAAAAAAAAAAATATACAACAAATGTTAAAGGCTGTACCATAAACGTAGTAAATTTGACTGAATTTCATGGTAGTTTTGAAAATAGGTATAGACGGGTAAAATGGTAGTTTTTACTGCAAGGTTTTTCTCAGTGTAGGTATGGATTTTTCATTGGTATTGGTGTCTTTTTTTCTCACTGAAAAGTACGCCAAAAAAGTGGATCTACTCAATTATTGAGTTGATCCACAATTTACGAGTATTGGGTAACATTTCTGTGTGAGAAAAAGTGAAAGGAAAACAACTATACTTAGTCACTGAAAAGAATGAAACGATGGTGTGGATACGACTTAGGAACGTATAGCATGATCGAGTTTGAGAACCGATTTAAACCAACAGTAAGGATGCTGATGAGGTTACTCACAAGTGTGGGTGTTTTGTTTCAGCAGAATACGAAAAAACGTTGAAACATCCAGTTTGAGAACCGATTTGAACCAAACTGTGCAATCACGCCGCAAACAAAAAAAAACGATAAAGTTGGTCACAGCCGTTTCTAATTTGTTAAAACAACTATCTGCCCTCAAAATATTGATTGACCTTAATCATTGGAGACCGTCCAAAAATCACGTTATCTTTTAGAAAGGGGTAAGGGGCAGGGGGTTTTTGAAAATCCCATATATGAGAAAACGTGGCTTGTGGATTAGTTATAAAAAAGTCAAAAGTCAAAAGTCAAAGAACTTTAAAAAAAATACTTTGAGATTGATGGAGACGCATGGTCGACAAGTTGCTTTGAATAATGGAAACACATGGTAGGATAGTCAGGAAAAACTAAACACATATTGTTTTTGAAAAACTATAACTCAACAACTAAAATCGCCTTATATTTTAAGTAAATAGACCTAAGCTTTTAATAGAAAAACGTGGAAATTCTTTCGTCCCGAAACCGCGACAACCATGGAAAATAAATGTTATCCTGGTTGAAAACATCGCAATTGAGGTGTGTTTTTATTTTTCAATAAAAAATTGAATTTAAGTAGTATTTAAAAGTGCATTAAAAAAAAACAGTTTTTTCGGACCCCCTTAATGACCACTGCGGCTACACTGCAACACCATGCTTGAGGTTCGATTCCCGGTCTGGTCTAGGAATTTTTTGTTAGGGAAAATTTCTCGACTGGGCATAAGGTATAATTGTACTTGCCACACAATCATACTAATGCAAAAATGGTACTTGGCATCGAAAGTTTTAAATTAATAAACGTGGAAGTACATCTAGAACACTAAGTTGAGAGCAAGCAATAAGCTAATTGCGAAAGTTATAAGCTTGAAACGCTAATGAAGGAAGATTTCTGTTCAATATAATGGACATCAATCGAGCGTCGCATAACTTACAATATTAAATTCTAAATCCTGTTAAGTTTATGGATATTTCAGACATTGTCTAAAATATTACAAGCATAAGTCCATCTTTCATGGACCTGTTTTTTTTGCAAGTTGTGATATCATGTGGAATGAAATAAAATGTTATCGGCATCAACATTTACATCACGATGGAAATTCAGTTTTTTTCTGTGTATGCTTATAACACATATGCCATTTCCAAAGTAAGTCTTGAGTTTTGAGTCCGGTGAAAAATTCCTGCTTTTCTCACGCTGAAGATGAAAATGTGCAAATTTTTCTAATGGATTGGTCTTGACCAGTAACCGGTGTGGCATTGCCGAAACGGCTGATTAAATTTCACTAGCAATCATGCATAAATATCACTCGAACGCGCTGAATCATTCATCAGAAATTGAACCAGTCACCAAGCGTCCATTGTCGTCATCGGTGATCAGGTGACGTAACCCATTGAAGACCACGTGCTCGCATTCTTGGATGCACATGTAAACAAAGATTCAGAGAAAATTGTTTACCACAACATAAACACCGGTGAAGAAGACGGCGATGGCGACTTGCAAATGTGATTACTGTCGCACTTGACAATCGTGCCGCGGCAATAGTTAAAAATAAAATTTGGACAGCTCAAACCCTCTAGCATTCAAAATTTGGATGATGTTTGCTGTTGCGGAGATTCGCGTTCAGCCGCAAATGAGCGGTAATTTATGACCTTGTTCAAAGCCATGATGACTGTAGGAAATGCTAACTTACTTCGATGGATGTTCTTATCACTCTTCTGTCAAGAGTCTGCCACGAAACGCGAGATAGCCGAGCCCCAATCTTCGTGCGTATTGCGGTAGCAGCATTCGGACGATGTTCAAATATTTACCGGCTAGAGTCTAATCAAGGAACGCCGTTCACACAAGGAATGAGAATGAGATAATGTTTCATGGGAGCAGCCGTTCGAGGTTGGAATAGTTATCGATGCCTTTATTGATTAGCTTAAAGGCCCACAACACTGTATTACGGAATGAGCGGCATATTGATCAATCGCGTCCAGCATGGAATGATTGATTTAATCAATTAATTGCTTCTATAACTACAAATTGAGTTAAGCCAAGGGCAGCACATTCGCTTGATTGAGGTCGAAACAATTCCAATGAGAGCCGAGGAACTGGATGGTTGTAGAGCTACGTTATCAAAGTAATATCCGTTTAAGGTGAAACGGTTCAAACTTCAATAATGCTTGCCCCAATGCCCCAACGACTAGTGCTTGCTGCAGTATTTCTAAGCTAAAATAATAAGATTTCAGTTGATTGTTGCTTTCTTGTTGAGATTTGTGCGTCTGAAATCGTGAGGTGTAAACAGCCGTCTTTATTTTGCAAGAATTCATATGTATTGTTTTCGTTGAAAATGTATGCATTGATTCCTGATACATTTTAATGAATACTCATGTGATTTTTTTAAAAACTGCTTTGGGAGCATTCATGAATTATGTCACGCAAAAACTGACTTTTCAGACCTCTTGTCACGTTTTTTGTATGGACCTTCAATTTTTTTTTTGTATGGATTGTAAAGTTTTCTCAACCAATCGCAAAACTACTTAAACCAAACCAGCATCTCAAGCATTGCAAAAGGTGGATCGCAAAACAGTTGGAAATCGACAATATGACCCGGTCCCGTGTAAATAAAATCGTTCAAGGAGACTCAGACGACCCAGTGGCGAGCTGGCAGCGGAAGAAATGCGAAGACGACCGACCCCGTGAACGCAAGGAAGGCGGAGGATTACTTCAAGCGCAATCCAAACCATTCGATTTGGGCTGTGGCCGAGAAGGTAAATTATTTCGCCTGGTTCCTCCAGCAAACAATGAAGGGGGCCAGACCTCATGTTTTAACGGGTGTCCACTAAAAAATGAGAATGATTTCAATACTTTTCCATCAGAACAAAAACGGCCGCATAGAAATGTCACTTTAGATGAATGAATCGTTGCACTCTCCAGAAAATTTTCATACACTCTTATTTCACTCTAACATGTTCAGTCGTGTTCAGCATGCCGTCGAAACAGGAAGAGCTGCGCGCGCGCGTTGTACAATTCTTTCAAGCGAACGAAGATCGTGGAAAAAAATACACGGTGGACCATTTTTGTCGTGAAAAAGATCCGGTATCCACCGTATACAGTATCCTGGCATGCATGAGAGTAACCCGGAAGAAAGGTTGCGGCCGTCCAGCGAAAATAATGAATGAGAAAACGCTCCGCTCGCTGCGCAGCATGTTCAACAACAAGGATACGGTAAGTCAACGGGAAGCAGCCCGAAAGTTCCATTGTTCGAAGTCACTCATCTGCAAGACCCTAAAGAAAGAAGGAATAGTGTGTAGAAAGAAAACCAGACCCCCAGAGTACACAGATGAGCAGATTCAAACCGTGAAATCCCAATGCCGCTGGATGACTCGGAATTACGGCGGAAAATCTTTCGTTCTGGACGACGAAAGCTACTTTCCTCTTTCGAAGTCTCAGATACCGGAAACGACCGATTCTACACTAAGGACAAATCTACTACTCCTCCAAAAGTAATGTATAAGTTCAAGCACAAATTTGAATCGAAGGTTATGTTATACATCGTAATATCCGATAAGGGTATTTCGAAGCCGTGGTTCAAACCAAGCGGTTTTGGCCATCAACCAGGAGGTGTACCAAAGAGAGTGTTTGCAGAAAATACTCATCCCATTTCTTAAACAACATCACTCGGATGGCAAATACGTGTTTTGGCCGGACAAGGCATCATCGCACTACGCAAAAAAACGCTAACGTTTTTGGAGAGCCAAAATATACCATATGTCCCAAAAGACCGGAATCCGACAAATTTGCCACAGTGCCGTCCTATCGAGGATTTCTTCGGTCTTTTGAGCTCCATGGTATACAAGGATAATTGGAAGGCCAAGAACACCAAGCAACTTACCAACAGGATCAAAAGCTGCATCCGAAAAATCGATGTGGCTGCCGTCCAACGGTCATGTTCCAGCATAACGACTAAGCTGCGCCGCACGGCGGACCACGGACCATATGACAATATTCACTAAACTTAGTTTGAAGATTTAAGTTGACCCTTTTAATAAAATAAATCAGTTTGAACAAAACTTCACTGGTATTTTTTTCCTGACCCATTCTTTTCGTTCTCATTATTTAGTGGACACCCGTTAAGGTATGGAAGTCGCCAAAGCGAACCGGTAAACAAAATACGGTTGCCGAATTCCGCACCAGAATGTATCGCGAGTGATTGGTGCAGCCGAACTGCATCGTAAGGGACGACGAACCGTACATTAATGCAGACGCCAAGCAGATCGCCCTCCTGCAGTTTTTGGTCGGCAAGTCCCGCCTGGGTGTTCCGGAAGAAGAAGGTTGACGAATTTGCCAAGAAGTACTTGGTGTGGCAACCGATCTATGGTTGCGTCATAATGACGATAATGAGTGGATCACCGATGAAACCTGAAGGAAGATTGAGGAGCGTAGAGAAGCTTATGCTGCGATAGAGCGGGCAAAACCAGAGGAGCCAAATATTTACAAGTCCCGTCAACGGTACTCGGCTTTCGAGAAGGAAGTAAAACGTTGCTGCTAACGCGACAAGCGAGCGTGGGTGAACTCCCTGGCGACAAAGGGGAGCAAGCCGCAAACACTGACGATATCCGGTTTCTCTACAATATCTCACGATGCCTGAGTGGAGCAAGGATGAATCAGAAGATTCCTGTGAAGAATGCGACTGGGCAGTTACTTGCCGACCAGTTGAAACGTTGGTTTGAGCACTTCTGTAGTCAACTTCTGTAAGACGTCCAACCAACCATCAATATCTCGGCATGATCGGTCACAGTTGCGGCGCATCACTTGCGTCTACTCCGAGGCCCCATCATTGCAGGTGATCAAAGCAGCTATCCGAAGCATGAAATCCAATAAAGCTCCCGGGCTCGATCGCAGAGACGCTCAAAGCTGACCCCATGCTATCCACACAAAATTGCATCAATTATTCTGTATCATTTGGGACACCGCCGACATTTCCGACCGACTGGATGCAGGGCATTTTAGTAAAGATCCCTAACAAGAGGGATCTAACTGATCGATAATTGGCGAAGCATCATGCTACAGCGTATTGGTCTCAAAGGCCTGTGCAAAGTTTTCTTACACCGGATTCGGGAGAAGATCGACGTGACTCTCCGGCGGCAGTAGGCGGGATTTCGTGCCGGAAGATGTTGTGTGGACCATATTGTCATGCTTCGAATGATTCTGGAGCAGGTTAATGAATTCCTAGAGCCCATCTATTTGGTATTCATTGACATCGAAAAAGCTTTCGACAGACTCAATCACGAAACTTTGTTGGGCGTCCTGAGACGCAAAGGAGTCCCGGGTAAAATCGTCAACCTCATCCAAGCGCAGTACGAGGCTTTCACATGCAGAGTCCTGCATAACGGAGCCTTGTCCGATCTCATACGGGTAGTTACCGGTGTGAGTCAAGGATGTATATTATCACCGCTGCTGTTCCTCATCGTAATCGACGAAATCAGAAAAAAATCGTCGTAATCGACGAGATCAGATTTCAGGTTAAGATGTGATGTTTAACCTCACTTTGAGTAAAGCTTCTTGGATATCTCAGAGTCTCTATTTGATATGGTAGGCGTCTTCTGATTCGGTTGAGGAAATCCTTCTCTGAATTTCTTGTAGACGTCATCGACTTAGTCTAGGATGGATAGGTGTAAAGTCACAAAGGGAGTTTTTTGGAGATGTTTAGTTTCTGAAGGTTTGCTAGATGTTTTTGTAAGTTTAGACAGTTGTAGTCCACGCTAAGAAAGATGACTATGGGACGACCACCGTCTTGTTGAATGTCCTTAACTTTATTTAAGACATAGTTTACGCATTAATTTGAGCTGAGCAGTATATCCGGAATGAGGTGAAGTAACTGAAGATTCTTTTTCTCTGCTATCACAGGTAGTCGTCTACTGACAAAGGAATTGATTAGTTTTAGGCAGAGATTTATAAGTGTTATAAGAAGGAGCTCGAGACAAAAGATTGCCTTTGCTCTTGGGGATTTTATCGGTTGTTCGTCATCTTTCAGAAAACTCCGTAATGAAGACTTCATTTCAACATTTCTTGAGTAGCATGTTCGGCTGAGTAGTTGAGGATGTCGTAGTATGGCAGTCCGTCCTCTCCGGGTTGTTGCTTCGTTTTACCTAGGGCTATCAGAATCCCTTGCATCGAGAGGACTATTCCGTAGTTCTTTAGGTCCGTAAGGGTTTCGGATGTGAACACATTGTGCTTGTTGTAGTAGTATGCTATTAAGTCCTTTGCGTTTTTAACTGATGTTTCCGGTTATTATCTGTATTCATTATTGATTCATTATTATTATTATTGAAAATTAGGATGAGAAAAGTCTAATCCTCCAACTTTCTAACATTTCTGTAGTTATCCCCCTAACGCTTGTATGCAATATGAAAATAAATCTAATGAATTCATATTCTGTGAACAAGTTGAGAATTACTGAGGGTATCGATGATGTTTTGATATCAAATTGTTTATTGAGCTCCCGCACATCAAATCTGTGCATTATTGGTTTGAAAATTAGAATGATAAAAGTCTGATTCTCCAACTTTTTCTTCACATCATTTGGTGATTTCCAACTTTATATGCACATCATTAGGTGCATTATGAAGAAAATCTGAAGAAACCTTGCTTTGTGAATAAATTGAAATAAACCTAGTATATCGATGATGTTTTGATATCAAATTTTTTTTAAGCTCCCGTCCATCAAATCCACGCATTGTTTTGAAAATAAGGATGAGAGATGTCTAATCCTCCAACTTTCTAACATTTCTGTAGTTATCCCTCAAACGCTTGTATGCAATATGAAAAAAAATCTGATCAATTTATAATTTGTGAACAACTTGAGAATTACTGAAGGGAGTCTGCTTTACGCATCGGCTGCGAACGGTTGTGTCGACTCTTTGTTGCGCACTATTCTATTATCAGGCATAGCGCATTATCTATTGTTCAGCGAGTGAAAAAATAGAACAATAAAGTTGCGGTCAGGTGATATATGTTGGTTTTGACCCGTACTATTGGTTCACCATATTAAGGATTTCCTTGTTTTCTCAATGAAAATTGTGAGATATGATTGTGATTGTCAGAGCTTAAAAATATCATATTCAATTCTCAAATTGCACCCTGACTGAGACAAAATATTAGTCATCACGCACTGTTCCTAGCGAACATGAAGTAAACACAAATTTGCCTTCATGAATCTTTTGTGCAAGATGAGTCAACTTGTTTTGTGTTGCTTTACTTTGATCATTCATTTGTTCCAGATAGCAGTGAATGTACGTAAGTGCAAACAACTCATTCAATTTCAACATTCTACCGTGAAGACGAAAGAACAGTCATTCATTTGGAGAATCAATGAAGTGGAAAAAACCAAAACTTCTCGAATCGATCCTGCAAATGCCTTTTCTCAAACAAATGCCCCACAAACCCTGTAGAGATTTCGGCCATTTGGCCTTTTGGCTTCCTTTGCCTTCAGCCATGTTCGAGAATACTTGAAATCCTGTGGCAAAAAAAAATCACTCACGAACACGAAAATGAATGACTGGTTACAAGAACATTCGCTTGAACCAAAATCTCTTGAGGCTTGAATAGCCGTGTGCTTTGCTGTGGTGTGAATGAGTTGTGTGGAACACGAGGACAACGGAATGACTTAGCATGAAATGAAATGAAAAGAGCGAAAATTGTACCTACTGAATATTTTTTTTACTCATCGTTCACGACGGGTGTCAATTTTTTCGAGCTCTGGTGATTGTACTGTGTGGTGATATCATATTGTTCGTTAAGCTCCCGCACATCAAATCTGTACATTGACTTGAAAATTAGAATGAGAAAAGTCTTATCCTCCACTTTTCTGTAGTTATCCTCCGAACGCTTGCAAGCCAATATCAGCAAATTTTTAATTTGGTTTATCTTATGAACTTTTGTAAATATTTTGAATTTGATCATGTATTTTGATGTAAACTTGGACGATCTTTCATTTGAAACCATCAGATTTGACGTAGGTGGTGTGAAACCCTCGGAGGATAAGGATCTGTAGTTATCTCCCGGGGAACCTTACACTAGCCGGAGGATATTTGGAGAGTAACTATAATTCACTCGAAGGAGATAAATCTGCCGAATTCCCCAAAACGTTCAATAGAAAAATTCTGTGTTGCACAGGATTTGATTGGTAGGGTTAACACAGTGGCGTTAAGTCCAAGGTGCGGGAATTTAGCCTAGAAGAGGAGGTTGAATAAACTAACTATAAAATATAGTTTATGGCGATCAACTTATGCTTGAGCATGAGCAATGAGAACGTTATCATCACCTTATTGTACTGTAACTGTTCAAAATTAACGACTTACCTAACTTCTTAATCACGATGATTTCGTTAGTTGAGCTGAAAGATTTACTGCACGATCTTCAACTGTCCTAAATCTGAATAAATTTGATCGACATATATTATAATTTACGCTAGATCTGCAAAAAATCGTCACAAGTTCCAAATTAAGTTTTTATACGCAAAGATATTTTGCACTTTGCAAGAAAATCGTAGGCCTAATATTACAGAAAGTTTATTTCCTGTGTTCCTAACTATGGCTTATTATATTCATTAGAAAGTTCAATATTGGCATTGGTTAATATGTGATGGGGGTTTATAAGTATGTGGCTGTAAATTTTTCGAGTAGAATATCTCAAGCAGTATCGAAGCAAACAAACGTCTATTATGAAAATTATAAAGTTTTGAATGTTGTGCGGTGTTGTGTTGTCATTTCAGTTTTTATAAAGAAGTTTTTTCTTCAACTATGATTTGAGCTCAGTGAAGCGAATATTGCTAGTAATAAAATGTCGAATTCGAAATTCATAGTTGCATCCATGAATAGACCCAACACGGATCCAATACACCGACATTACATCCATATCCCTCGAATGTTTTCGTCCTGAAAAAGGAAGTTATTCAACATTTTTGAGGTGCATAATGGCGAACATCTTATTCAAAATTACTAAACAAGCATGTAGGCAGATTAATGTCGTTTGTAGGTCAGTTATTTAATGAGTTACAATATAAATTATATTTGACCTTAACATATTAGGTTGAGGCTGGACACATACCCTATTTCCATAACGAACATTAATTTTTTTATGTTTAACAAATAACACAACGTCGAATAAAAAACCCTAGTGTGCAAAGCCGAGTGACAAAATAATCTGTTTTAGAGATATCAAGAAGTTGGTTATGTTTAATTGACCAAAGCATAATAGTTTTGGAAATAATGTTCTAAAAAATTTTTTTATTCAAGTTAAAAAAAATTATCTTACTTCTTAATATCTCAGAAAGTAACTTAAATTGCTGTGAATCTTTGTAAGTGGATGCATTGTTTCATTTTTTCATCATAGATCGTTCGCACATTGCCTTTTTGATTGCCAATGCAATCATTTTGAAAATAATGGTCAATTGCAATTATATTAAGAGTTCATTTGACTATTTTATAAACGTTCATAATATAACCACGTAACATAAATATTTTAGATTTTAATGCTCGTATATTAAAAATGAAGACGTAAAGGGTGTCCCACATCACATTTTATCGCGGGGAAAACGCTGTAGAAAATTACCCACTGGGTATGTTCTCTTGAAAATTTGGGTGGAAATAGTTTAAAGTGTTTTTGTTGTTGTATTTTTATCGCTGTCAGTTATCAAAAATTGGAAAAAATTGTGTCGCCCGAATTCTGCACACGCACCTGGAAAATCCTCAACTCTCTCATCGGGATATCGGAAAACAGCTCGGAATCGTGCAGTCAACGGTAAGTCATGTGATTAAATGTTACTTTGAAGCTCTGAGCATCAAACGGAAGGAGAAATGCGGTGAGAATGGATATTCTATCAGTGATCAGGATCACAAGCGAGTTGTGAAAGCGTTTAAGCGGAATCCCAATGCTTCGGTCAGGGTTGTGGCCAAACAGTTGAATCTGCCCAAGTCTTTCTTCTAGACTGTCAAGGACCGGGAGAGACTGAGTTTATACAAAATACAGAAGGCTCTAAATCGTGACGAACAGCAATTAAACTTACTAATGGGGTATATTTTCATGTCTGAATGTTTGAAAAAGATCGGTAAACTATGTAATTTTCTACAGCGTTTTTTCTGTGATGCAATTTGATGTGGGATACCCTTTAGTCCATTTTATTTTTCAAACCTTTCAATGCGCTAAACAAAAGCACACACCAAAGGCGGGGCGTAAATATTTACATCCTCAGAAAATTTTTATTTCTCGATCAGTTCACACAAAAAATCGTTTATCCTGAAATATCTCCCACCTTTATTTATGTTTCATTTAATACTATGTTCACATTGCCGCTTAAAGAACAGGGCACAACATATCGCGATATTCAAATTTAATAAAAACATATTTTACTAAAAATAAGATTATTGACGATTGATATCAAGAAAGAGACATGTACAGTCAGGTCAGTCCTACTGCACAGTGGGTGAAACCATCCATCCATTCTGATATTTCAGCCGATTCCAGCGAATTTAGCGGATGTTTTGGTTCATAACATTCATACCCAAATACCTTTAGAATCATCCCTATCGAATGTCCTGCTGAGAACTGAGAAATCGACTTTTCTGAATGGCGCCACCCACCATGCACTACGAATTTTAACTGTAATCCATATCTCTCACGTCATAGCTGTTGGCCGTAGTCTGAACGTGGCATAACTTGGGATAAACAAAGATCACCACGACAACGATACATTAGGCGGGTATATCCTCGCATCGCACGCTATCCTTCGATACTCGCAGCACAAAACAACACGGCTGTGTAGAATGATGATGGTACTGAATGGATCACGCAATCCGTTTTTATTATCCGCTTTGTGCACTCCCATCCATCAGAGTTTTGTAAATCCCCTCGAGTCGAGACAGGCACCGCTTTTCCTCCTTCTACACAACCATGTACAAGAACACAACGGAAAGTGTCGCGATATTAGTGACGACTAATGGAAGGACGGAAAATAAACTACGCGACATCTTCCCTTCACGCGACCAAGAATTTATCTATATTTAACGACCCATTTCCTGCGCCGCGTTACATTTCGCCATTGACTATCACACGTTCGTTCCTCGGTTTAGCTAATCCCACACATTTCACAAAAGCCATTGACCACGTCTATTCTTGCTATTTACCTTGGTCAATACGACTAGTTGATACACACGTTTCACACTCTACGTTTATCTTTACGAGAGGTCCATGCACTCGTTTCTCCACAATCACTTGAACCGTTTCGTCTTAACACACAAAGCACATAAGGTCTCGGAAGGATCAAACGAGTCATCTGCGAGGAAAATCCCGCTCCCTTTACAACGTTGTTATTTTATCGTTACAGCCGTAGGGTGGCGATGTCGCCCAGAAGCATGTGCTAGAAGCGTGCTGTGTGGTCGGCAGGAAAAGTTTGTAAATGGATTTTGGTTGAACTTACCTACGCAGGCCGGCAACGGTCGATTCCACGTGTGCTTAGCGGTGCAGACTAGTTCACGACTGGGCTCAGCTGTGTCGGGAAACACATACAGGGGATCACAGACGTACTTTGCTCGGTACTCGCTACGACGGACCAGCGTCATGTGCGGTGGAATCGGCGACGGCAACTCGCAGCCGAGTGCTAAACAGGAAGAGAGAAAGGGACGATACGAAAAGAAGACCGATAAGCATAACAGAAGCGGGTAAAAGCATAATATGTACCGGAGTTTCCCGAATAGTGCGGTGGGTAGTATCATCCACCCATCGTAACTTATTGGCTGTCTTACATGCAATTGATTTCTCTGTATGTGATAAGGTCCACTATAAGATTGTTACCAACAGTACATTAGTTCAATTGATTGGAAGATCGCCAAATAAAATTACGGTCGATGGCCGCACTATTCTAGAAACGCTTGTACCTTAATATTAGATTTAACGACGCTCAATGAGGTGGGAAATGTGCATAGTGTGTGAGGAGGGGCTGGGTTGGTGATGGTATTGCGCGCGTGCGAGAAAAAGACAACCTATAACAATGCACTTCGGAGCTTTCCGAAGTTGATTGTGAATCGTGCCCGGTGTTCGTGTTGTGCTACATCCCGAGCATGCTGCATGAAGGGAGCGACGAAAAGTTACGGTATGGAATATCAGTAGAAGATTGCTAGGACAGGACCTGCCAGCTCAGAGAGAGATGACCTCTTATAAATTTATGATTGCTATGATACGGGTGTCGCTACAATGTTGCCAGACATGTTTACACAGTAATCCCATTGAAAATAAAGTAAATAAAAAATTTTCTTATGTCGTTCGGGAAATGAAGCTGCATCAAACTAAACTTTAATTGATAAGGTTTCATTGAATTTCATTGATGCTTACGCTGCAAATTCTGCTGAATTGGAGAAAGCTTGAGCAAGAGAATGTCTTTCTCGCATGCGTTCCCAATGGAGGCCTTCACCTACTCTCGGCGAACGATTGGATCTCTCGGGAACCGATGAAAACGGAGACCCGGATGTGACACGTCTCTGCGATCACATTTTTTCGCTCTGCACTTCATTTCGAACTGATTTAAAATAATCCACCGCAAAAGTGAACTGTTATTTCCGCATTTGCTCTACACACCAAATAATCTTAACTGATTCCAGCAATAGTTTTTGCATGAAACACATCAGCAAAACACTTGTTACTGATATACCAGCATATCTTAAACAAAAAACTGAAACAGCATAAATATTTACTGAATATCATTCAGCATGCACATTTTTGCTGTTAACCAGCATTCTTTTTGACATTTTGTGGAATCCAGTATTATTTACCGAAAATAATCAAATATTTTCTTACTGATTGTAAATCAGTAACTAAGATTTACCGAAAACCAGTAAACGTTTTTGCCAGTCAGTTTGATGGATTGCTGATAAAAACGAATGAAGCTTTCGTGTCTCTTTGTTTTACAAATTGAGTTCTTAGATTTAGATCCAACTTTATTTCACCGGAATGTTTCCATCAGCTAAAAAGATCAATTACGGTGCTTGGAGTACGAATGTAATACTGGGCAAGTTTACACATCTACATCAAAAAATACCCAAACGTAAGTAAAATAACAAAATGTGAATTTATGTATATTGATTGATGTTATTTCCTTCGGAACGCTTAATTCTCATTATTAGAGAAAAAAAAATACATCACGTGGTGCAAAATGCATAAACAAGGGCAAACAAATATTGCGAATTCACTCGAGAAAATTGTTTTAATTTTTCACATCGATTGTAAAACATGGGTTTCTTTTACAACTAAAATAAATAAAAGCTTAGTTTAATGAATGAAAAAAAAAGCCGAAAATGAGTTTTTTTATTTATAAAACAAAAAAGAAAACAAAACATTAGCTGTGCTGTATTTTCAGCGAATACTGTAATTTGCCGAAAATACAGCAAAAGTATTTGTCTTGATCTGCTGCTGGTTTATTCAGCAAATTGTGAGCATTTTGCTGCAGGCTCAGTATAAGAGCTGTCACTTTTTTGAATATCAGTTTTGCTGGTTGATCAGCAATCTTGGTTTTGTTGTATGCATTGCTGAAATTACAGCACAAAAAAATCAGCAATACTTTGCTGTTTTCCAGCAATAAAAATTTGGTGTGATATGTCACAAACGAAAAAAGTGAAAAAACAGTGACTACTAGCAACACCGCCAAACCAACAACAAACTGCCTGCTTGTAACATAACTCGATGGAGGCAGTAGTGGTGGTTTTCAAAGCGACCAATAGAAAACGGTCTTTTTTGACAGGTAAATGGTCTTGTTTTTGCACTAACAGCTGGCAGGTCCTGTCCTAGGAAGATTGTTCCGTTCGGTCACAGTAGGCATGTCTATGAATTTCATTTTTATAAACAATCAACAGTTCGAAAGAAGGATAAAACATTCTATAAATATCCAACATGAACAATTCAAGGTTATCGAACGGTGTAAGCATTTTTAAGCATCCTTAAGTAATGACTTTGAAGTTTACACGGATAATAATAGCCATACAGTTACAATACTATAATAAAAAATAACATTAAAATCTATTACCTACCATGAATCTTATTGTTCATGAATCAGATAAATGAAAAATGCATGTTGTCATTCCAATAGATTTACTATTCTCTCCATATGCCAGGATTTTTAAAAATTGTGAAACAATACAATAAATAGTCATCGACTCAAATTTGTTCAGAAAAAAAATGATTTTTTCTATAGTTAAGATTCATAACAAGCCCAACAAATCTAATCTAAATTGAGATATCGGCAATAGAAAGGGTATTGTCGATGTCTCTATTTGCATTAGATTCTATTGTGGAAACAATAACTTCTAATGTCATCTTATCGTTGTGAACAATACTATTAATTGTTTATAATATTGATTCTATTGTATGGTTACAATATATTTAATTGTAAGCCCACGACAATTTTTTTACGGGTACTCCATTTTAACAAAATATTGCCAGGTCATAAAAAAAATTACCATTCATTCATTGTTAGTGAAAATGAAGAAGGAATAACCGCAATAAATAAAAAAGAACATGAGATCCGTATTTTAATTAAGAATTACTCAATCACAAACAACTTGTCTGGAGACGTCAACCATCGATCGTGTAAGAAACAAAGTAAACAATAACTTTCTCCGAAATCCTCAATTTATATCTTCGGGCACTGCGCCTCTCAGTTATACCATATTTTTCTTCAAATACAACACACGCACTGAAAAGTGCAGCTATTTTCGTATTTCCTACATTACAATAATTATTTTTACACGTAGTTGGCAAAGGAACGATAACCAGAGGAGAGGGCTATGTGTTTCAGCGTTTCAGCGTAGCATTTACTTTGAAATTGAACTTCTAAACTTCAATTACTATATCCATAAAAGACTTCCAGGCGCTTATAAGCAGTGTAGGATTATATTTAAATAATCTGTTTAGTCGTATTATGATTAGATCAGCTATTTATTTCAGAAATTTTAAGCCCGGCTCATAAATCAATCCAGTTGAGGAATCCAAGAAAAGCTAAAGTGAGGTTAAACATCTTAGTATCTAAATCAGAAATTGATGTAACTTTTTGGCTATTTTTTAAACTGTATGGAATTGGTCAGAGTCGTCATTATCGATGATTTTCTGCTCTTTTAATCACCAATTACTTTGCTTAAATAGCTTGAAAAACCATTCATCACGAGCGCCATCTACGACGTTTAACCTCACTTTTGCGTTACCTGGATTCCTCGATGGCAATTTACATATTTTATAAAAAAATATCCTTTTGAAGCTTTTCCAGGACTAGTAGGACGTTAATACATATCAAATTTCCATATATTTTTTAGCTAAAATCCAATGAATATCAGATATATTTTGTACATACGCAAATTGTGTTCTCGTATTGACTTAGTGTAGCCGCTTTTTATATGGTCAAGTAATTTAATTTATATAAATAGCATTTTTGTCGTCTATGATATCTTATTTTCTATGTGAAAAATGCAAATTATACGTATTTCATTTTTAGATCTAATTAATATCAGCTAATAAAAGCATCTATGAAAGTTTTTAAATAAAAAAAAACTGTTTTCCTAGGGACAGTAGAAATTTGCAATATCCTAGAACAATGAATAGCACAAATAAAAACTGAAATAACTTCGTTTATTTAATTTAGCTTTAATGATGCCGTGAAATTTCCTACATTTTGTACTTTAATTGTTTTATAAATCATCATTTATAGTAAAAATTTCCACTGTTCCTATAACAACTATGTAACTGGAAATAGGGGGGATTTGTTTGAATGGACAAGTGGTCGTGGAGTCACCAGTCTCTTGTCATGTGAGGACACGCTTTTCTGGCCGTGGTCTACCGAAGGTCCTCATTTAGATCAACTGGTCCTGCTACAACAAGGCAACACGTAGGCAACTGAGGCAACTGAAGATAGTCCTGCAGACATAGGTAATCCTTGCACTGATGGTGGGTTCTTATCACATCACATCACAACAATACACTTTTCACAAAAAGAATTTCCCAGCTGCGTAGTTTCAAAAATATTTAAGGAAGAAGTAACCTCTCACTATTGACTCTGATGTAGTGTCTCGGATGAAAATAATTTAGTAAATTAAGTCTTTTTTATTTAGTGCTTGTTGCAAAGGCATACCAGAACAAAACAGTGTGCATAAAAATAAAATTGCCTAAAGGTAGGAAGATCTGGCTTTAGCCTTCTTCCAAATCCATAGATTCACATATTGTTCGGTGCGTGGTACGACGAATTTCTTGTTTGCTGCCCTTCCCAGGTAACCAATAAGCGTTCCAAAGCGTCTTTGCGGCAGCCTACAAAGCAGTTAAGTCACATTAAATGCAACATAAATTCCGCTTTTTGATATACTGTAATGCTATAATAATGGTTCATCACTGCTATTTTGCATTCGAAACAGACAGCATTCAAGAGGCTGATATTCCACGTGGGTTTGGATAGCGGCTGGAGGAGGATCCAAAAAAAATGAAGGATAATACCTCAGGAACGTCCGAACCCTAGGAGAAAGCATATTCGTTCGCTAAAGACCACCTAGTGCGGTCCCCACCACGTAAGACGGTGGGATCCGGCGTGTCCGACACTTGCGGAAGTGCCACGGCATCGGAAGAAGGTGCCACTAAGCTAGGCGCATAGATGGGCCAGGACTCATTCGGGCAATGGCTAGGATGCGGAAAGCGCTTCCTAAAATAGTGGAGGTGTTCGAGCGGTTGGATGCTATTGTTGACTTTACGTCATTGCGCAACAACATTGCGAAGGACTTAAAATTTAGCCTTCTTAGCTCCTAGCAGGCACGGAGAGGGTGAGGGAAATAGCTAAGAATTACACGCAGACGGAAGAGTCCGTCTCCACGGGAGACTCTACCCCATCTACCATAGCGGTAGGGACCTCCAAGCGGGCCAGGCAGTCCCAAGGCGAAGCGGCAACCGGCGTTTCTAAGAAGCGAATAGTGGCTAACGTCGGTGTCGGACCGAAAACCTACGCGAACGTGGCGGCGGGATCAGAGGGTCCATCCTCAAGCGCCGAAGGGGGCCCGAGTGGTAGGACCCCATCTACAATAATTAGCGTGGAGGCAGATGTCAGTGCGAAGGATTGGACTAAGGTCCGGGAGAAAAATACCAACAGAAGTAAAAAAGTAAACGACAAGCGACAGGTGGCCCGCAAGCGTAGCCGCGTAGAGGCCCTCATCGTCAAGACCGAGGCGTCGAAGTACTCCGAGGTCTTGAAGGCGATGCGTGGGAATGCTAAAGTTGGGGGCCTAGGCGCTGATGTGCGGAGTATACGCCGTACCCGCACCGGCGAGATGATACTTTAGCTTAAGAAGACGACAGAGCTAAAGGGCCCAGCTTACAGAGACCTGGCAAAACAGGCCTTAGGTGAGGGTGTGGAAGTTCGCGCCCTAGTCTCACTGGTGACGATCCAGTGTAAAAACCTGGATGAGATCACCGACGTAGACGAGATCTCCACCGCACTGAAAGAACAGTGCAAGGTCGAGGTTACCGCCGCAGACATATGGCTTCGGAAGGGTCAACTCGGGACCCAGGTGGCAATAATGCGGGTAGCGGAAGCCGCCGCGGACGGGGCGTTGAAGGGACGAAGGTGAAGCTGGAATGGTCAATATGCCCACATAGCCTGCGCCAGCCGTCTAGAGATGCCTAGAGAAAGGGGCACATGGCCTGGGAATAGATACGCCAAGATAGGAGTAACATGTGCAGAAGGTATGGCAGCAAAGGACCACAAGGCGCGGGACTGTAAATGTCTCCAAAATGCTTTATTTGTGCCGGGAAACCGGTTGATAAGCACGTCATGGGCAGGGGAGGCAAGTGGCCGGCCGCTAAGGGTATCCCAATGAGCCAATCGTAATGCAGGTAACCCAACTAAACCTGAACCATTGTGAGGCAATGACAATTGGGTCGCGGATAGATCCAGTATGGTGGCATTACTTACGACGGGTAAGTACCCAGTTCAGGAGGTTGTGTCTACCTCAAATTTTGGCTTCACGTTAGCTAAAATGAATGGAGTGTTCTTCTGCAGCAGCGACGCTCCGCCAAGTTGGTCGATTGAACAGTTTTCCAACATGGTCGATCGTATGACAATTTTGCTAACTGGCCTAAACCCATTGGTAATAGCGGGGAACTTCAACGCTTGGGCGCTCGAGATGGGGAGCCGCCTTACCATCCCCATGGGTCAAAATCTTCTGAAGACCTTGGATAGATTCAATGTGGACCTTTCCAACGTAGGTACCAAGAGTACCTACCATTTCAGCAGTCCTGGGCTGCTCAATATTTGGGGGGTAGACGATGGCTACACCCATAGCGACCACGGCGATTCGTTATTGTATCGTCCACAAAACAAGGCAGCGTACGAAAGGAGGAGCATCCACTTCATTCGCTCACAGATGGAGGACGTCCTACGTTTTAAGCGAAACCCAGTTTATATGTCATTTACACGAGCGTGCGACGCCTCCACGCCTAGGGAGGTCAAACCTAGGAATGGGAGGTCACCGGTGTATTGGTGGACGGAGTTGATCGCCACAGGATGCAGAGAGCGCGGTCCGAAGGCCAGCAAGCGAGCATGCTTTGAGGGCCTGTGTCAAAAGGCCAATACGGACCCATGAGGTGACGCCTATGGGGTAATAATGGCAAAAACCAGAGGAATTGTGGCTCCTACCGAGCAATAACCAGAGCTGCTGGGGGTGATTGTTGGGGGACTTTTTTGTCTGGACGAGGGCGTCTTCCCGGGCACCTGGAAAATTCAGGCCCTACTATTGCTACCGAAGACAGGAAAGCCACCAGGTGATCTATCCATGTCTGGGAGATACAGTGGGTAAGGGTGGATACAGTTGGTCGAGAGGGTAATCCTCAACAGACTGACAAAGTACACGAAGGGTACAGGCGATCGGTCGAACAACCAGTTTGGCTTCCGTAGAGGCAAGTTGACGGTGGATGCCATTCTGTCCGAAACCAAGACGGCTGAAGTGGCAATCCAGCGCAAAAGGCGAGGAGTCCGCTACTGTGCAGTGGTCACCCTTGACGTGAGAAACGCGTTCAATAGCGCCAGATGGGTGGCCATCGCCAACTCGCTCTAACGTCTCCTGGTTCCTTGAAACCTGTGCAAGATTCGGGGAAGTTATTTCCAGAATCGGGTACTGGCGTATCGAGTACTGGCACAGAGGTGGCTTAGCGGCGTGTAAAGATCACCGTAGGCGTCCCGCAAAGTTTAATCCTGGGTTCGGTGCTATGGAACAAGATATACGACGAGGTATTACGACTCAAATTCCTGAATGGTGTGAAGTCCGTCGGGTTCGCAGACGACATTACCTTTGAGATATATGGTAAATCCATCGAGCAGGTGGAGCTCACAGCAAGCAGGTGAGGTCACGGTTGTTAACAACCGTAAATCGGAGCAACAGGCGACGATTAGTGCAGACAATTGCACCATATCATCAAAGAGGTCCAAGAGCTACTCGGGGTTATGATCGACGACGAGCTGTCCTTTATCAGCCACGTCGATTACGCTTGGCAATTGTCGTCGTTCTCCACGTAAAATGACGGAACGACCAACGTCAGGTCACAGGGTCCACCTACACGAAAAGGAAAATCCATATACTTTGTATTAATCAAATCACATAGATTTTTTCGATTGCTATTTTTGCATAATATTAAAGTATCATTTGCATGACATTCATTAACGCTGCCATATCAATTTCATAACATAAATTAATAGATTTCATATTCATTGCAGTATACTTTTTATCAAGCAACAAGCATATTTTATTTCCATGAATATGTAATGTTTTAGTCTATGTTATGAAGTTGATATGACACGGTTAATGAATGTCATGTGAATGTTGCTTAAATATAATGCACAACTAGCAATGAAAAAGATCTATGTGGTTTAGTTTATACAACGCATATGGATTTTTCATTTCGTCTGTTAAAGATTGGAAAGTAGTGTTGAGAGGCTTCCGGATTTCCTAGGCCATCAATACTAGCATCAAAAGAAGTTGGTGCCAGAAGCATCTTGCCTCATAGCAAATCGCGTCTTGTACTCAAATTATTTCTGGTATTGAAATAAACGATAAACATTGTTTACAGCAGAATTCCCAAAATGTGCATGTTGTTAATAAAATCATACCTTGAACACATCTTCTGAAAATTAAATGTTACTTGACTGACGAACCCAACCGCGTTGATTGTGGAAAACATTCAATATTACTTTGAATCAAGAATATAAGTCAAACCTCATACCATTGAATCACAACGCAACCATATACTGTCTATAAGAGATTCGAATACATGGTATGTGTACGGTTGATACATAATATTTCTTACATTTATAAACAAAATATTGCCTCTTATGACAAGTATCAATCGATCAGACATAGATATTAAAAATTTATCCTAATAAAAATAATATTTAATATTTTTGTGTAGCTACTGAAGTCCTGAGAGACACAGTCTTTGCCTATCAGCACAATAGCCCTCTCCCCGAAGAAATACCGAATGGCGGTTTCGGGGAGGGCCCGGGGCTTGAGGCATTTTACTACCCGTCTAAAAAAAATTGGACGCAGCCAAATTTGAAAAATTTCATTCAATTCAAAATGACCGTTCGCATTAGGTGTGTTTATAATTTCTGGAACACTCTATATTTAGAAGAAGAATGAACCACGAGCTTGCGCAACACAAAGGCGAACACAGTGTCCTGAAAGTAGCTCAAGCTGGAAAACTTGGGCGATATCTTATACAAAAATCCCGCAAAAATGGTGTTTGGCACGAATCTTTTCGAAATTTCTTTAACCATTCTAATTGTGTAAAAAAAATGAGTAGACTCCATATCCATCAGTTAACAGGCTAGTTTATCAGTTTTAAATCCAATGCACATGGCTCGAGATATTCAAAACAGATCTAAGAGTTACAATGATGGAACGAAACACCGACATCGGTAATTTGTTTCTTATATAGAACGAGAATATTTAGGTAATTCCCAATTAGCACAACTACACTTACAAAATCAACAATAATCGTTCCAAGGTAACAATGTTACTAAAACAACTGTTATAGTCATGTCGCAAGGAAGCTACAACAAGCATTATCTCATTCCACGGTTGGGTGGCGAGCGTATGAATCGAACTCAAGAATCAGCACCAAGAAGAAATGACAGCACAACGCAACGGATGGAACTTACATACAAATTGCAATGCCCATATATAGGAGGAAGGAAGGCGTTGAGTAATTGCATGCTGTTTTGGTTACCACTCGAGGCGCATATCCGTACATCTAGGGAAACTGTTCATACGCCTGGCATATGTATCCCATAACAGTCGCAACTGAGCATGGAGCTTACATGGGCGAGAATTGGTCAGATTTTGAGGCTGTTACCCTTCACATACAAGCTGCATCATTCGCACACATAGAAGCGAACCCTGCTTGCATTCCAAGAAGTGCAGCATGCATAAACTGATGGACAGTTGTATGCAGTCTGGTTAAGTTATTTTTAGAATTCTAAGATTTGTTGTTCTGTGTTACTTCAGAGCGGCGAGATTAGTGCTAGTGACATTTAAAATATTCCATACACTTTACCCTTCACGAATATAAGACCCTATGGACTTTTCATATAGTTGATTGGAAAAAAAGATAATAAATAAGCTCCACAACAATCTTTATGGTGATAAATTTTCATGACAAAAGAAGCAAGTTTCCATTTATCGTTGAACATCAAACATTAAAGCCCGCCGAAACAAAACACGCTTGCTCCGATTTTCTCACTCCAGAGCTTCTCTTTAAAGCACATCGAAAATCGAAAGCTCCTCCGCATGTTCTCTCCTTTATCGACTTTTTTGTACTGAAACTTTTTGAAATTGGAAAGATTTCAGCTCACTGTGACATATTTCGCTGTTTCTATTCCATTTGAAATATGAACTGATTAGGATTGAAATCACTTATGGATGATCAACTTTTCTATGATAAAATTCAATACCAACGCCTACTCACCTGAATAGTGTATCAGCACTCCCCGTTTCGGGTAGGCCACTTTCGTTGTCGTTCGCACGTTGATCTACGGTTTGAGGAAATGAGATAAGCAGTGAAAACCCAAATCAAAACAACGCAATTCCGTCAACTCACCTCAACCTTCTCCCGTACGCTGACCACCACTAAGGGTCGCGTACTTTCGGAGCAACTGCTGAAGAGGGTCTGGTTCGTTTCCAGGTCCCTGATTTCAACGTAATCCCTACACGGTTCATCAACTGGAAAATCAAAAACCAAAAATTAGCCATTGAGATAGGTTGGAAAACAGAAGAAGCATAATACTTACACCGCAGCGCTAAATCTAGGATAGTTAACTTAATTTTCTGTTGCCGCGAGGCGTACAGCGTCCACCGGCAGACACTGTCACCGATGTAGTACTTGGGATAGCCGGGCGTCATTAGGAAGCCCTGGCGCAGGGGGTGCTTTAGAAGCGTTCGCTGAATACTGGAAGAAATAAAAGTGTTTTATCGTTTTAGTTAAGGTCAATGGAAATTTACTTTGTAATCGGCTGAGTAAGAAACGCTGTATCTCGTCAGCTATACCTTAGGAGGCAGTCCCACCAACGCAATGTAGGCAGCGCGGTAAGATGGCATGCTGAAGTCTTACCCTACCACGAAAAATGTAAGTATTCTTTATTTCTTTATACGGTATATAATTTTGGATCATCCATGGAATCAGAATCATCGTAAGTTTTAGTCCACTTACCCCCCATGGAGCGAGATAACCTTGGCAATTATTGCCACGCTTTTGGTTCAAATGCCAAAAGTTCACCCACAGGCAAAAGGAGCATAAACTAATCTTTCTAGCATCTATGCTCCCAACGATAAGGTACAAATTATCACACTGTATAACTCAACGTGGAAGCGTTTGGTACGGGAGGTCCACGCTTTCTTCCTTCCCTTGATTCAGAGTAGTAAAGCGATTTTAGATCTTTCTGGAATCGCTCTATTTCTTGGAATCCTCTCTGCGGCACATACTACGCAGTTGGCCTGGCCGATGACAAGAAAAATGATGTATTCAAGAAAACATCATTTTCCAGGATGCTTTCAAGAATTGGCTGCGTTAGTATGAGATTGGATTAGATATTTATGTCTTGAATATAAAGTGATAGTAACAAAAGCGTCAAAATTATCTTATCTGAATTTTTTTCAAAATCTGTTCTATTTAACAGTATGAATTAAAGCTCTTTATTCAATACCTTAGCTCGATTTAATGGTTGTAGTTTTATTTAATATTTGCTTGCTTTCTCATTTATTGTGTAAGGACGCGAGGGAGGTTGGGAGGATTGTTACAATCACTTTAAATTTCAATTTACGAGGATTTAATAATGCAACAAGAGGTAGGTTGGGTTTTCGGTAAGTGAACGGTTGGAATTGCATTGACTTACTGTAGCTGCTTTTTACATATTCAAGTAATTTAATTTTTATAGTGTAAAATTTCATGTAAATTATACAAGTTGAAATTTGTATATATATCAATTGGGTCTTTCATGATGTCCTTCTATATGAGAAAAGTGAGACCTTGTAAAAACCAGCACAGTATATGCAGTTACGTTCTTGGTCCATTCATATTGGATCAGTCTATAAAAGCAAATGAGTGCTATACGAACAACATGCAGTGGAAGATGCGTTGGAAAGTAGTATTTCTTGATTTTATGATGCAACATAGAGACTGATATGCTTTTATGGTAAGTTATTTGAATTGTAATTTTTTTTTTTGTGAGATTTTTCCTCATTTTATTGCCCACAACTATTTTATAAGGAACAGTAGAAATTTGCAATATCCCAGTACATTTACTAGTGCAAATAAAAACAAAAATAAATGTGTTAATTGAATCTAAAGTTCAGTATAGCCGTGAAATTTTCTTTTGTCTTAACTTTTTATAAATCATTTATGCTAAAAACTTGCACTGTTCCTTTAACAACTATATAACGGGGACTCCCTAGGGGGGTAGCCTAAGGCAGTCGAAGGATTTCTTGACTGGACAAGGGTTCGTGGAGTCGCCAGTCCCTTGTCATGCGAAGACACGCGGCCTTCTGGCCGTAGTCTTCCGAAGGTCCTTACTGAGATCGGCTGACCCTGCTACAAGAAGCCATCACGTAGGCTATTCTCTCAGAACGACCTGCTGAGAATAGTCCTGCAGCCATAGGTAATCCTTGCACTGATGGTGGCTTCTTATTACACATCACATCACATCACAAAAGGAAGAAGCCTCGTGTCATTTGAAGGAGACTGCAGAAAAGTTTAGACATTAACATTTTCAACTTATTTACAGAAATGGAAGATTTCTCCCAACGCTCCCAAGACTCAACCTATAATATTCCTACATAAACCTAAAGCTTCCTTGTTGATCATAATAGTTGTCACATAGATACTATGAACGGTGTTCCAATTTCTTGGTCAAGTTAAGTGAAATACCTTGGTCTGGTACTTGATCAAACATTATATATTAAAGATCACATTGAAGGCGTTCAAGCCAAATGTAATAAATATATCAAATGTTTATATCCTCTTATAAGCAGAAAATCCAAACTTTGTATGAAGAACGAACTACTAATATTTAAAAAGAATTAGATCGGCCATGCTTAATGCTGTTCCAATATGGTCTAGTTGTTGTGCTACCAGGAAAAAACACTTTAAAGGATTCAGAACAAAGTTTTGAAGAAGATTTTGAAGCTGCCTTCTTGGTAAAGTACTAACGAAGTACATAGAATTTCGAATGTTGAGACTTTAGAACAAATGTCCAAAATAATTAATAATTTCAGACAAAAATCACTGCAATCTTCTTTTGCAATGAATAATTTCCTTTATGCTTAGTTAAAATTAATTTGAGTTTTAAGAGCACCAGATTGGTACATATTTTAACAATTAGGGTTGATACGTTACGGTAGTAGTTGGACCACCTAGATTAACATGAAATGTAAATATTGATAATTTTGGAACAAATAAAGAGTTAAAAAAAGAACAACGCAAATCGGTAAATACTGCCTCTGCACAGTATCTCCCGTGCAAATACTGGGAAGAGCTTATAGAGCTATTTAAAAGCTCTCATGTCGACTGAAGATAAATCCTCTAAGGGAAGCTCCATTAATTATGTAACGCATTATGAGGCGATGGGCGGTTTGAGAAAACGTGACAATCCATACAAAAAATTGAAGAACCTCACAAAAATTTAAAAAAGTTTGAAGATTTTGTAAGATTCCATTTTGTAAGTTCAAGTATCACTCAACGTTTTCTCTGCCTTTAGATCATAGCCAGTGAAGACCCGGCTCGTGACCTTTCAAAAGCATGGAAGTATTTATTATTTTTCCTCGCATAATATTCTTATCCCATCTCGTCAACACTACCCGAGCAGGAGAAAATAACGTATGAATACCTAATTTTGATCCTGATAACTGGTCTTGGTATTAAAGAGCTCCCCTGCTCTCGTTGTGAAGTTCAGATTTGTTCAGTTCTGCGCTGGAAAATGCAATTTTTCGCATTGTTTTAGTACCATCATGGTCAAATCCACGCCTACGCGTACTGAAGCGACAACGCTCTGCCGCCCTCCGTAAGTACTTCTCGCTCACCCTACTATAAACGACAGATTAATTTCGCAAGTCATCGTTACCACAAATATAACCGATTCCTTTACAATCGACAAGTAAGACGCACGGAAGCGAACCTACGAGCGAACACCGAAAAAATTTTGGACGTTTGTTAACCCCAAGCGAAAGAATCTGGGTTGCCTTGTTCCATGTTCCTCCCTCGGAAACAACACAGCCAATACTGAAGGTGAGAAATGCAACCTATTTGCCCAACGTTTTAGGCAAGCGTTCAACGATTTTTCCGCATTGCCGACACAAGTGATAGATGCTACTATGGGGTTGCCACACGACGTTTCGTCGAAAAATTATTTTTGTATACTACATGGATACACTTAAAATTGTAAAAAAGTTTCGATTGATTTGAGTAAAAACTTTCCCTTGAAATTTGTTTTTCAAAAATGAGCCTTTTTTCGCGTTCTAACTGTATATCCCTCCTTAAGAGGTAAAATACCTAAACAAAATACCTAAGAATTGCAGGCAAAATATCTCTCGAATAACAAAACTTGTTATTTGAGATACCGGGAAATACCTTAGAGGTACTGTTTTAGTATTTTCGAACCTAAATTTGGTATTCACATAACATTGTGCGGACAATTTTATGGTATTATCCTCAGGTATTTTACTTCTAATGCAGCGCTCTTAAATAACAAGGCCAGTTATCAAGTTATTCGTTCCTGCTCGGGTAGCCGTGCCCTTATTCACACAGCATTCACGTCGGTGCATTCACGCTAAGATAAGATTACCGAAAATACGGTTTCAATTTTACCGAAAATTAGGTTTTGGTAGCAAAACCTAAAGTATCGGTATAATTTACCGAAACAAAACGTTTGATTTTACTTATTTTTCCAGTAAAGTAGATTTACAGATTTTATCGTTATATTTTACCTAAATTTGGTTAAAAATGCTCTCATTGAGCTGCACGCACCTTCGGTAAAAATTACCGTACAAAAATAAGTAATTATTAATGTTTTTCCCGGTTTTCCAGCAATACCGAAATTTTGGTAATCCATGTTTACCGATAATTTCAGTATGTGCACTTTTGTGCGGTTTTCGGTATTTTTTACCGAATTTTCCGTTTTCTTGTCTTAGCGTGTTGGATATAGTGGGTGGTATTCCAAGAGTCGCAGTGATGTTTATCACCAGAGAAGCCAAGCATCGAGTTTTTATCACTAGAGAAGCGTGAGAAGCCACGTCGCAGTGGCGTGACTCTTCTGTGTCACCTGCGGCGTGACTTTAATTGCCGAAGCAAGTGACAAAGTCGCTTCATTCACTCATGTAGACAAATGTTCGCAAAAAGAGAAAAACCGTTGCTAAACATGGCTAACTAGCAACTTATATTCATTAAAAAAAAACTGTTATACAGCTTGAATTTGTAGTAGTTAGAACTTTTATGAGCGCTTCCAAATTATCCAATAGGCTTCTAATCGATTGCTCTAGGCAACTAAAAGATTCGACAACAAACATGGCCATTAATTTAATCTACATTAAGAATTGAACTCGTCTTTTCCCCAGACACAGAACGAATCACGTTAGTGTTAACTTTTCATTATAACATTAAATTACATATTAAAGCTATAATAACTGTACATACATACTAAAACATTGGCCAGACTAACCAGTTATAAAATGTTGAAAGCCTATCTTGATGACGAATTTCTTGTTGAAATTGTTTGACAACCGTTATAACATGTTATAAGTCTGTATTCTGCACAAGGCATAAGTATGCCGATTTTCTTTTAGTACAATCGTCTTTAGTTCAATAGTCGATATCCACTAATAAACATTGTTTAGAAAAGCAATTTCGCTCTTTCGAAATTTTGGTACTATAATAGATAAAACGATCCATCCTGCTAAAGCTAGAACACGAAAACATACGAGCAAATTAAAAACGCCGCCATTGAGGCATGTCTAGAGTATTTTATTTTATGCCTTGTTCAGACTACAGGCTTGTAACATAATACAAGGGTGTTTTGAAAAGTATCTACAAAGAAAATGTCATCAAGATAGCCTTGTATTATGTTACAACGCTGTAGTATGAACAAAGCATTACACTGAATGAAACCAAGATTGTATAGAATTATAGTAGGCGTTGATTGTCAGGACAAGTTCATTTGTTTACGAACAAAAATCCCGGCCTATCCGCTCTCGAGTTAGCAAAACTACTGAATTTTTCGAAATCTCCGGTTTGTATATCATCGCCCTGAACCTGTAAGTGGCAATCCAGCAAAATCCGAAGCTGGGAAAAGGCGAAAAGAGCAAGTTTTTTTTTCCAAATGTACACCCAAATCGCGAAGAAGTGGGCACGATTAAGTAGTTTGAACACCCAAAGTATGCTGCACAGGAATGCAAAGCAAAAAGAAACAAGGTAAGGAAGTGCTCCAGGAAACACTATCAGAATTAATTATGTAGAAGTCAAGTAAGTGTCTTAGATTGTGGCGAAATTACGGAACACTTCATCAAACTTGATGAAGAAAGATAGATATACATTTTAAAATTCATTAAAAGTGGTTGCAGATTACCATATGGGCACATCTTATCCTTATCAATTCAATTGTTAGTTCTATGGGGATAGAATTTTAGTTTATCTTGAGGAGATGCCGTAGAATAATAGAAAACAAGAATTTCGTAAATGATCTTAAGATGTTGTTTGAAGTTTCCAATTCACCAGCTTTTTTCCTATATTTTTCGGATATTGTTACTTGGCAGTAGAGAAAGAAAATAATGAATTGTGATATAGCTAGTAAGCAGAACTTGTTCAGTTTATTACCTCCTTTATTGATTACAAAATCAACGCAGCTTTCGCGGAAAGTAGAGATAGAAGTAACGGAGTTTTTTTTTATTCAGTAAACCCAGTGTACCTTCCTCCAGGGGAAGTATGCTGTAGCAAACTGTTTATGTATGTGTTTTGTTTTTAACTACAGCAGATTTGAATTGAGGAATAATATTAACCAAATATTGAATAGTTAAAACACTGCGTTTCCTGGCTGTCGCGGTTCCCGGAAGGAATTGTCTCAAACTTGATAAGGAGTGTCTAAAATCCAATTTGAAAAATTACTAAAACCGTAAACGGTTCGATACCGCGATTTGAGGACCAATCGAGCCCGGAACAACGACAGCCGAAATAGAAATTCATAGTCTGTTTCCCCTTATCTGTGTAGTGAGCAGTCTGTTGTAAATAGGTAGAGCACATATACGGGACAGGTTTCAATTTAGAAATTAATAGAAAAAAAAAGAATTAAACAATACAGAACCTAGGATGTTAACCGGGCAGCTCGCCGGTCAATTTCCTCCGGTGCGATGGCATTCCCCCTGCCGAACTCTAGCTCGCATCGTTGCTCAGCGAGGTGAATCTGTTTCCTACCTGTAGCGGTTGAGCCGACGGAAGATCTGACGCCCGGACGCGGCCACCGTGTTTCACCTCTTCGAATGTGGAATCTTTCTTGCCCCGTGCTCCGTCCACCGGTTGTTCCGCACCAAGAGTAGGGAAGAAATCTTCGTTCTTTAGATCCGGTGCGACACCCTTTTTTCCTTTTAGGCGCATATTCTTCATAGCCGGCGTTACGTACACACTGGAAGTAGCTTTTTGCTGTTGTTGTTGGCTTTGCTGCTGTTTTTCAGCCGAATCGGACGAGTCTACATTTCTCCATGCTCCTGACTTGCTATTTCCACTGCCTGGTTCACCTCCTTCAGCTTCGTTTTCTCCCATTTGACCACCACTTTCATCGCCAACATAGTTACCGCCTTCCTGTTCCGAGATGGTCAACTGGGCCAATTTTAGGCCGCTGTAATCTTTACGTGCCTCCTCGAATTCTTTCCACTCTTCTTCTGCTTGCTCGGGTTTCTTTTGTTCATTTCCTTCGGGATTGATTGGGGTCACCTTCCGGATTTTCGAGTCGGCTGTTTTCTTTGCAGCGGCGTCCTCAAAAGATTTGGCCAGTTCTTCCGGGGTGGCAAACTTCTTCGTAGTTTTCGACTTTTTGCGGTCTTTTTTAGCGAAAAAATCGTCCAAATCGGCCATTGCAGCGAACAACGTGGTATAATGCCAGCAGCAGTAGAAATCTCCTCTTCTTGCACTGTCGCACTCTCAAATTCGATTGGATTTTATTTTTTCTACGTTTGACGTCTCTCGGCGCGAACTGACACTGGCAATGACGTTTGTCGTTGCACGCTTGATACGAACAGCGCAGACGCATGGGTAAAACGGTAACATGGAAAATCATTCGAGGCGTTACGCGGCCAATGTTGCCAGTACAACGGGAGCAAAGATATGCAAGCGATATGAACACTAATAAAAAAGCAATTGTAAATTTTATGTGTTCCACATGTGTCCCCATGTGTTTTTTGCAATTTGACCCACACATGATATCTATGTGTAAATCCACATAAATTCTATGTTAACACATAAACTCTATGTATATTCACACATATTTTTCATTTGGCACATAAACTTTATTTGTGATTCTTCTGATCTTCGCCAATAATTATGTGTTTTTTTTTATTAGTGAACTAATCCAGGTTGAACAAAGAAGAATACACCGAGTGGTGATAAATCTGACAGCTCTTCCCGGGTAAAAATAACCATACAATTACAATACATAATATAAAATAACCTTAAAATCCATTTCCGACCAAAAATCTTATTGTTCACGATGAATCAAAATTGCATATATTCATTACAATAGATCTACAATTTACTCCATATGCCAGGATTTTCAACAATTGTGAAACAATAAATGATTTTTTCTATGAAGCTAGTACGCAGCTCAAAAGTAATGTGCATTAGGATAGGACAAGTAATGGTCAAGAAACGCTTTTACTGTCGGAATTACTTACCTTGTATGCAGCTGAAAAGGACAAACTTCGTAACGTTAGTAACGTCTGCCCAGGTAATCTAAATGGGGCTGCATTCAATGCACTAAAATATGCAGAAATAAAACAAAGCGCTCAAAAATGTGCAATTAATGCGTACTAAAGTGCATCAATGCGTAGAAAAATGTTCGAAAAATGCCTAAATGCACTTCTTAATACGTGAAGCTGAATCGAAAATTCGCCCCTCGGATGCTGTGGTATGGTTACAATACATTTAACTGTGAACCTATGAGAATTTTTTATTCGGGCCATGTTAAAGTATAGGATGAATATTTTGAAATGCTTCTGAAAAATTCAAATGAAATTCTAGTTAAAAGTGGTTTGTTGTATGATGGAAGAAAAATCCAAAACTGCAAAATAGGAGCATTAATTTTATTATATTTTTATTTTGCTGAAAATGTCTTTATTGAGGAGTTTTGGATTTTTCTTTCATTATCAAGGGTAAGTCGCTTAGAACAGAGTGCCAGCCATGCTGTCTTACACACTAGACGAACATGTTTTCTAACAGCGGCACTTCGCTTTTTAATCCATACCACACATGTGGCACACTGAGGCACACTTTTGACAGTTGAGCTTAAAGAAATATGAAACCAGCAACCTTGCCAATATACATTGCCTGGTTGCCAGGCTCAGCAGAAAATAACAATTTGGGTTGTCAACACATCGGCACCTTCGGCACATTACGGGAACTCCCAGAAAATTGTAACGCTAGTTGACACACTCAAAAAAATAAAAAAATAGCACAGGAGAAAGAGTGCAGAGCGATCCACGCCTTGTTCATTATACAACAAACCGCTTTTAATCATAATTTCTTTTTAATTTTTTAGAAGCATTTTTAAATGTTCGTCTTATGCTTTAACATGGGAGCTGTAAGATTTATCACCACTTGGTTTCTTCTTCTTTTTTCAACCCAATCATAATGAAATTTTGACCAGTTATTTGGAGATTTCATAGCTTTGATTTGGCACCACAAAACTAAAATCGGTACACAAATAGCTCAGTATGTAATCGAAGACTAAACTGTTTGATTACTATTATAATAGGCCGTCAAGTACTGTTTCGTTCATATCTTCGTAATGAAATGTAAGAATGAGAAAAAAATCAATAACGTTCTATGGGAATGTTGTAGCTTTCATTTGCCGTCAATAGAACTGAAATCGGTTCACAAATGGCTGAGAAACCGATGTGACATTATTTGTAACACACACACACACACACACACACACACACACACACACACACACACACACACACACACACACACACATACACACACACACACACACACACACACAGACATGTGCTCAGTTCGTCAAGCCGAGTCGAATGGTATATGACACTCGGCCCTGTGGGCCTCGGATAAAAAGTCGAGTTTTCAAGCGATCTTAAAGGGTGTATGCGATAAAAATGGCACACACATATATACTCATCAAAATTAAACTGATTATCGGATTTTCTTGAAATTTTCAGGGAATGAAGAACTACTAATGAGTTTTGATTTATAACATTTGATTTATTCAATTTCGTCTTCCATCCCGAATGCCCGCACCGTCCTTTTCACTCCACCCATCAAATTTTGTACAACCGATTTTCCCAGTGTTTTTGTTGTTTTTACCCAAATTTTCTTCAATTCTAGCTCTGTTTTTATAGTTTTGGGATGTTTGCGAAGTTCCGTTTTCATAATTGCCCAGAATTTTTCAATTGGACGAAGTTCCGGTGAATTTGGTGGGTTCATATCCTTTGGCACAAAATTGACTCCGTTGGCTCGGTACCACTCCAATACGTTTCGAGCGTAGTGGCAGGATGCTAGATCAGGCCAAAACAGAGTTGATCCTTTGTGCTTCTTAATGAATGGCAAGAGACGCTTCTTAAGGCACTTATTTCACCACATCCGCAAATCGCCTGCCAGATTAGAAACTTTTTTGCAAATTTCGATAGTTTCTTCTTTCGAACATCCTCCGGAACATCGAACTTCGACTTGGCAACGACATATTCTTGCCCAGGAAGTTGACGGAAGTCGGCCTTGACGTATGTTTCGTCATCCATCACGATGCAACCGGATTTGGTGAGCAGCTTCGTGTAAAGTTTCCGGGCGCGGGTTTTCGCAGTGATGTTTGTTTTTCATTCCGGTTTGGGGCTTTTTGCACTTTGTAAACATGTAACCCAGCACGCTTCATGGTTTTCTGCACAAAACCGACTGACACCTTAGACTTGAATCCTAGAGGGTTTGAGCTGTTTAGTGGAATACTTGTAACTATAAGTCGAGTTATTAGTACGAGACACTGAAGAAATCTACACATTGTAGACGAAATACGCGTATCTGTCGAAGATAAGCAAAGGTAGTTGGAATTAAATGGAGATTACTAATTTTTCTTCTAAATTATAGTTACCTTAGACATTTTAGCGACATCTCGAATTGACATGTTTGGACGGTTCTTGAATTGTTGTACGACTTTCCTGGCCATTTTACTGTCCATTGGACCACTTTTACGACCACTCCCTTCCTTCCTTTGGACACTCAGACGTTCCTTGAAGGTTCTTATTACACGAGACACAGTTGTATTTGCAATTCCAAGCCTTTTAGCAATCCACTGGTCGGACGCCCCAGGATTTTGATTGTGAGTGCACAAAATTTTCTCACGGACAATTTCTTGTTTCGACGACATGACTGGAACTACTGAATGTATAACTATGAAACTTGGCAGATGTAAATAATACACTATGGATAAGATCTACTCAAATTTCTAGGTTTTTTGCTCATACGATTCAAAAGTTACAGAAGATTTTCTGTGTGCCATTTTTATCGAATACACCCTTTAATACCCTTCTATTGGTATAAGAAGGTTAAAAAGGCCTTTTTTTGGATGGTGATGACAGATAATTGCTTTTGATAAATTTCCCATGGAAGGTTATTATTTAAGGTTACTTGAAAAAAAAGTTCTACGCTTTCTTTGTGTAAATACAGCTGATCTAGCAATAACGGAATTGCATCCGTGGGCGGTCAATGCTCATGCTCATGCTCACTTGCAAAAAAAGTTCTACGCCCTTGCGAGCGGCCTTCCGGCAGTTAATCGGCACATTAGCCATGGCGGACGAAAACATTCGTGTAGGCATGTTCTTTGAGTTCTTTCTTTGTTTTATTTATCAATTCCTCTTCAGTTTTCGCGAAAAAATTGTTGGAGTAGATCTTACGCTTCATGTTGGACCATGAATTCTCGATGGGACACAGCTGGGGGACGTAGGGTGGGTTCGCCGACTTGGGTACTACATCGATATTAAGCCGTTCCATCTCCTCCAACAATCGGAGATCGAACTAATGCTATATCTTTTGTAATTGCCATGAGACATTGCTATAGTAGCATTATTGCATTGGTAACAACATTCTTCAGCTAATCTAACGCTTCATTACTTGACAACTGTTGAATTGATGCGATCCCGCATTACCGATGTTGATTTTGGGCTGAATTAGTGCAATAATATAATGCTTGTGGTTACTTGGGATGTGTCCCATCTATGATTTTTTGCAATATAATCAACAAATAATATCTATTTGTAACCACACATACTTCCTATGTGTACACATAACCACTATGTGTGGCCGCAAATACTTTTCATTCGTCACATTTACTTCATTTGTGTTTCTTAGAGGGTGCTGTTTATGTGTGAACACGTTAGTATTATGTGGAATTTTCCATGGATTTTTGCCGATAGAATCTATTTTAAAATTACAGTGAAATGAATGATAGATACTATAAGTTCTATTGTTTCAACTATAAAGGCCAGTATCGACCTAAAAAGTGAAGAGGTAACGGAATTTTGTTCAATATTACCAAGCGGAATTTTGAAAATTGATCTGCATGGAACGAAATGTCACCTAACTTACGGAATAATCGAGCAGTATATTTTTCCGAAAGTAAAAGTGACAGCTCCCATTTGCGTGGAAACCTTACAAGTTCCAATTTTATTTTTCGTTCTTTTCAGGTGGATACTGCTGCAGGAATTTCTTTTCGATTTTTTACTTTTCCGTTTCAGTAAACGGAATTTAAGATGGGTTCGGTATAGAAAAATAAATTTCTTTCGAACTCGATACCGACCTTAATATAACAATTTAACTTATTGTTTTCTACCATAAAATCTACTGCGAATGGCAATTCTGCAGGTTGTTATGAGTTTTAACTATAAATAAATCCTCTTCTTTTCAACCATTTTCCAACCAAAACCGTTCATTTTTTATTCGGCTTGCGCGAGATAATACTCGCTTCTGGTGGTATCTGCGTATGAGTGAGAAACTAGTGCAGGGAGAATCGTTTTTTTTGCTTATTTCTAGAACAACCCTCATGTTTAAAAAAAATGGCAATTTCACTTTCCCAAGGCAAACTTCGAAGCCGACCCACACTTACCTGATATATTTTTTGTGACCTCTCCTCTCACTGTCGCCGAAGTCATTACTATCGTCGTCCTCATCTTCAAAGTCATCCTCATCGTCATCATCGTAGTTGCCCGGATAAGCATCCACACCTCCGTTTGCATTCTGGGCTACGTTGATTTCCTCTAAGACTGCTTTCTGCATTTTCTTGAAGGTACTATTGTTGAAGCTGAATCCATCTTCCGATGGGCTGCTTTTGTTTGATCGAGCATCTGCTTCGACTTCATTTGATTCTAAATCGGGATATCGCTCCATACTATCCCCTCGTTCAACAGTAACCAGAGTAGTTGTCGGCACTACTGTCACATTGGTTTCGTCAGTTGGGGTCATTTCAACCGGAATACCCGCCGTTGATCGAGGTTGGCTGTCGAGAAATTCTTGCGTTTGACTGGTGACTTGCATACGTGTTACTATAGTAGGAGTGATTAATTCTACTAGATTGACAGTGGTACCTTCACTTTCACCACCAGCTATCGTGGACGGAGATGCGTCCACTTCGCTTTCGTAAACATCGGCATCCTTGGTCGGTGGTGGAAGGACCACAATGTCTAGCGTTTCTGTGAACTGGTTGTTGGGCAGGTTGATCGAAGATTGTTGTTCTTCCCCTTCGGGAATGATTTCGTTCTCCGATTCGTCAATAACTTCGACGTCCTTCTTGAAGAAGTACTCGTTGCCAACCTGTTTGATGTCCTCGATTTCGTCCAGATCGCTCGGAAGGATCTTCAGTACCCGGAAGTCCTGTTAATAGAACCAGAGAAGATGGGAGACGTCAGTTGCAGTTAAAAGTACATTTATTATTGAGCATTTATATGCATACATGACAGGTAGGGTAGCCCTAATTAATCCCATTGTTCGTACCCAGTAAATACAAGATCACTAACGCCTGTATTTCACCGAAACACAGTGATCGCAAAAGCTTTTTTCACGGCAAAATTATTAACTCCAAAGGGTGACGTTTCCGAATCATGGTGTCTTGTACCAAAATGTACCTAAACAAGTTGTCCATTTTGTGGTGATAATTTTGAAGTTTCAAACTTTAGCGCTAGAAGCGCGCTAACTTTTGAAAGAAAGACAACAGGAGGGTGATGTCAATGGCAAGTTTGTAGGGAATATAATTTTAAGCAACAATGCAAGAAAGAAATGTAAATAACGTTGCAAGTCATAAGATGAGCATTACGGATTTGCTGAAGACGCCATCAACTCCCCGTAGAAACAGCAGTCATGGAACGTCCATCCACAATGTCACGCAAAAAGTGACTTTTTGTAACCCCCACCCCGCTTGTCACGTTTTTTGAATGGACCTTCACATTTTTTTGTATGGATTGTCACGTTTTCCCAAGCCCACCTCCCCCCTTACTGCGTGACATAATTAATTAACCTTCCCTCATAGGAGCGGCTACAAGAAATTCGTCTTCTTGAAGAAGAAAAGGAGAATGAAGTAGCGAGAAAGAAAGCCAGAGCAGAGGAGAGAGCTTGCGAAAATCAGGAACGAAAGCTGAAAAATTACAAAGCGGAAATTCGGAAGCAAAAACGAGTAGAAGATGAGCAACGGACAAATGAGAAGGAAAAAATTCGAAAGCAAAAACAGGAAAAAATTGAACAGCGTAAGAAGAGAAAGGAGAAGCAACACTAAGACAATCTAATGGAAGTTAATCAGCAAAAACAGCAGAAGAAGGAGTTACTTGAGGCGTTGAAACTGAAGTACCAGAATTATGTTGATGAATGTGAAGTTCATATTCTGCATTGTTTTTTTATGACATGAAGTTTGTTTTTGTATTGTTTATTTTATTTTACCACTTGCAGCCAGAGGCTCATTAGCCTTTCTAAGGTATTGGATTTATATTCAAATGTATGTGTAAAGCACAGTTATTGAATAATGAAACAACAATCGTTCTTCGAATTTCCATAATACTGCTTATATTTTGTACTTTTATTTTCAAAAGCAGGTAGATGTTTCTATGAAAGTTTTAGAACGGATCAGGTGTAATACTGTAAAACGACTATCCATAAACCACGTGGACACTACAGGGGGGTAGTATGGAACATGTTCACCCCTTCCCTCTCGTTTACTTTTCACGCACCTTGACCAAGTTATGCCTCTCAGCCTCCTCCCCTATTTAATTTTACGTGATTTCTGAACGGCCCCTTATTTGAATTAAACTTAAATAAATTATTTTGTATAAAGTTTTATTGCAAGATATTTAAATTTTTCTTAATTACCTCCACTATAAGCCTAGTATGCAGCTAACAAGTAAAGACTTAATTTTTGCCATTTTTACCGAAGTAATTTTGATAACTGCTTCAGTATGGGTGAAATGTCAGTTTTTCTTGCGAAATATTCCAACGGAATATTATTCCGAAAGGAAAAGTGACAGTCCCATTAAGATTACCTGGGCAGACTTTACTTACGTTACGAAGTTTTTCCTCCTTTTCAGCTGCATACAAGGTAAGTAGTTCTGACAGTAACAGCATTTCTTGACCATTACTTGTCTTAAGCCTAGTATGCAGCTGACAAGTAAAGTCTTGAAGTAATTTTTGCCATTTTTACAGAAGTAATTTTGATAACTGCTTCAGTATTGGTGAAATGTCAGTTTTTCTTGCAGAATAATCTAACGGAATATTATTCCGTAAGGAAAAGTAACAGCCCCATTAAGATTACCTGGGCAGACGTTACTAACGTTACGAAGTTTTTCCTTCTTTTCAGCTGCATACAAGGTAAGTAATTCTGACAGTAAAAGCATTTCTTGACCATTTCTTGTCCTATCCTAATGCACATTACTTTTGAGATGCATACTAGCCTTTACTAATAAAAAAAGGTTAGTTTTCGAAATATATGAGATATCTCAACCTTTTATTGTTATATTACATGAATATTGTTGCCAAATTTGTCTTGATAATGAACTAAAACTTCGAGCAGGATGACTAAATGCGCCACTATTGGTACACTTACCCTAACAAGTCAAATTATTAAACTAAGGTTGTGTTTAGTGAAGTTCAATCTTTCTCCTTTCTATTTAATCACGGTTTAAAGACGTTTTTCAAAATTGTTGCAAACCCCACGTATCACGTCTTCCGACATTTGATCTCAAACCTCAACTAAACGTTTTTTAAATGGGCCCAAACACAAGTTCTTCAAGTCGCCCAGTTTTACTAGCATGTATCCCCAGAAAAAGAAGTCCAGTAGGTTCAAATCAGGAGACTATACAGGCCATGCAGAAGAACTGATGAAACATGGAAAATTTGGCTGCTGAACAATTACCCAAATAACAAGCATTATATTATTGCACTTATTCAACCGAAAATCAACATCATTAGTGCGGGATAGCATCAATTCAACAGTTATCAAGTAATGAAGCGTTCGAATAGGTTAAAGAATAAAGCTTGATTCAAAGTAAATCTGGACGCATGGTTTGATGCACCACCGCGTCCCTGGAGGTCACCTGGTGATCGCCAAAAATTCATTTTAAATCGGATACTTCTCAATTTTTTAAGAATTAAATAATTATATATTAGCTATGTTTTGGAATAATTTATTTACTGAATTTCCTCCCCCAAGCTGAATGCTCGTACATTTCTCTTAACACAGCTCATGAGATCTTGGGCGAGGCTTTGTCCATCTTCCTTACACAATTTCTCCCAGTTTTTCTTCAAAACTTCATCGGTTTTAAATGTTTTTCCGTTTTTCTTCAACTTCTTCTTCATTATCACCCAAAACTTATCGATCGGACGAAGTTCTGATGTATTTGGTGGGTTCCTCCTTCGGAACCACATTAACGCCCTTCGCTTCGTACCAATCCATTACAGGCTTGGCATAATGACACGAAGCGAGATCCGGCCAGAACAGCGTGGGACCACGGTGAGAGGGCTGCAAGCTCTTCTTCAAGCATTCTTCTCGATACATCTGCCCGTTGATGGTGCCGGTTGTAACGAACGGCTTGCTGTACCGTCCGCACTCGCAGATCTCTTCCGGAACTTTTCCGGAACCTCCATGCGGGACATACCGACAAAAAACTCGAGGCCGGGGATTTGTTTGGTGTCCGCCTTGATATATGTCTCGTCGTCCATCCGACCAGCCACTCACGGTACAGCTTCCGCGCACTCAATTTGGCCACCGTGTTTGCTTGTAATTCCGGTTTGGCGCCTTTCTGACCTTAAAAACACGTAGCCCAGCCCATCTCATGGTCTGCTGGACGAACCACTTCGACGAATTGACCTTTTTGGCCACGTCTCGGGTGGAAAGGTTCGGGTTATTCTTAAAGTACTGCCATATCTTCCGCGCCTTCTCTGGGTATTCCGTTTTCGGTTTTCGGCCGCTTCCAGCGCGCCGCTCGATGGTCTTCGTCTCCTGTAACATCTTCATAACGCGGGACACGGTGGAATGGTGGATTCCAAGCCTTTTGCCATTCCATCTGTGCGACTGACCAGGATTATCGATCACCGCGCCCAAGGTTTGCTGGCGTAGCTCTTCTTGTTTCGAATGCATCTTGAAAACTACTTGACAGATCGCGATAAAATTTACACTCTAAACTAGTATTACCCAAAATTTCATCTATTTTTACCCACGCGATAAAAAGTTACTCCCAAAACAAAGTGTCGCATTTTTTCCGAGTCCAATCTTTATGTACATCGAAATAACCTGAGAAAAGCTCAAGGCTGCAAAATGCGTGTCAATTCATGGTTAACATGACATGGCAAAACTCCACAAGACATTTCAACGCTGTGTTCTCTGACATCCAGTATCTCAACTGGAGAAAGCAGATGGTTTTTCAAACGACCAACCGCTTCCACTGGATCTCAGGAACCAAACTCGCTTCGGTGACTTCTATCTCGATACTTCGAGCTGGGATATACATTCTATACTGCTGCTATTGACTACTGGTGCAAAATGGCTTTACCATTTGCAATTTATAACTAATCATTATCGCACTACTAAAAATGCACTTTTTATTCTTCGGAAAATAAAACCCTCATTCACAACTGCGGTAGAAATCATACCGAGGAAAAATACTGAACTCGAAAAAAAAAGAACAGCGAATAACCTCTAAAATCACGGAGCGCTCGGACTCGAACTTTCCTGTTTGTTTGTGCAGTGGGCAAATGCGACAGAGTTATAACATGTTTAAATAGAAAGTGTATCGGAAAGTAGCTCTAAACATTAGGTACATTACTGAGCCAAATTAATGCATATCATTTTGGCGTGTATTCATATTACATGGCAAAAAGCCTATTTCGGTTCGTTTCTTATTATTATCAAAGTGGTGTCGGGAAATGCCGCGGATTGAAGTTGCGAAAAAAAATTTGCATCTTGTTGTTCTGAAGAAGCTGTACCGTACAATCAGATTACCAAAATGGTCAAAGTACATCCAGAAAAGTACAGTGAGCAGTACACCCTACAAGACTAGCTTTAGCATTAGCATTAGCATTGACGTTAGCACACCTCGCGGATGGAGCTTCGATGAGGAATAATTCGTTGAAAATAGTCGATGTCACCATGAAACGGATCCAATGTTTCTTCACACAATGATCTCCACGAAGACACACCTTGATCACTCATCTGGCCACGTCCATACAACCGTTGGGGATAGGGAGGATCTGGTATCTACCCTAAGAAGACACGGAGAACCCACGTAGTCTTCAGTAGATATAAAAGAAAAAGTGAAATGAATAGTCGGAGAGAACTGTTAAACAGAATGCCCTGTTTGGTGTACAGGACAAAAACAACGATGGGAGCATCTAGTCTAAGAAGGTTAAGTGATGCTCCATTTCTCTTCAAACTGTTGGGACCTAAGCATAAACTAAACTCCTAGCCCTATATGGCTTATGATTATAGTGCCATTACTCGCTATCTGAAAAAAGAAGAATGTCTGAAAGTAGAAGAACGGGTGATGAAAGAATACGTATCTGATTTTTCAGATAGAAGAACGGGTGATGAAAGAATACGTATCTGATTTTTCAGAACTATTGACTCGTTGATAAAAAGGGGCTTGAATTGTAGAAATCCATCATCAGATGCCTTCCTTTGAGGCAAAATTTGTTAATTATTAGCTCAAAACTGCATTGCAAATTCAGGTGAGCAGTACACCCTGCAATATCTGCCAAAAAACTGGACGAATACCCGGTTCCAGCAATTCCGAATTGGACCAAAAAGTCGTCTTTTACTCGTTTATTCAGTAGAACAAATCAGCCTTTACTCGGGGCTTGGCCAAAAATACAGGACCAGCATCGGGATCACCCAACGGATTAAGAAAAGAAATTATTTGAAGACATACAGAAATCAGAAAATACCGAAGCCATCTCCGAAGCAGAAGTGTTGTGGGTTCGAAATCTGTTCATCGGTATTATGGACATTCCCTCATATTGTTGATTTTTGAATTTTTGATGAATAACGAAACGTACTTGAAAGAGGATTCCAGAGCACTGCCGGTAACTCAATTCTACATCAAATCGTTTGGGGAGAGTGTCTCAACTGCTGAGAAGGTGCTCTTTTGGCAGGCAATTTGCACAAAGACTTGAGATCTTCCATTTTCTACACGAAAAGAACAATAAATGCTGAAATTCGCCGGAACGAGTGCTTGCCGAAACTTTCTCTCTTCACATGTGGCTTCTACCCATTATGTCAGATCAACTCTTGTTTTCGGATAACAACGTTGATTTAGTTGAAAAAGATATTAACCCACCAAACAGTCCCCAACTGCGACCGATCGAACGCTACTGGTCAATCGTCAAGCGGAACCTCAAATGGGCAAGTGTAGTGACCCACAACATTTAAGACTTCACGATAAAATGGTCAGCAAATGCTCAAAAACCACTGTTCATAACATGATGGGCGGTAGATAGGCTAAAGTCAGCAATCTGATTTAATTGTTAGTTTACTTGATATTTAAACATGTTAAGCTGCAATACATCTCGTTGGAAATTTTCTAATTGTCCTTAGTTTTATTTCGATTTTTGAATACTTACAACTACTTTTCGATGCTCTACCTAATTATCGAAAAGGAAAATGGCACCAAAATAGGCCTACAACGTGTTGAAACTGCTAACTCTAAACAAGGCATAGTGAAATGCGTTGAAGTTTGGAGGGATTAGTGTTTAAACAATCATTGGAACATATTATTGGATAGATCAATAAAACACTCAACATTATTCCGTTATTGAAAACCTTTATTTTCTATAACCTGTGTCAGGTGAAATTATATACAAATCTTACATATTCTTATCCTAGAGCCCTCAGCAGCTGGCAGAGTACTCCGCAGAAAGCGGTGGTCGTTGTCGGCGCCGCAGTGGTGGTAGTCGTCGTAGTCGTCGTTGCGGTAGTGTTCAAAGCCGTCGCTACAGCGCTTAGCACCGCTTGAACGGTCGAGTTGAGATTGGTAGCCAGCGTCTGGAGGGTGGACAGGACACCACTCGACAAAGTCGTTCCATCAGCTAGGGCAACGGCCAGAGTAGCGTTCAGGGTGCTGGCAACCGATTGCAAGTCTGTAAATGCGGCCTGTACTTTGCCCGATAGAAGGACTGTTGCGTTACCTAGCACATTGCCAGCAACACCGGCCAAAGCCAGCTTGGTGTTGGCCAGGGCAGAAACAACGTTCGAAAGTACGTTGTTAGCGTTGGAACCGGCAGATGAAGCGAGATTGGTGAGAGTGTTCAGAGTGTTAGCCACCTGATTCTGAACGTTGTTTACAATTGTGGGAACCGATGAGGCCAGTATGCCGGTGAGACCTTGAACACCCGAATTGATAGCGCTAGTAAGATTGCTCAAAGCTGAAGCGAAAGTGCTGCCAGCCGTTGTACCTGCACTAACAGCATTGGCCAAGGTTGAGTTGAGTTTACTTGCTAGGGCCTGCAGGTTGGTGACTGTGGTTTGAACAGCTAGTTGGGCCTGAGTGGTCAAGTTGCCAAGCACGGCGCTAGTCAAAGCGCCCAGAGATTTCTCGACGTTCGAAAGAGTGTTTCCAGCCTGGGTCAGGAGTGCTCCGGCAGCAGTTCCTACTCCGGAAGTGACATTCGAAACAAGTCCTGTGATGGTACCAATGGTGTTGTTCAGTTGAGTTTGGAAGGTGCTGGTGATATTCGGCAGAACCGAGACCAGCGTTTCGGTTACGTTCTGAACTGCAGTTGTAATGGCTGCCGTAAGATTGTTAACCGTGTTCACAAATGTACTGGTTCCAGTGATGCCAGCGCTAAGACCCGCGGCAATAGTGGAATTCAAGTTCGAAATAAGTGTCTGGAGTCCTGTAACCGTGTTGTTCAATGAGATGCCTACATTTACAGACAGGTTACCAGCAACAGCAAAAGCAACATTGTTAAGGGCAACATGAGCGTTCAACATTGCCGATAAAGCGCCATTCAAAGCAGTACCGCCGGTGTTCACCACTCCGGAGGCAACATTGGTGACAAGGCCACTGATCGCAGAAATAGTGCTGTTCAACGTCGATTGAACGCCGGATACAGTAGTGTTAAGAACGTTACCGATAAGATTTGTCGAGCCCTTTACTACAGTATCGAGCACACCAACTGCGCCATTCACGACGCCTCCCAAAATTCCGGTTACAGAACTGATCAGTCCAGGATGCGGAGCAGCTACGGCGGCCTGTGAATAAAATATGTCGTTAATGTTTCTTGTCTTCGTTGTTTTATCTAATATAAATAATTACCGAAAGCAGGCAGAAGCACAATGCAAAAGCGAAAGCCGACTTCATCTTGGGTATTCTGTTCAAAGGATGGCTTGACACTGATAATTGAACTGGTGCTAAATGCGGTATTTATACGTACGAATTTTGAAAACAGCGAATATTCTCAAGGAATCAATCCAGCTTTCATTCTTGCGCAAGTGTTTTCTTTTCTTTTTAAGAGAAGAGACATGACGTTGATATCATTTTTTCAGATTCGCATATGGGTTGTGTCGTCCTAAATGACAATGATATCTATTCATTGGCAATGATATACTAAACAATTGACATCATATTTTTTGAACGTTAGGACACGTGCGAGCCAGCTGTGTTTGGAAACGTAAAGCGGTAGTACGCATCAATGGTATGAACGTAAATTGTAGGAAAATCATCTTATCGTACTGTGGTTTCTGTTATTGCTGTCCGGACATTAAGTTATACTGTTAAGTTTTGAAGAATTGTTGGGACCACGTGTGTTTTTTTTTGGTAAAAACAACCAATGTCTGGACGACAAATGATAGTTGCATAAGCAAAGTTCGGGAATTGCCCAAAGGAACCCCAGTATAGTCTTGCGTGATTTTGAACTCTTTCTGTAGAAGGTATCAAAGCTCGATCGGAATGTAAAAGTTGCATTATTTTACAGTAAGATGGCCAATATTGCTCTGCAAGGTTGGAGTACTACTGATTTGATCCTGCCATTTTCTGTTATTCCTGCTCAGTTGAAATGAAGGATAGTTCAATATTTTGTTCTCCTGGGATGTTATATACAGGGTGCGGCAGAAAATAATGCGAAAATGTTCAAACTTGAGTATTGGGTAAATTCGTGCAGCTAGTGACTAATTTCTGTCGAAAGTGTATTTGTTTATGTTTACTTTTAAGTGCTGCATCGAAACATTCTATTTGTTTTATTGCAAATTCATCAAAATATTCGCGAAATAAGTGATCACCAGTTTGTTGCTCGCCCAGGATGGTGTGCTATGCTAAAATAGCAACCCAGAAGGAGATTTATAATAGCGATAGCGATAACGACTCCGGTGGCGGTGCTCTAATAACGTAACTCACACCGACACACTCTCAAAAATTCTGTCAAAATAACATGGCGAATCAAAACAACAACAAAGATACTAGTACCGAAAGCTTTGATGCCATCTACAGAAAGAGTTCAAAATCACGCAAGACTATACTGGGGTTCCTTTGGGCGGTTCCCCAACTTTGCCAATGCAACTGTCATTTGTCGTCCAAACAGTGGTTGTTTTTACAAAAAAAAAAAAAAAAAAAAAAACAGGTCCCAACAATTCATCAAAACTTAACAGTATAACTTAATGTTCGGATAGCAATTACAGCAACCAGAGTACGATGAGATGATTTTCATACAATTTATGTTCATACCATTGATGCGTACTACCGCTTTACGTTCCCAAACACAGCTGGCTCGCACGTGTCCTAACGTTCAAAAAATATGATGTCAATTGTTTAGTGTATCATTGCCAATGAATAGATCTCATTGTCATTTAGGACGATCCAACCCATATGCGAATCTGAAAAAATTATATCAACGTCATGTCTCTTCTCTTAAAAAGAAAAGAAAACACTTGCGCTAGAATGAAAGCTGGATTGATTCCTTGAGAATATTCGCTGTTTTCAAAATTCGTACGTATAAATACCGCATTTAGCACCAGTACAATTATCAGTGTGAAGCCATCCTTTGAACAGAATACCCAAGATGAAGTCGGCTTTCGCTTTTGCATTGTGCTTCTGCCTGCTTTCGGTAATTAATTATATTAGATAAAACAACGAAGACAAGAAACATTAACGACATATTTTATTCACAGGCCGCCGTAGCTGCTCCGCATCCTGGACTGATCAGTTCTGTTACCGGAATTTTGGGAGGCGTCGTGAATGGCGCAGTTGGTGTGCTCGGTACTGTAGTAAAGGGCTCGACAAATCTTATCGGTAACGTTCTTAACACCACTGTATCCGGCGTTCAATCGACGTTGAACAGCACTATTTCTGCGATCAGTGGCCTTGTCACCAATGTTGCCTCCGGAGTGGTGAACACCGGCGGTACTGCTTTGAATGGCGCTTTAACGGCAATGTTGAACGCTCATGTTGCCCTTAACAATGTTGCTTTAGCTGTTGCTGGTAACCTGTCTGTAAATGTAGGTGCCTCTTTGAACAATACTGTTACAGGACTCCAAACACTTATTTTGAACTTGAATTCAACCATTGCCGCGGGTCTCAGCGCTGGAATCACTGGAACCAGTACATTCGTGAACACGGTTAACAATCTTACGGCAGCCATTACAACTGCAGTTCAGAACGTAACCGGAACGCTGGTCTCGGTTCTGCCGAATATCACCAGCACCTTCCAAACTCAACTGAACAACACCATTGGTACCATCACAGGACTTGTTTCGAATGTCACTTCCGGAGTAGGAACTGCTGCCGGAGCACTCCTGACCCAGGCTGGAAACACTCTTTCGAACGTCGAGAAATCTCTGGGCGCTTTGACTAGCGCCGTGCTTGGCAACTTGACCACTCAGGCCCAACTAGCTGTTCAAACCACAGTCACCAACCTGCAGGCCCTAGCAAGTAAACTCAACTCAACCTTGGCCAATGCTGTTAGTGCAGGTACAACGGCTGGCAGCACTTTCGCTTCAGCTTTGAGCAATCTTACTAGCGCTATCAATTCGGGTGTTCAAGGTCTCACCGGCATACTGGCCTCATCGGTTCCCACAATTGTAAACAACGTTCAGAATCAGGTGGCTAACACTCTGAACACTCTCACCAATCTCGCTTCATCTGCCGGTTCCAACGCTAACAACGTACTTTCGAACGTTGTTTCTGCCCTGGCCAACACCAAGCTGGCTTTGGCCGGTGTTGCTGGCAATGTGCTAGGTAACGCAACAGTCCTTCTATCGGGCAAAGTACAGGCCGCATTTACAGACTTGCAATCGGTTGCCAGCACCCTGAACGCTACTCTGGCCGTTGCCTTAGCTGATGGACCGACTTTGTCTAGCGGTGTCCTGTCCACCCTCCAGACGCTGGCTACCAATCTCAATTCGACCGTTCAAGCGGTGCTAAGCGCTGTAGCGACGGCTTTGAACACTACCGCAACGACGACTACGACGACTACCACCACTGCGGCGCCGACAACGACCACCGCTTTCTGCGGAGTACTCTGCCAGCTGCTGAGGGCTCTAGGATAAGAATATGTACGATTTGTATATAATTTCACCTGACACAGGTTATAGAAAATAAAGGTTTTCAAAAACGGAATAATTTTGAGAGTTTTATTGTTCTATCCAATCATATGTTTTAATGATTTTTTAAACACTAATCTATACAAACTTCAACGCATTTCACTATGCCTTTAGGTAGAGCATCGAAAAGTAGATGTAAGTATTCAAAAATCGAAATGAAACTAAGGACAATTAGAAAATTTCCAAAGCAATGTATTTTATAGCAGATTAACATGTTCAAATATCAACTAAACTAAGAATTAAATCAAATTGCTGACTTAAGCGTTTATACCGCCCATCAAGTTCTGCACAGTGGTTTTAGAGCACTTTATGGACACTGACGACCATTTTATCAGCGGGTGGATAGTCCTGAAGAAAATTAATATATTTTTTGGCTCAGGAAGTACTAGCACACCGGTCCCAAGCTTAATGATTCGCCACTAATAACGTAACTCACACCAACACACCCTGAAATATTGTGTCAAAATAACACAGCGAATCAAAGCAACAACAAAGATACTAGTACCGAAAGGTACCGAAAAGCGCAAGAATTATTGCAAGGTGCAGAATGCAAGGTGTACTCTGGGGTTCTACAACAGTGAACCAATTTCAAATTGCTAATTTCATATTCATTGTTGATTTTATCGTGAAGTCTGAAATGTTGTGGGCCACTGCACCTGCCTATTTGAGGTTCCGCTTGACGATTGCCCAATAGCGTTCGATCGGTCACAGTTGGGGACTGTTTGGTGGGTTGATTTTTTTTCAACTAAATCAACGATGTTATCAGACCACCAGAGTTGAGCTGGCATTATGGCTAGAGGTAAGATCTGGCCAGAAGAGAGAAGATCTCTTTTCGGCAAGCACTTTTTCCGATAAATTTCATCATATCTTATTCCCTTTTATGAAGAAAATAGAAGACTGCAAATCTATGTTCAAATTGCTTGTCAAACGAGCACGTTCTTACCAAATTTTTCCGTCGCAACTGTCGTAGCTGCAATCGAGACACACTCCACAACTGATTAGATGAAGTATTGAGGTGCCGACAATGTTCTGGAATCCTCTTTCAAGTATGTTTCGTTGTTCATTAAAACACAATGTGAGGGATTGTCCAAAATACGGTTGAACAGATTTCGAACCAACAACACTTCTGCTTCGGAGATGGCTTCGGTATTTTCTGCTTCCTGTATGTCTTAAAATATTTTTTTTTCTTAATCCGCTGGGTGTTCCCGATACTGGGCCTGAATTTCTTGGCTAAACCACGAGTAAAATCTGATTTGTTCTACTAAATATACTAGTAATAAACGATTTTTGGTCCAATTCGGGATTGCTATTCGACAAGTTTTCGGCAGATCTTTTAGGGTGCACTGCTCACCGTACTTTTTAATCAGTCGTTTAGATTTGCTGAATACACTTTGGCCAGTTTGGTAATCTGATTGTACGTTGCATCTTTTTCAGAACACCATGTGTGCAAAATTTTCTTTCGCTTATCAATGTCAAGCCACTACATTTCCCGACAAAACTGTGATAATAATAAGAAACGAACCAAAATGATTGTACGTCATTTCCCGGAATTTCATTTCCCGGAAGTTCATTTCCCGGAAAGTTCAAATCCCGGAAAACTTAATATTTAGCTAAAAAAAGTTTTTTCTATAAATTTATACAAAACCTTATTTCGTTTTATAAATATAATCTCATGGTAATAACTATATGCTATATAATAAAAATAATAATTATGATATTTGTTTGATCTGTTTATTTCCTATATATTCTGCAAAAGTAAGCAACAGGCCCGTAATATTCAGCTTTTCTTTTTTTTCTTTACATCAAAATATTTGAAAGAACAGGTCATGTTTAAAAGAAGGGTAAATCTCCTATGAAAGGTATTTTTTTTCATATCTTAAGTTCAAAAAATATTTGAGAGAACCATTTATAGGAGATTCACCCTTCTTTTAAACATGACCTGTTCTTTCAAACACACTGGTCTATCCACCTCAGGCAAATATTTGCTCATTATACAAACAGTGTACTATTTGCTTTTCTTTCACACACTTCATACCTGCAGTACATTTTTGTCTTTATTCTTTTATTGACCTTATATTATGGTCAGGATTATAGCGTTTGTTTATTTACATCGAATCAGTACGTGGTCTATTGGCATCTCGGTCATAATGATTAAGAATATTCTAAATAAAATGACTAAAATTTATCGCGAGAATGGCTATAGTGACGATCCACTTTTTAAAGTTCAAGATATTTGTGGTGCGGTATATTTATGGCCTCAGTATATTAGAAAAACTCTCACTTCAAAAAAATTGTGTTACAACGAGCGTTTAAAATTGACCACATTCCTATACGTGTATGGAGATTGAGATCAGACAGGCTGGCTTGAGTTCATTATTCGAAGCCATAAAAGCCTATCTCGAAAGTGACCTTTGGGAAGGTCCATTGATTATGTCACGCACTGCCGATCCATACAAAAAAAATAAGGTCCATACAAAAATCGTAACAGGGGGGTATAAAAAGTAATTTTTTGCGTGACGTAATTAATGGACGTTCACTTTCACTATTTGACCATTTCCAAGCATTGGCACTAATTTTACAGAATAAATAAAGTTTTGTTTTTTACCTTGTTTCCAATAAGCTTCAAACCATTTGAATATAGATATACTTAAGAGCCATATTTTATAGTTTTATTAGTTGAAGATTTGAGAAAAAAAAGAAAATTAACTTTTCCGGGAAATGATTCACCGGGAATTGATACATTCCGGAAAATGTCATTCCGGGAAATGAACTTCCGGGAGATGAAATTCCGGGAAATGACGTACAATCACCAAAATAGGCTTTTTGTCATGTAAACAGAACGTAATATGAGTACACGCCAAAATGATATGCATTAATTTAGGCTCAATAATGTACCTTATGTTTACAGCTACTGTCCGATACACTCGCTATTTAAACATGTTTTAACCAACAATCAATATGTAACTAACGATTTGAAATTGGTTCACTGTTGTAGAACCCCTAGGTCCGAAGTACACCTTGCAGTCTGCACCTTGCAATAATTCTTGCGCTTTTCGGTACCTTTCGGTACTAATATCTTTGTTGTTGTATTGATTCGCTACGTTATTTTGACATAATATTTGAGGGTGTTTTGATGTGAGCTTCATTAAAAGGGGTGAATCATTAAGCTTGGGACCGACCTTGGGACCGGTGTGCTAGTACTTCCTGAGCCAACAAATAAATTCTAGAGTCCCTATAAAGAGTCACGCCAAGAGTGAAGACAAATCTACCTATCGGGGCTACCTATCGAGCAGTCCATCTGAATCACACGCAACGTGCGCAATGCACGCAAAACGAGAACTAATCGAAATAAGTGTTGTATGTTCCTATTCGCGTGACTCTTTATAGGGACTCTAATAAATTCATTTTCTTCAGGGCTATCCACCCGGTGTTATAACTCTGTTGCATTTGCCCAGTGCACAAACAAACAGTAAAGTTCAAGTCTTTCGCGCTCCGTAGTTTTAGAGGTTATTTGCTGTTCGTTTCTTTGGAGTTCAGTATTTTTCCTCGGTATTATTTCTACCGCAGTTGTGGATGTGGCTTTTATTTTACAAGGAAGAAAAAGTGCATTTTTAGCAGTGCGATAACGATTGGTCAATAAAACACTTTGCACAGCATCTTGTGGTCACGCAAACCAGTAGTCAATAGCAACAGTATAGGATGTATATTCCAGTTCGAGGTTTCCAGATAGAAGTCACCGAAGCGAGTTTGACTCCTGAGATCCAGCGGAAGCAAATGGTTGGTCGTTTTAAAAATCATCAACTTTCTTAGTAGTATCAGGCACAGTATCGATTAGTAAGGGTGGAAAGAAATTTCGTTTCTTGTGACCTTCTTGGGTACAGCTCATTTTCAATACGTCAATTTGGGAATACTTTGACTACCTGTGCGATTTGTTATGATCCTCCAAAACTGCAAGCAATAAGGCGCACATGAGGATGTTGCTTGTGCAGACAATACTCCTCGTGTTATCTCGTTTTAAAAATTACACTAGGAAAATTTAGAACGTTTGCTAAAACAACGTTATAGGCAGCCTTTGCTGAAATGTCGAAAAAAGCCTACCGATTACCAATACAAATCCCTTTACCAGTCTGTCAGATGACGAGTCTGATTCAGACTTGACTGAGGAGGGAACATCTTTCAGTTTTCCGGAAGGTGTTTCAAGGAAACGATGACTTATACGTCCACGAAAAGTAGCTGAACCGATGCCCTAATTCAAGGAGCGGTGCAAAAAAGGAAAATCCAATTCCTAATGGTTTGCGTAGTACTAGCTACACACATAATTTCCCATCCCTCTCAGGGACATCCGCATCCCATATTGCCCTGATTTCAAGAATCGAATTTGCAACTTCACCTTGGCTGTTCTCATTTGAAGAAATTGTCGAAGGTTTCTTCATATTATTCGTTTTAATTGTGATCAAAGAGTGCTTCTTCATCGTTATAGTGAATTTTCCTCAAATTCCAGGTATTGAAGTTGTCGCATGTTATTACGAGCTTCATGCAACAACAAAAAATATGATTAGTTAAATGTATTTGAATCCATGATGGGGACTCCATGCTGTTAAGAGGATCAGCATACAACAGCTTACCGGGTTTCTCTCTGAGGGTGTTAAAAGTAAATGACAACGAGAGAAAACATAACCGGTAACATTAGTAGTTGTATCTTTCAAAACTTCGAATTGGAAATGGATTTCTATCACTTGTAGCCTGTAGTAAGTGCAAGCAGAAATTTCACATCGCTAGAACTGCTCTGTGTCATTAGCGGTATTTGAGCACGATCAAGCGCGCACATTTTTGCCAGTCGAGGTGGCGGATCCGTTCGTGCCTTGAACTACCCCGCATGGCGATGTGTGGCAAAAGTGGTGGCGTTTCTTTCGAAATACTGCTTAACAAAAAGCCCTACGCTCAATTTCAAACTATTTTTATTCAATATCACAGCCTACCGAAAGCTATCGGACCTATCAATACTTTCTCTTCACACCTTTGGTTCTAGCAGATATTGCTGTCCACTCCTAGGATTGCATGTTGATAAAAAGAATAATTCTAATTTGAAACATTATAATTGATTACGTTCATGCAACTACAAAAAACTTGATTAGTTAAATGTATTCGGATATTTGTTCAGTCGATCCTGCTTCATGATTGATCATGGGGAATGTTAACTCTCACGGTACAGCTGTACCGATCTGTACGATCATAACCGTTCTTCCTTAATATATGACGATTGTAACAGCTCCAACATAACAGTTCTCAACAATTAATAAGTAACACCCCGGAATGGTCCATCCTCGATAAGCAGTAGATAAGACCTCACACTTAGTTTGTATTCATTATCGTTGCATTTGTAATGTCTTTTAGGATCTCCACTGAAGTGATAACTTGTCAATAAAATTTCACTTGCCACCTGGTTCAATCCTTTGGAATTTATCAAGATTGAGTACGATATTACCCGATCGGTACAGTAATAGATGAAGCCTTAGCGATTGTAACGAACCAATGAATCACCCTTCAAAACTCAACTCCCAACGAATGACCCCTCAAGTATTTTATCAACATCAAATAGCGAATCAAACTAAAATCAAAGGTTCTTATACCGTAAAGCGAAAGAATAGGGGACGCGCATTAAGTTAAAACTCAACCAGTTTCAGGAACGTCATTTTGCAGGAAACTTCGTTCTCCATGATGGGATCAGCAATGTCATAGTGTCGTAGTGCCAAACATTTGTGGCGAATTGTTGAGTAGAGTGGATAGGCTTAACTCGGTGCTTTCTTCGCGCTTTGTGCAAATGTTTTATGCTATGCGATGCTATGCTATCATGTATAAAGTCAAAATTTGAACGGTATGTGTGTGAAGGCGTATGACTATGTGTTGGTGAGTCCTTTTTCTCTTTTCAGAAAACGAGTTGATAATCCAACGTGGTCCGCAATAAAAATCGCAAAAACGTTGAAAATCGTCAAATCAACCGTGTATGATGTGCTCAAACGTTTCAGGGAGCGAAATAGCCTGGATTGAGTGCCTCAAGGTAAGCGTCGTAGTGGAACATATGACCGCAAGCTGAACCAGAAGGTGTTGAGAACCATCAGAGTAAACCCTGGACTATCAGATAATGAAATCGCACAAAAATACGCTGCTGCTCGCAGTACCTTTCGAAGAATTTGTTTGCGAGCAGGATATCCCTCTTATCGAACCAGCAAGCAACTAAACAGAACGTTGAAGGAAAGTTTCGTCACCAAAACTCGAGCTCGGAAATTGTACCAGCAGGTTTTGACGAAGTACCAAGGATGCCTGCTCATCGACGATGAAAGCTTCGTCAAAATGGATTTCGGCCAAAAAGCTTCTTGGCTAAAAATTCTTCATGGTGACGGTACGAGGAGATGTTCCTGCGAAAGTTAAGTTTGCTTCTATGGACAAATTTGCCAAGAAACTGATGATTTGGCAAAGAATATGCAGCTGCGGAGCAAAGACCACAGTGTTTGTGATGAATAAGACGATGGACTTGAAGCTGTACAAGGAAGAATGCCTAAAAAACCGCGTACTACCTTTCATTGAAGCCCATAAAGGTCCCGTGAAGTTTTGACCAGATTTGGCGAATTGCCACAGTCATCCAGTGGCACCACGATAATAACGTAGATATAATCGATAAAAACATAAATCCACCCAACTGCCCACAGTTCCGGCCCATCGAGAGATTTTGGGCAATAATGAAGTCAAGCTTAAGAAAAGTGGAAAAACGGCTCGGGGCGCGACTCAGATGACCAAAGTGTTGAAGAAATGTGCCAAAGAAGTTAACTCCGGAGGTGTTCAGTGTTTGATGGGAGGAACAGAGTAGAAAGTGCTAATTTTCATTAGAAACGATGAGAAATGATTTGTATTGATATTTATTCCGTAAGTACAGTAAATTACCTTTAATTTGATGTATTAAACTTAATTGTAAGTCAATCCGTTACCGAGATACAGATGATTTTATTATTCCGGATTCTAATATAAAATTGACATAGCTTTAGTCACTACCGCACGCCAAAAGATAGATCTTTTCTAGTAGACAAACTCTCCCAAAGATATCAAACCTCTAGCGCTAAAGGTTTTTGAATTATCGATTTTTGTGAAAAGATTTAGCGTTTTCGCCCAGGGTAAGGTGGCGAGAGGTCGGTGCATCTAGATAAACTGTTAAAAAGTACTTCCAGTTCATCGACATCGTCATACGGAAGCGCAAGTCCAAGCCGGATGTCTTAGGGCAGCACACCACCATCGAGAAGCAGCGGCTAAAAATGGCCAAGACGATTTTCATGGTGAAGCACGTTGTGGTGGTGGTGGTGATTGACAATGAGACATATCTGACATATCTCCCACCAAGGATAAGAGCTACAAACCGAAGTAGATGTTTCACACCAAGTTCTCGAAGAAGATTTTGCTGAAGCTGACCGTCAGTGAGAAAAAGATGAGGGAGACTTACAGTGCCAAATGCCTACTGTAAGTTGCCTGGAAACACCATGCGGGAGATGATGTGGTGTTTTGGCGGACCTGGCATCAACCCACTACTTAAAAATGTCCAACCCAGCCAAGAGATGGACGGCCTGAACATCACTATGGTACCGAAGAACGTGAACGAGCAAAAATATGAATACGGCTGAGTAATAGCGGGAATTGGTCCACTGTCAAAGTAGTGCTCCACACTATTTTGTTTAAACTTGCAAAGTCATATGTTGGCAACGAGAATCTAAGGTGTTCCTATGATATAGGCAAAATATTACATAAGCAATCTTCGAAAACAATTCTATGAGAACGATCTGTTATGAATTGATTTCATAGATCGTTGGGATCACAATAGATGTATTATATTTCATAGGAAGAGAAAGAGTCCTGTTATGTCTTTTGATGAACTACATTACTTCTGTTGAAAACAAAAACACGGCACGTGCTACTGTTTTTGTATTGACAGCAGTTTATTCTACATAAATACAATAAGAATAAGCTCTCATAGTTGCGAAGACATAGAATTCATGGCCAAGCATTGTTTTGAAATTTAGTGTCCGACTGTGGAAAGTTTTTGAGCGTAACTATTTTGATTGTGACGACTTTTGACAAATTTAGGAATTTGTAGAATTTTGCCAATTGATGGGTAATCATGGCTGACGAAGTACGCGAAAATTAGGTTAGCACCTGGTCGCATTAATTACGTACAAAAAAATGCTCATGCGAAAAAATGAATGCACGAAGGTGTACTGAAGTGAGCAGCTGCTCGAACAATGCGGTTCTTTGAATTAACTTTATTTGCGCTTGTTTCAATTGTGCGATGCGGATATAGTCCCGTTCAAAACAATAAACAGAATACAGACTTGCTCCGATTGGAGATTCGGAGACATAAATGTATCTGAATGAAACCTTCAGTTCCCATCACTCCAAAGATGCGTGATTCTGTCGGTTTAGTATAACTTTATGACGCGATAAGGAAATCGATTATTTTAGCTTCGTCTGGTTTCTGAATGCAAATATTTTTATTCAGTCATGTGTTGAATGTAGAGAAGTGCGAGTTTCATATTTATTTGTTAAATACGTAAAGGCTTCAAAACCCGCTTTACCTATCATCCGAACTCGACCATAGTATTTTTACATTCTAAACTATAGGGTATGTGTCTCTTAACTCAGCCTATTATGCAACCACTTGCTAAGATAAGTTTTATAAGACATTTGGTAGTATGTATCATGAAAAGTTACACAACTCATTTTATAAAGTCAGAAACTTTGGAGGGATATGGATTTAATGTCGGTCTATTGGCTCCATATTGGGTCCATTCATGGATGCAACTTCGATTTATTACTAAATGAAGGTTTTTTTTTTCTAATTTTATGAATTAAGGCATTTCCAGCTATATTCGCTTTAGTTAACACAAAATTTCACAAAACAAACTAGAATAAATCTGCTTCAAAACACTTAAGTGATGTTCATATATGATTTACTAGCCATTCAATAATGAAAACGTTATAATTCACTATAGAATGATTTAGTTACTTCGGTTTGTGCTTAGATGAGATAAAGTTCAAGAAATAGAAAATTACGCGGAAGTGAACAACTATAAGTGGATTAATATTGTCTCAATTGCTTTGGATTACATCGGTCATCCTGATAGCAACATGATTTTGTTGATTATCGCCGAACTAAGGAGTGTATCGAAAATAAGCTATCCACAAACTTTCTTTCAAATTATGTTAAAAACCGATATTTTATTCATACAAAAAATTGATCCTTTATTGTACGAGGTTAAACTTGAACATAATGAAGACCGGATGAAATTTAAGTTATTCCTTCACGAATTTTCGAACTTTGGATCGAATGCTCTTCATCAAGTTCCGGACAAGTGTTGCATCGCATTTTTTGGACGCTTGAGCCCAAATTTTTTTGAACTCCTGCATGTTCCCAGCTGCATTACCAGTCTTCTTGAAGACCCTCTTCACGATTGCCCAATAACGTTCGATGGGTCGAAGCTGAGGGCAATTTGGTGGATTGATATTTTTCTCAACGAATTCTATACCCTTTTCCGCAAGCCAATTGAGAGTGGTTTTGGCATAGTGAGCCGACGCCAAATCCGGCCAAAACATGGAGGTGTACTATGCTTCTTATATAAAGGCAACAATCTCTTCTGGAGACACTCAGATCGATAGATTTCCGCATTTATAGTTCCGGTAGTGTAAAAAATGGTTGACTTCAAACCACAGGAACATATTGCTTGCCATACCAGTACCTTTCGACCGAATTTCTCCACTTCAATCGACCTGTCCGCATCGCTAACATCCTCCCCAACGACGGCAGTAAAGTATTGTGGACCTGGAAGGATTTTTGAGTCCTCCTTTACATACCCAAGCAACACATCTCTGTCATAATTGGTTGCAGAAACTTGATTGTGACCTTATTGAGTCACATTGCAGTTACTTTGACTTATTTGCAACAAGTGTGCTACTAGGGTAGGTCTCATCGTCCATCAAAACGCATGCATCCGGACGCTGCAAAAGACGCGAATACAATTTCCGGGCCCTTGTTGCTGCTCGCTTCTTCTGTTCTGCACTTTGTTTCGAGATTTTCTGCTTCTTGTAGGTCTTCAGGTGGTTTCGCCTCTTGATACGCTAGATTATTCCGACACTCGTTCCTGCTTTTTTGGCCAAATCACGTATTGACATTGATTGGTTCTTCATGATTAGAGATACCACTTTCTGCTCCAGTTTCGGGTTGGAAGAACCGGGTTTTCTGCCTCTTCCTGGTAGCTCATCCAAAGAATAGTGTTCCCCAAACTTATTAATGATGGTTTTAACACTCGCATGATGAATTCCAAACCGCTTCGCCAATTTTCGCATAGTAATACCCTTCTCACTTAGCCATGTGTCCGGAACCTTAATTTTCACTTCCTTTTCAATACGCGACATTTTGAAAACGCAGAATTTGAACCGCACAAACAAGTAAACAAAAGAAAGCTGACAGTCAAACGCACAGCATGCAGTGTTCAGAGCATAAAAAACCATCACAAATACATGCGTACAACGCAAATGTATGTGGATAGCTTAAATTCGATACACTCCTTAATGACATATTTGGTACATAGTCCATCACATGAAGGTGATAGGCTAACATTACATTCCGTTACCCTATGTTAGTTGAAAGCAGTTTTAAAAACTTCAGCAGTTTGACTTTAGTAGCCTCTTACTGATAAATAAATTTAAACGTTGTTGGAGTGTCATCGGTCATTTTAACTGTTTGTTCACTATTTGGATTTGGCGATGCTTGTTAGTGGGTCACTTGGAATTTTTTATGCTTCTTATAGAAAAAGATGTCATTTTGTCTAGCGGTTTTACTACTATTAAATTACACATATAGCTAGTTACTTAATTTCCTAAAACATTTTAAACATTTTACACAAGGTCTTTTTGACTAACTCAAACATCTCATTTACATAGATTTGCTTGCTTGAATTTATTAACAAATAAATTAAAGTATAATACTTAATTTAAAAATAGCATTTTGTTTACAAATTTAAATTAATATTAATGTTTACATTTAGGTTTGTTAGATATTCGAAAGATTTTTGTGCCACTTTGGTGAGTAAAGTCTGTATTCGAAAAAAAATTAGGCACACAAAAACTGTCCCCGAAAATTTTGTTTGTGTCCGATATTATTCAAACTTTCAGGGAAAAAACTACACCACCATGGTTATTTTAACCTTTTTTTTATTGAACTCCTTATCAATGTTCAAACGCCCGCACCTTTACCTTGAATCTGCTAATAAAATTTTAGGCAATGGTGAAGACATTTTTCTGGACAGTTTCAAACACTATTTTTTCACAACTTATTTTATATCATCTTAGAGGTTTTGCCTTCATGATAGTCTAGTATTTCTCGACGTTTAGTGGTCATTTGATGATTTGTCCTCGGACCGGTCATTCCGGAACAGGTTCCCGAGGGGGTCTAGTGGCCATGAACATATTTAGAAGGAAACCCTGACAATATGGGTATACCATGCGATACAGGGTTTTCTACTGATATTTTTCATGGCAACTCGACGTCTCACAGAAACCAGTTCCGGAATGACCAGTCCGTGGACAAATCTTCAGATGGCCACTAAACGTTGAGAAATATCCTACTTGAGAAATTCCATGAATTTTGATACCCATATTGCCAGGGTTTCCTTCTAAATTTGTTCATTGCCACTCAGGGCTCCACGGGAACCTGTTACAGAATGACCGTTGCAGGAACAAGTCGGTATATAGTCCACAATGGCATAGAAATAGTTTCCAGGAATAATGTCCCTAAAGCGAATGAGTTTTTGAATATAATGGACGCCAAAATAATTAAAATCGGTCAATAATAGCCAGAGTTATAATCATTTAAATTTGGTGGGTACCCGGGTACCCTGTCGACCACTTAAAGGTTTTTTTTGTCGAACACATAAGGGTTAAGAGGGTTTGGGACGTTTGGGATATGGACGTTTGGCATATGGATCTTTGGCATATGGATGTTTGCCTGAATGGGCGTTTGGCCGAATGGATGTTTGGTCGAATGGACATTGGGCCGAAAATTATCTATTATGTATTGCATGCATTAAATGTATTGCAGAGAAAAGGAAATAAGAATCTAAAAAAGTATTTTCAAACGCTTTAGATCTAAAAAAGGAAATAAGGGACCAGAAAACATTCTCCAACACATTGAATAGCATTCCGATATTCTAGACTTATTACACTTTGAGTTTATCAAAAGATGTATGCATTTTACTGCAAATTTCAATTAAGTTTCAACAATATTAATTCACTAAAAAACGAAATTTTTATGTTCAAAAATGCAAAAAATGGTATTTGGCCATTTACCTATATACATGAGAAGCATGAATATGTTTTGATAAAATCAGATACTCATGATTTTTGGTGTAAATATGTATTATGTTAAACTGTTAGACAGAATGGGTCATAATTTCTTATAATTTTGAAAAAAATTGCAATTCCTCCGAGAGATACCTTCTTTTGATTCTTTGCACATGGGCCTTCTATGACGATACATATTCCTGTATTCAAAAGCAAACTTCTGAATCAAGCGCTTGCCTGGTTTCCCAGCAAACACAAAATCGTATATGCTAGCGGATATAAGTACAAAGTGGAGGCGATATAGGTACATGCGTCCATTTGACTTCATGTAAAATATTCATGTACGTATATCGCCTCCACTTTGGACTTTTATCCGCTATCATATGCGATCCTGTGTTTGCTGGGTTATTACTCTTTGTGAGATTTTTCTCTTCTTCTTTTAACCATGAGCAGTTCTTTGGAGTTTCACTGAACAAACAAATGTAATTCTCATGATTTCATGTATTTCAATTTGAGAAATTTTGAACCGACTGGTGAATTATGTGAGCAACTAATATTTGATAATTTTGAGTTTTAATAAATTTGTATTTTTCTTATTTTACTTTTTAGACGTTGTTTGGAATCAAATGGTTAAAAGATATTTTGCCAAATGGCTTCAACCGTCCATTCGCCCAACCGTCTTTTTGTCAAACGTCCATTAGGCCAAACGTCCGTATGCCAAACGTCTTTATGCCAAACGAGGTATCCTCAAGGACTAAAGACAGCATATTTTGTCAAAAAACTAACGCTCCGACTAACGCGGAGTCCCTTGAGGAAAGTCTCGAGTGATATATGGGGTTTAACATTCTTAGTGTCATCATCGAATATCTCGTTATCCATCGCATATGGAAAGTTACTTTTTTTCAGCAAAGTTGTTCAAAAGATCAAGGCCAAGGATGGTAGAATTAAAAGTTCAGAATTTTCTCACTACACGGCGCTTGTGTGCATGTAAAATAACTGATTAACGTGGAACTCGAGATCCTTGACATACTGCAAGATGGCGTCTTCGTCAAATATCTTCAAGTAGTTAAGGTCTTTCGAATGGCGTAAACATTAGTTCAGAACTTGTTCGCTACGTAGAGCAAGTGTACATGTGCATTATTTGTATCACCTGTATTTTAAGATGTAGACCAACTATAAATTGGATATACTGTCTGAATTTAGTGAGTGGGGAGTAGCGCCCGCTGTCAATTCACGAAATGTTAACAACAGGGAGTTGGCAATTCTACTCTCCCCATCCGAATTGCTTCAATCCTATTCCTTGAATTGATAGCGAAACATTCCCGGCATCCGCAATGGATGTACTGCGACGCCCGAGCCGTCATGTCTCTTCTTCAGTTTTGACTTCTGTTTCAGGCAGATGCAGCTCGTCTCGAAGTTGGTATCCCTCGTCTGGATTTTTGCTAGATTTCCGAAATAAAATTTTCTTCATTCCATAAGCAAAATGCAATTTTTTACTAAATACGGGTATCGTCCGCTGGCTATTGCCGCGGGTATTGTGGGTTTCCCAGGTACCCGGTTCAAGCTTTAGTTGGTGACGGTGGCTCTTCTTGACCTTCTATTCCTGAGTTGTAAGTGTGAATAAGGGCGTCTATGTAATGCTTTGCTGTACCTGTTGTGGACTCCCAGTACCTCCCATTTCCCCAAAAGCTTTGAGAATAACTTGTGTTGCCTCAAAAGCTCTCCTTGTTATTGTATTGGCCTCCATAACAAAAAGGGCACCATTGCAGAGCATATGATTGATCAAATTATTCGCAGTTCTACTCGCCCAACGCCCCCGGTTGGGTGAGGGATAGAGGATGACACACACACACACACACACACACACACACACACACACACACACACACACACACACACACACACACACACACACATTTCCGAAATAAAATTTTCTCGTTTTATTGATCATCGGAGCAGTAGACGAGCTAGGTATCGCACTCCCATCACGTACGGCGTATTCAGATAGAATTTACCCGAAGTTCATTGCAGAATTAACATGAAGCTTGTTGTAGAAGGAGATGTTCGCTCATCACCATGAGGCACCAAGAGTGGACAGTAATGTTTTCGCTAGAATGAAAGATATGAAGAGAAAGTGTTGAATGTTCCGTCAGTGTACGGTAGGTTGGAAATAGAACAGATGTTTGAAAATTGAGCGAAAGGGCATGCGTACAGTGGTACTCGAACCAAGGACGTCACCCTTTGCCTAGCATCCCACTGCGGGGTAGGTCGAGGCACGGACAAATCCGCCACCTCAACAGGCAAAAGATGCCGTTTGAAAAACACTCATGTACCACTGATGGCTTAGTGATAGTTATTCTAGCGATATATTGTGTGCACTCGTTTTGATGCGCTCACTCAAGTTTCTCTTAGACGTTAAGAATCAAAACAAACCCAAAAAAAAGGAGAGAGTTCCTCTCCTATGTGCGCATCAAAGCAGAGTGCACACAATATATCGCTAGAACAACTATCACTAAGCCATCAGTGGTACATGAGCGCTTTCCAAACGTCATCTTTTGCCGGTTGATGAGGCGGTTTTGTCCGTGCCTCGACCTACCCCGCAGTGGGATGTTTGGCAAAGGATGACGTCCTTGGTTCGAGTACCACTGTACGCATGCCCTTTCGCTCAATTTTCAAACATCTGTCGATTTCCAACCTACCGTACACTGACGGAACTTTCAACACTTTCTCTTCATATATTTCATTCTAGCAAAAATATTACTGTCTACTCTTGGTGCCTCATGGTGATAAGCGAACATCTTCTTCTACATCATAATCGTTACTCCACGCACGGAGAATACAAAACATAACAATTAGAGTACGAAGTTTGTTTTTTTTCTCTGCAGAACTTTTCTGAAGTTTGCTGTAGAACTTCCATGAAGTTCTCTGAAGAATTTTCATGAAGTTCTCAGTAGAACTTCCATGAAGTTCTCAGCAGAAGTTCCATGAAGTTCTCTGAAGAAATTCCATGAAGTTCTCTGAAGAACTTCCCTGAAGTTTTCAGCAGAACTTCCATGAAGTTCTCTGAAGAACTTCCCTGGAGTTTTTTGTAGATTTTCCAAGAAGTTCTCTGAAGAACTTACCCGAAGTTTTGTGAAGAACTTCTCTGAAGGACTAACCCGAAGTTGTCAGAAAAACGTATGAAAAATACCCATATTGGGGTAATCATCCTCTTATGTAATAGCGATTAACATTTATTATAAAGTTTACGTACAGACCAGCGTCACGCAGTAAAATAATTCGGAACTATGAAGTCGGCCATGGCTACCCAATTAAATTTCCTGAATACAATGAATTCATACATAATCTAGATATTAAAATACAGATATTACAAAAAGTTAACATGGACACTAGCGCCCCGTAGCAGATGAATTCCCTGGTGAGAAGCTCTGACCCCTCGAATATCTTTTTCGAAGATGCCATCTTGCTATACGTCAATAATCTCAATATCCACATTATACAGTAAGTTTACATGCACACTAGCGTCACGGAGTGAGATAATTCTGAACTGTTTAATCGAGCGTCTGGAAGCTCATAATTTTAGAATTAACTTTCCTGAAAACAGTAAATTTATACACGATCTAGATCTTAAAATACACAAAGTTCACATCAAAACTTATGTTAAGACCATCCAAAAGGTCTCAATCAACCAAACCAAACATCTTTGTCGAAGACGCTAACTTGCTCTATGTCAAGGATCTCGAGATTCAGGTTATGAAGTATGTTTACAACCTGAATCTCCAGATCCTTGACATAGAGCAAGTAAGCGTCTTCGACAAAGATGTTTGGTGGATTGAGACCTTTTGGATGGTGTTAAAATAAGTTCTGAACTTGTCCACAACGTGGCGCTAGTGTTGATGTGAACATGTGTATTTTGAGATCTAGATCGTGTATAAATTTACTGTTGGTAGGAAAGTTAATACTAAAATTATGAGCTTCCAGACGGTCGACTATACAGTTCAGAATTATCGCACTCCTTGGCGCTAGTAGGCATGTAAACTTACTGTATAATGTGGATATTGAAATTATTGACATATAGCAAGACATTCGAGGGGTCAGTGCTTCTCACCAGGGAATTTGTCCGCATGTGCACACTAGGGCCGCGTAGTGAGATAATCCAGGACTTTTAAGTTCACTACCCTGAAGGCCTTGATCTACTGAACAACTTTGCTCAAGAAAGTAACATTCTATAAACGAAGGATCACGATATATTATCTGATGAAACAAACAATACTTTTGGAGCATTCACGTTTAAGCTGAGGCAGTTATTTGCGTGGTTCTCAAAAAATATAAATGTTTCAAATTTTGATGCCACCTTGTGAAGCAAAATGCAAATCGCCGGAGGTCAAATTACGATTTTCGGTGGTTTTGGGACCCAAGCTGCCGAAAACTGGCATGGAACTCTGGGTTTAAAAATCTCTGTCGACCAGTGTAATTTACTGTAACTTCGACGCATCTGGTTTTGGAAGCGAAGATGTAAACATTTACTTAAACTATTACTTCTTGGACTATTATCTCTCTACAAAATGAGCCACATCGTGATGAATAAGTTGTCGAGAAGTTATGAATTTCAAAGCAATCGTAATAATACAATATACGTAGAGGGAGCCATTTTTGGGTTGAATAATAAACCGTACCAAGGAACGATTAAAACGATTTACGACACAATTTCAAACAATCCAAATACACTAATTAGCTCCATCACCCACCCATACTAATGTTAACCAATCAATCCACTCACCTGGGAGAAGACTTTCTGTCGCTTCCGGTAGGCTGCTTCCGCATCCAGTTTTCTCTGGTGTTCCGTCTCGTTAATCGGTGCCTCCTCGCTGGGGAAACTTTTCAGAATTTTCAAATTATGAAACGAATGCATCTGCTGAACCAGCGGCTGTTGCTGCAAGGCTTCCGCCCGCGGTTCCCCCCTAGGCCCATCGTCATAGCCGTCGCCATCGTAGTCGCTATCATCATCGCCATCGCCATCGTCGTCGTCGTCGTCGTAGCTCCACGGGTTCCGTTGTCGTTGTCGGTCCTCGGCGAAACCTACCGGATCGTTAGTGTTATCATTGTAATAATTTCTACCGGCAGTGGCGGTCGCACCGGCGCTAGGATGCTGCTGCATTGGTGACTCGTTATTCTCGGTTGTGGCATCGCCGGAAACGTCTCGTTCCTCGTTCGACCGGCGCCGTTCCCATTGGTCTTCGTTGCCGATAATTAAGTGCTCATCGCAGTACTTGCTGATGCGGAAATCTGCAAAAAGCCAACCAAAGATACAAAATCGTAGTTAGAGAAGGATCACTTGCCCGGATGTGTTGTGACATGAACATCTGGCGAGGGTGGAGGTGAGGGGTGGGTTGCAAATGAGAACAATTTATGGGGTTTAATTTTAAAAGCCATGGTGGTGTCGCAAAATGGTAATCGATTCAACGGCCAACTGCGGTAAAGTGGGTCATGTTGAGAGAGTACTTAAATGCAGTTTAATCAATGTCACGCTACACAAGAGATTAGACCGCAGCTGAATGGTTGCAATTTAACATCGACATTTTTTTTTCCTGTAAATGCTTTAGGTCTTATTTTGATATGAGCACTTAGCTCTATGATTCATTTGAAGTATTTTATGAATGCCCTTAATTGTTCAGGCAAGCAAAGGCCAAAAATGGGATATTTTTTTCAAGTTAATTAGAAATTCTTGAGATCTCAGTTTTTTTTTTTGATGATGTGCGCTTGTAAGATGTAGAGGTCATTAAACATGGTGTTCATTTATTATTTAAAAAAATGTAAATTTAGTCAAAACCTATTCGATAACTTTTCACCTAAAACAGCACGAAACAGAGTAAAAATATTGATAAGATCTGCAAAACAACGTTACTATGCGTCTCGACTTGATCGTAAGGTTCCTTCAAAAGAGTTGTGGACTAATATTAAAAAATATCATTGAACGCACTGGATTTGCCCGATTCTTCCTTTTGATGGGAACAATAACCGTCAGACTGACCGTTCAACCTCTGACCACCTTCGCGGACATTTGTTCTATCTTCCGTCGGTCTAAGACCCTTTTCCCGGTCCACTGGGATACTCCCAAGACGATTGAAATGTCTTTTAGCAAATTTTGCGCGTAGGATCATCACGAATTTACCAACGATAAACGATTACATACCCTTTCATTTCACGTACCGTAATTTTTGAACACATCTTGAATTGTCAAGATTGACAAAGAGAAATGTAAGTGTGATGTCTGTTTCCAACGTATGTAAAGTACAAGGTATAATATTCGCTGCAATGTTTATGTAGTGGTACGAAAAAGCAAAACCAAAAAATAATTGTGAAATGTCATGAAATTTAAGCAGTTTCGATTCAAAAGTCAGCCAAACGCAAGTTTTTTGCTTGAATTTTTGTATGTAAGTATTAAGTAACTGTTGTACGATATATAAGTAAACAAATTGATTGGAGTAATACGTTATTACTGAATACTTTTGATTCACGCTGATATTTGAGGTGTTTAAAAACGCGATGATGATTGTTTCCCAATTTCGAGTATCAGGCATTTTTCCTGATTGATATTACGAAAAAGCTTAATTTTTAAAAAACTTTTTATGATTATGATTATTGTTTGAACATATTGTTCAATTTTTAAGCCTGGCAATAATCACTGTTTCAGGATGATCCCAATGATTTAAACTCGAAAAATAGATACAATTTATACAACTAGAAGGAATTTTGCGATTTCTCATAGAAGGTAAATAGTTCCGACAGTTAAAGCATTTCTTGACCAATGCATATCTTATGCTAATGCAAATTACTTTTGAGCTGCATACTGGCCTTATCCAAGAAATTTTCCTCCCCTGTGTAAAATTTTGCTGGATTATTTTTAAGAATATATTTTTTCTGAATTCTTGAGAAAATTTCCTTGAAGTTTGGAAAAAAATTGTTGTACGATGAGTTAAGAATTTCTGAGTTCAGCGAGGGTAGTGGAAATCGGAAAACTTCAATTGACGTTTTCCAGAAATACTGGCAACCCTGATCATTTATCTATGAACTTTACGAGTGGACAAAGTTACGTAACAATATGAGACCCTTCAGACCAAACCTGTACGACCTGCAACGCTGGTAGATCACCTTTTGGTGGTGAGTTACGGAGTATAAAATTTACCACTGAACTCTAGTCCAAATTAAATCAAATTAGGGAACATATTTGTTTTTGTAGTCAAAGGAACATATAATAGTCCTTAATAAATTTTATGTCTTGTGAAAAGCAACAATACTCGGATTGACCCACCGAGGATAAGCTTCGAATAAGGAAAACATGGTTAGTCTTCATTTATGTGAATTCTCATTTTCTATTTGATGCTTGATAGTTTCAATTGGTTAGGACTAGAGTTCTGATGCATGGTCAGTATCGTAGTCATTGTTAGTTTTGTTTGCGGTTTTAACTGATAAAAGGGCGAGCCTTTGAAGAGTGCTGTCACTCACAAAGGGTTTAAATAGCGGAAACTTTCAATCAAACTTGATTCGTTGCCAACAAAACAAACAATGACAACTGTAACAAGAACAGGTTCTTCATCATTTCTCAATAGTGATGAAGTAACTCGACATGCACTAAACAAAGGATACGGGATATACTAAAATAGATCAAATTACTGGTCGCAGTGGTTTTTGTCCCGAACAGAGGTAAAAAAGCTGTACGATAAAACAAACTTGGCAACTACACTAAGGTTTTTTTTTGCACGGGGGACACGTTCCCCTTTTAGTATGGAACCGTGTAAAAAAAGACTAAATGGAGTTGATACATTCACATGCTTATACATTTTCTATTGCTTCGATTTTGTTTGTATGCGTTACCCATCCATGCAATGGTCAAAATACCGTTTTTAAAATTTTCAGTATTTACACCAAAAATTGTGAATTTTTTGAAAAACTGCCATATGATTACATTTGGTCCAAAACGTAAAATGTGATTTGAATTAGGTCAATAAGTGGATCCGTTCTGGAGTTATCGCCGAAAACAACCCGTGTAAAAAATAAACCGTGCAAAAAAAAACCTTAGTATATTTGAATGCAGAAATAGCTTTTGTCTATCGGATCAAATGGTCAATGACATAGGTCCCATCCATAGATGTAGTTCCGCTGATGTTGCGGCAATGTCCACGAATTGGCTTTTGCTCGTTGATCCTCAGTAATGCCCGAGTATGCTAAGTAATATGTTAGTATAATATTCATATTATGTTTTAATAGTGAAGAATTCGTAGCTCGATTATCACATTTGTAAAATCAAGTGACTAGGCAAGGGTGATGAAATGCTCGCTTACCATTTTCAACCCCAAAATTTATCCACATTGTATAAACGCATTTTTTCCTATAAACCCTTTGAAGTCTGATCTCGAATCATACGCCAGAAAGAGTTTCGAAAATGTTTGGTTTATCTGTAATGTAATATACTATTGAAAAACAACAAATCCCTTTCAAGACAAAACAGCGTAGTATTTTTAAGATACGTTCCCGCATCTATTTTGGCTCTATCTGCTCCATGTCGCCCCTGGTTATTAATTTTCGAATACGATTAAAATTTTAAATTAAAATCCGAAGCGCAAATTGAGAATGACGTTATCCGACCCATTTTATATTATTGAATAAATAATAATATGTAGCTATCTCAAAATTGAGTTTGGCGCAGTTTTCTTGCGTTTTGAATAACAATAAATCAAAATCATTAAATACGATTACTCGGCTTTCGACGTTTTAGATATATTTATAAATTTGAGTAAAATTAACTCAACATTGAGTAAGATCGAATGAGCGTGTATGTAAGAATACTACACTCCCGCTTCACTTTACGCAATTTTTGAGTACAACTGTATGCTATCTCTTTTTCTCTCACGGAAATGTTACTCATTTTTCGTTAAAAAGTAGATCAACTCAATTTTTGAGTAGATCCACTTTTTAACGCAAATTGAGTAACATTTCCGTGAGAGAAAAAGAGATAACATACAATTGTACTCAAAAATAGAGTAAAGTGAAGCGAGAGTGTACGACAGCTGGCAATACACCTTACCTTGTTTTCAAGGTACTTTGGTCTTTGTTTGCACAACGAGGGAACGGCATGATCATAACAAGATCTGTCAGCCCGTTTACTGGGGAGTGCTTATTCGAAAAGGACCGTTATTAACTTTTGAAGAGGACACTGAAATAAAAAAAATATTTGTACCAACTGTTCCATCTTCGCATTCTTCTTTGAATTCTCTGCCACTTCGTCAGGGTGCAGAAAGCTAAGGTAATCGGCTTCTTTTACTCGCAGCCTACTATGATAAGAATTATGGCTTAGATGCCTGCAGAAAAAAACCAAAGCACTTTATGCACAGGTGAAACGGGAACCTTATATGTACAATGGTGCAAACATTATCACGCATACGGTACTTAGAGAGGGTTGTGAAATATCCGATCCCCTGCGAGTCACTGCCGTCCAGGGGATGAAATGTCTCATCGTCCAACACCAGCACCACATCGCGCTTCGCCGGAAAAATCTCGTTGACCATTTCCGACCAGAAGGGCATAACATACAAATAACAAAATTGTAACAAAGCTAGTAACGACTAACTGATTATGATATAAATTTGTTAAAGACGTTTTCATCTGGATAATTGTATAACATACTTATAACAAATTTTGATATAATGCCTCGCGAGGCACAATCTGCGTAAAGAAATAATATAATTCTAACACTAGCTGTTATGATTTTGTTACATCGTAACAAAACTGATACAAAATATGTTTGGTTTATGTTATATCTATATCATAGATTGCTATAATTTTGTTGCTTCTTGAGGACTTTTCGTTACAATTTCTGTTATTTTGACTGCATCCGCGTTCTAAATTCTAACAACCTCTGTTATAAAAACATCGAAACTGAATAACAAAACGTAAAATAATTTTGTTGTTTCCTTTTGGTCAGGTTGTCTTCAAGCAGAGCTTCTGGCGGGTGGTCTGCTGCTCCGAAAAAGCCGACTTGGACCTCCGTTTTCGCATCAAGATGTTCAGGTTCTTTTTGACGGTTTGTCCGGATGCACTGACCTCTCGGCATAAGGTATGGACAGATTTCACCGCCTTTTCGTTTTTTGCTTCTGTTATCGAACGGCCAGAACTAGCCTTCCTCTCGTTAGTCTTTTTTCGCTTGTCTAGGAAGTCTTTCCTATCGACACTAAGTGTTGTACTGCTTCTGGAATGCCTTCTCCAGAATAACTGATTTTGCTGTCAAAATTTAACAAAAATAAACAAAAGGGAGACTATGATTGACGAGGCATAGAAGGATTTACCACCAGAGGAGGCCGGAAAATCGCATGAAATAACGATGAAAAGCGATTGTTAAGATTATTTGTGAGAACATGTTCTGCAATGCGAAAAGGTACAACTAACTTATAAGTTATTTAAGTTATAGGCAAATGAATGTAAATGTATTTTCATTCCTCCTTACAATAGCGTTGATTCTCGAAAACGGTTTCGTTAGGGGAGGGCTTTGTTCATGGGTTAAACTGGTAAACCGTTTGACCATATGGTTGTTGAGATACAGTCTGGTTGATGAGAGTGAATCAATAACAAAGCCACAAACACCCAGCTCTACACAATGTTTACACGCACAGAGCTGGCTGTTTTCTTTTTTTCGTGAATAGGAATGATGTGCTCAAAAAAGGTATCGAATGGATAACTGATTGCTTTACTCAAGCACACAGGAAACCCAGCGGATTCATTGGAGAAATTCAATACGCAAAAACGATATACTACTCATGCATTCTTGGAAATAAAATTGAATCATCACAATTTCTAAACGTTCTTTTGTCGAATCAATATATAATACGGATTGTACATAGTATACTACTAAAAGATCTCAACAAATAACAAGACGTGGCTTTGTTTGTTTTTCTCGTTCAATATAAAAATATGTTTTGGTACTATGCTCACTGCATTTCAATCGCCAACGGAAAATGTTACTTCCGGTTATGACATCCATGTTCCAGGGAACACTTTCCAACAAACAGCTCCCAGAAATCTAACCTGAAGCAGTCAGGTGTCTCCGTTTTGTGCACCACGACACTTGTCAAATTACGTATGAGTGTCCTATTCGGTTTCCACACTGTGGCAAGCAAAAACAGTGCAGAACAGACCCTCCTGTGCTAATCTGAATACCCACTACCCATTCGTTGCATTACATGAATAATTGTTATGCAGATCAAGTCGTATTCAGAGAAAAATGAGGGGAAACTGAATGAAAATTACCACGGAGGGATAGTTCATCCTGTGTTTCCCTCAGCTTTATTAGACAGAAAAAAAAGAACACATTCGCATTCAAACAAGTGCTTCATTCTGGAATTCTTAATCCTGTTCCTGTGTGACGTTGTCAGAATGCATCCCCTTTCCCAAAGGGGGAACGGTGTCTCTGTGTAAATTACATTGGACAAACAACCATCAGAGGGGAGAAAGCACCAGCGGGATCGCGGTCCCTGAACAATCATCCCTTTCCCTCCTCTACAGCAGAGAAACTACGCGGAAATCCGCTTTCATCTTGAACGTGACCTAGAACGTGTCGAAAAGTGGGACAGTGCAACAACGACGCCGGATAGTGGATGATGAGTAAATCAATATTGTGAAGCGCTGGTAGAATGAGGGACGACGCTTCGTTCTTTTCTGCGTCGTTTGCACATTTGGTGTTCGGTGTTTTCGCGAACATTTATCAGAAAATGGATTGGAAATATTTACGGTCAATTTTTCAAGCCAACTTGGAAAAGTCGCTTTTTATGTGAAAAATTTGGAAATAAAGTACTGGTTTGGCAATAAGGTATAAAATCTTAGCTTTTTTCACACTTGCCAACATGAATGCCGAAAGGAAGGAATGTTTTCGAAAACGTGTGCTTGGTCTCATCCGAAAGCAGGTCCAAAAGGTCAGACACTGTTTTCGCCTGATTTGGTGTCTTGTCATAATAGTTCGCCAATAAGTCACATTGAAATGTTTTGGGCTTAGATGATAGCAAAACTTAGGAAGAGATTGGATAAAGCAGTTGTCCAAAACCTAACGAGGAACATTAAGGAGAATATGCGTGACCTGGCGAAGTCGACAAATAACCAAATAAATATTACTGTTATTGAATCATTGTATAACTAAGAAACATTTTTTTTTTAAATTTACACTTCGAAAAAGATATACAACCTCAAAAGAACCAGTTTTTCTCTGTACCGATAATCAAATATATAGCCCTTTAATCAAATGTATTCCTAGGAGGCATTCAAAGCAAGCAATCCCAAATAAACCGAAGAATTTTCTTATGCGGAGATCTGTGAGCGAATAGTGAGTGAGTTGTTTGTTTACTATTGTTGCTTTACTCCATCCATCGTCAACCCAGTATTGTCCGTTACGATCGAATAATAAGTGAATGCGAAGCAAATGAGACAATGTGAGTATTGCGATGCGAGTAATGCGATGGGGGTAATAAAATGCGAGTGATGCTATGCGAATGATGTGATGAGAATATTGTGATGCCAATTATACGAAGCAATCGCTGCGATGCAATGCGGTATAAGAAGAATCACTTTTCACGACGATTTGAGCATTTGAGGAGACGTCTACGATCATTTTCTACGGTTCAAATGATCAGAGGTCATTTTCTACGATCTGGCTACTCCAGAAAGTGAATAGTTTATGAAATTAGTGTTCGAAATTGTTGGCATCTCTGAGTGGCATTTGAATACATTTGCATGAGTGACCTAAAAATTACCCTCAGCGCCATCGGCTGGTTTTTGGATGGGTATGAAAGAGCCCTGAGAATGGTTCGCTTACGGAATCAGTCCCAGAGTTCTGCGTTTTTTTTCTCTAAATTAGTTCTCAAAGCTGAATATGAATATAATCACAATCGTGGTCAATAAACTGATCATTAAACCAATTAGGCTTCCAGAATAATCTCAAAAGTGATACTGTTGGCGCACTTCTTGGCACCAAGGCGGTGGGTTGTGTATCAGGAATGCGATGGACACACTTGGTTGTGGAAATGACTTAACTCTTTCTTCCGCCTTGAAAAAGGCAGGAATTGGTTTCCAAGTAAGTGTGTCCAATCAGCTACTCCTGTCAAGGTGGAATGCAAGCAGCAGACTCGGTGTGGGTCGACACAATCGAATACGTCCAAAATGAAGTCGACTGGGAAAGTGCCAGAGGCAAACGTCAATTTTTTACTCTTGGTTGTTTATTTCCGATGTTGATAGTTCGGTGAATAAAAGTAGACTGTTTGGGATCATCTTCCCTCTCCTTGGATTCTTCCTTCGGTGACTGCTTCTCTTTCGGTGTGTGGTTAACTTTCGGCATTTTTCCAATTCACTTTTTTCGTTAGAAGAAATTCGATGTTGACCCGTTGGTTGGAAATCCGGTTCGGTAGGACCAACCATTCAATATCCGTTTGCCTCTGGCACTTTCCCAGTCGACTTCATTTTGGACGTATTCGATTGTGTCGACCCACACCGAGTCTGCTGCTTGCATTCCACCTTGACAGGAGTAGCTGATTGGACACACTTACTTGGAAACCAATTCCTGCCTTTTTCAAGGCGGAAGAAAGAGTTAAGTCATTTCCACAACCAAGTGTGTCCATCGCATTCCTGATACACAGCCCACCGCCTTGGTGCCAAGAAGTGCGCCAACATATGGTCCTACCGAACCGGATTTCCAACCAACGGATCAACATTGAATTTCTTCTAACGTAAAAAGTGAATTGGAATAATGCCGAAAGTGAACCACACACCGAAAGAGAAGCAGTCACCGAAGGAAGAATCCAAGGAGAGGGAAGATGATCCCAAACAGTTACTTATTCATCAGCGTCAGCAAGTTCAATCAAAAGTGAGTGCAATAAGCCGGGCGCTTGAAGAAGCTGAGGACAATCCGAAGAAAGTCAGTGCGTCGCTGCTAAAGGTTTTTTCGAAAAAGCTCGACCTTCATTACAACGAGTTTGTTTCGATTCATCAAGCGATAGTTGCTGTTACACCTTCCAACGAGTTGAAACAAGAAGATGAAGCCCTGGACATTTTCGACACTCTTCACTCCGACACACTTGTCCTGCTTGAGCAACTTACCGAAAACATTATCCCTTGCAATGCGGGGAGTCCGAAGCTGGTCATCCAACAACAATCATTGCGACCTCCAGTTCCCACATTCGACGGGAAGGTGGAAAATTGGCCGAAGTTCCGGACGATGTTTGAGGATATTGTCAACCGTAGCACCGATTCCGACGCAGTGAAGCTGCATCATCTCGATAAGGCATTGACGGGTGATGCTTCCGGTTGGATAACAGCAAAAATGATCGTTGATAACAACTTCAAACAAACATGGAAACAGCTTAGTGATCAATACGAAAACCCACGAGTAATTGTCGATACACATCTGGAAGGATTACTCGAAATCAAACCAATGACCACACGCAACCATAAGGACTTACTCGAGCTAGTGAAGACATTCAACCGACATGTTGGAGGCCTCGAGTATCAGGGACTGGTAGTTGATGAACTATCTGGTCTCATCCTGACGAAAATTCTCACTTTGCGGTTGGACGATCAAACGCTCCAGTTGTGGGAGAGGACACAGAAGCATGCCCAGCTCCCTCAGTATCAAGAAACTGTGGCCTTTCTTCGAAGCGAATGCCAGGTACTAGAACGATTCCAAAATCGGCACCAGATGACATCAAGAGATCCTAGACAGCAACTAAATTCGAAACCAGCTAATCCAAAGGCCTACACTGCCACAACCGAAAACAACAGCAATTTCTGTCAGGTATGTAACGGCTGCCATCGCCATTTTGAATGCCCGGAGTTCCATAAACTGTCAGCTGCTCAGCGAAATGAGAAAGTGAAGGAGTTGAGAATCTGTTTTAACTGCCTTCGACCTGGTCATCGATCCATCAATTGCTCATCAAACAAAACATGCTCTCGCTGCCATCGAAAACACCACACTCTGTTGCATGAAGAATTAGTTTCGAATGCAATGGAGGTAGAAACCACCAGCCAACATGAAGAATCAGCCTGCCAAACTTCTTCCGACACCCGTTCGGAATCTCAGCAAGTCACCAACTCTGTTGTATCGTGTAGCCACTCCAAATGTGCCAAAACCGTGATGCTTATGACTGCTGTTGTACGAATCAAGGATTCTCGTGGTTGGACAACTCCGTGCCGTGTACTACTGGATAGCGGTTCTCGGCGAATTTCCTCTCCAAGGCAATGGCTGATCGCTTGGCCACTGAAAGACGACCTGTTCATGTACCCATCGCTGGAATCGGTGGGGCCAAAACCTACGCCAAGGAAAAGATGGTGGTGGAAGTGGAGTCCAACAACTTTGACTACTCTACAACCATCGAATGCCTCGTAGTTCCGAAGATAACCGGAGCTATTCCAGCTACAAAAATCAACGTTTCATCGTGGCCACTCGACACCGACCTACCGATGGCGGACCCTCACTTCCACGTTCCATCCGATATCGATATGCTAATTGGTATCTCCCATTTCTTGCAATTGCTGAAGACGGGTCGCCTCCAACTACGTGATAAACTACCAGAACTGCAAGAAACTCATTTCGGATGGGTTGTTGCAGGCAACATTGATGACGAGTCAACCTCCCAGCAGTGCTTGGCTGCCATTACGGATCCTACTTCTGAAGTGCTTCGTCAGTTCTGGGAGCTAGAAGAAATTGCGGAATCAACATCACATCCCAGCGAACAAGATGAATGTGAAACGATGTTTCAATCCACCCATTTTCGAGATGAAACCGGCCGATATGTGGTAAGTTTGCCATTTCGTGAAACAGTGCACGAGCTAGGAGACAACCGAAATCTGGCCATGCGTCGATTCCTCTCATTAGAACGAAGATTCAAGAAGAACCCGGAGTTAAAACAACAATATTGTCAATTCATCGATGAATATGAAGAACTGGGTCATTGTCGAGAGATAAGCGAATCCGATGATGTTCCCAATCAACAAGTGTACTATCTACCGCACCAAGCCATCCTTCGTCCATCAAGCTCAACAACAAAAATTCGAGTGGTTTTTGACGCCTCCGCTAAGGCTGCCCCGTTCGAGAAATCACTCAATGACGTCTTGCTAGTTGGAGCCACACTGCAGAGCGACATATTCAGCATTTTGTTACGTTTTCGGAAGTATCAAATCGTCTTCACGGCCGACGTATCAAAAATGTATCGGCAAATACGCATGGTACAAATACACGCACGATCCAACGTATTTTCTGGAGGTCAAACTCGGAAGATCCTCTCCGCATCCTGGAACTCACCACCGTAACATATGGAACAGCTGCAGCACCATTCTTGGCAACCAGATGTCTGATGCAGCTTTGTGATGATGAAGGTAAGTCCTTCCCGCTAGCCGTCCGAATCGTCCGCCAGGATTGTTACGCCGATGATGTCATTTCCGGCGCAAACACCGTAGAGGAAGCTATAACAAGTCAAATCCAAATTCAACAACTACTTGAACGAGGCGGATTCCCCGTCCACAAATGGAGCTCCAACAATGCAGAAGTCCTTGAAAATATTCCGGAACTCAACCGTGAAAAGTTAGTACATTTGGACAACACCGTACTTAATGTAATGAAGACATTGGGATTAATCTGGAGTCCACATCGCGACGAATTTATCTTCATTACTAGCCAAACCGATAGGGAAGCTAACCAAGCCACAAAGCGAACGGTGCTGTCCGAAATTGGAAGACTGTTTGATCCTCTGGGTCTTGTGACGCCGATCACCGTAATTGCGAAAATGATTATGCAACGAATTTGGAAGGCCGGACTCCCGTGGGATACCCCATTGGAAGGAGAACTGCTACGATCTTGGCAGCAGTTTCGTGAAGCGCTATACCTGGTAAAAGAAATCAAAATTCCTCGATGCACGATATCTGCTGATGCCACCGCCATAGAAATTCATGGATTTTCCTATGCCTCTACAGTTGCATATGGGGCGGTCATTTATGTTCGCTGTATCTTCCCAAATGGTACAGCCCGACTCACCATGTTGTGCAGTAAGTCAAAGGTGTCCCCAATTGCTGAGATGAGCATTCCACGGAAAGAACTACTCGGTGCCAGACTTCTTGCACGGCTGCTTGTAAAGGTACTGGATTCCTTTCAACTAGAAGATTCAAAGATTGTTCTGTGGTGGTCATCCCTTGAGGTGTTTGTTCGCGACCGCGTAGCAGAAATTTTAAAAAGCACCAATGGTTATCCATGGAAGTACATCCAATCCAAACAAAACCCAGCGGATTTAACCTCTAGAGGACAGCTTCCCCTCACACTGAGTACTAATGAACTTTGGTGGAATGGACCGACGTTTCTCAACAACGCCCAGTATCAACATCGGAAATAAACAACCAAGAGTAAAAAATTGACGTTTGCCTCTGGCACTTTCCCAGTCGACTTCATTTTGGACGTATTCGATTGTGTCGACCCACACCGAGTCTGCTGCTTGCATTCCACCTTGACAGGAGTAGCTGATTGGACACACTTACTTGGAAACCAATTCCTGCCTTTTTCAAGGCGGAAGAAAGAGTTAAGTCATTTCCACAACCAAGTGTGTCCATCGCATTCCTGATACACAGCCCACCGCCTTGGTGCCAAGAAGTGCGCCAACAGATACCTTTATGAAATTTGGTGGAAAACAATTGCTTTTATACTTAAATTCATCAAATCAAACAAATTCATTAGCACCTGTAATCCAAGATTTGGTCACCATGGTCAATTACTACCTAAGATGATTCAAAACGATCGTTAAGATGGTCAAATCATGAAAGATCTCTTACTATTTATTTGGGGATAGTTATAAAAATCGCAATGGGAAAATTTTGGGCATGTGCTTGAAGAACTCAGTGCCATGCTGGTGTTTCCAGAATAATCGTAAGAGTAAGGTTTTCGATCTAATTTCCGTCTTACTCCGCACAATTCAAATAAATGATCTCAAACAAGATCCCTAAAGTCCCTCAAAATTTAAACTCAGTTAGTTTAAAACTGATTGTATACAGCAAGTTTAAAATTTCATGAGAATGGTCATAGGAAATCACACATTCGTGTTTGCATAACTATAAAAGCTTATTTAATCAATCAGCTGTCATTCTATTCTGCTCAACACAACAGACAATTTTATCACCAACATCTTTGCACAACTCCCCTTTTCGAATAAATGTAAGGAACAAAAGTTGATGATCCTTGAATTCACCTGTGCCTTGAATTTAATTAAGTTCAATCAAATGCTATAACATAAATTGCCTGCTTTGCGCATCGGCTGTGAACGGTTGTGTCGATTCTTTGTTGCGCACTAATCTATTATCAGGCATAGGGCATTATCTATTGTTCAGCGGCGCGATTACACTTATAGCGGATGTAATGCTTCAGGTGAAAAACTCAGTTTCATTTACATGACATGGTGGTAATATTCAGCATTCGCCACTATACGGGTAGTATTCAGTAACGTTCGTCGAAAATCGTCTTTAAAGATTGATAACAGATGGTAGCAAAATTAGTCAACGTGGATAACTAAATTTGTTATGCGAAAACAAATAATATCTGAGACAACAAAACTTGTTGCTCATTTGATATGAGTTTGATATTGTACTTTGCTAAGGGTGGCTGTCAATTTTCCTTGCGGAATAATTTTCCGCTCGATTATTACGCATAGAAAACTGACTTTTCACCCATACCGGAGCAGTTGTCAAAATTACTTCGCTAGAGATGGCAAACGTTATTTCCGGTCTTTACTTGTCAGTTGCATACTACCCGAGCGGGAGAAAATAGCATGTGAATACCTAATTTCGATCTTGATAACTGGCCTTGGTATTAAAGAGCTCAGATTAAGAGGTACCTAAGCAAAATACCTAAGAATTGCATGCAATATATCTGTCGAATACCAAAAATTGTTATTTTGGATACCTAGGAATACCTGAGAGGTACTATTTTGGTATTGTTTTACCTAAATTTGGTATTCGCATGACATTGTGGGAACATATTTTTGGTATTATCCTCAGGTATTTTACCTCTTAATCTGAGCTGTTAAATACCAAAGCCAGTTACCAAGTTATTAGCTCGGGTAGGCTTAAAATAGAACTCTTAGGTTGCATTACGGTAAAAAGCTCATGATATCATGAACATTGTTTATGATGTATTTTCAAAGCATAAAAACCCAAGAAGATTGGATTTGTTCCCGAACAAATACGAAGACCACTATATGAATACACTAAGGCTTTTTTTGCACGGTTTTTTTTACACGGGCGGTTTTCGGCGATAACTCAAGAACAAAATAACTTATCGACCTAATTCGAATCACATTTTACGTTTTGGGCAAAAAGTAATCAAATGGCAGGTAACGCATGCAAACAAAACCGGAGTAATATAAAATGTTTACGCATGTGAATTTATCAACTCTCTTTAGTCTTTTTTTACACGGTTCCATACTAAAAGTGGAACGTATCCTCCGTGCAAAAAAAACCTTTATGTATAATGTTTGTGTGCAATGCTAGAGAACTCGTTTTGCCACAGTCACTTTTATTCTGTGAAATGGCGTCGAATAAAGTACGTTGGGAACTAATTTTGCACAAAAAATGTGAAAAATCTGAATATGTCGCTCAAAGTCGTTCAATGTGAGTGTTGCTCCAAATTGTAACGACTCAGAAGCGGCATTTTTTTGACGACTGGCACCATAAATGGACAAATTTACAAGGAAGTATGTCTTAATAAACGACTAGTTACGATTGTTATTTTGGTATTCTTCCATACGCGAAGTAATGATCTATGACGATGATGTTTAAGAAGGAAATAAGGAGTGGACAGCTGTTTCTGCTAAAACAAAGATGTGAAGAGAAAGTATTGATAGTTCGGTTCGAGCACAGCAGGCTGTGAAAATTGAATAGAAGTAGTTTGAAATTGAACGGAGGGCATTTGTAAAGTAGTATTTCGACGAAAGCACACTATTTTTTGCCACGCTATCTCCAATGCGGGGTAGGCAAGGCAGGAACGAATACCCCACCTTGACTGGCTTTTGCCGACTATTGCCATTTATTCGGAAACATAACGGTTCGTTGCTGCTCTTGTCTGACCTGGCATCTTGCCATTATGGAAAGCTTGTTCGGAATTGGTACATTGCTAATAATGTAAATATTGTCCCGAGGAGCGCAATCCACCAATTTCCGATCGAAATGTATTTGGCATTGGTTAAAAGGAATCGTCGAAAATCGACTCAAGCACAATAGGCAAAAGGCTGCAAGATTAATGTCAGATGACACTGTACAAAAACTGATGGAAGGTACCGTACACTGACGGAACTATCAACACTTTCTCTTCATATCTTTCATTTCTAGCAAACATTACTGTCCACTCTTGGGACCCCATGGCGATGAGCAAACATCTCCTTCTACATCATAATCGTTACGCCACGTACGGAGAATACAAACATAACGATTATAATATGTCATGAAAGATGTCAAACTAAAAGTGCGAATATTTGGATACAACACGTTCAATTGAATAAACAAAATATGTTGTTTATTTTGATTTTGCTGAACTATTGAACTAACATTTTACTGTTGATTTTCCCTTATGGTTCTTTTAATAAAACTACTTTTCCGTTGACTACTTTCTGCAGTGCACATTTTTTATAAAGACATGATTATGACAATCAGTGGTTCAGAGTGGAGAGCCTGTTGCTGTTGTGCTTTAATGAGTGGTAGTACATATCATATCATATCAAGTGTTACCTAGAATGGCAGTTTCACTATTCCAGTTGAAATTGTCAACCGGTTGCACAGCAAAAAATAATGAAAATTACATGTCATGTAAAACGTTTAAATGGTAAAAATATATCAATGTAATGCATTGGTTTATTGAATCTTAAAAACAAAATTTTGCACATATCTGGAACATTGATAAACATTTAAAAACACGTGTATATCCATCGGATCCTACATTAGTACTCGTTTCAAGGATAATAAATCTTACTGAATATGTTTTTCAATGCATAAACATGTGAATTTACATGATCGTGTACTCGACTCGAGTCGAGTTATTAGTACGAGACACTGAAGAAGTCTGCACATTGTAGACGAAATACGCGTATCTGTCGAGGATAAGCAAAGGTAGTTGGAATTAGAGATTGCTAATTTTTCTTCTAATTTCTAGTTAGTGACTGATAGTCATGAAGAAAATGATTATATTTTTTGGCTCAGGAAGTACCAGCACACCGGTCCCATGCTTAATGATTTGCCCCTCATAATGTAACTCACACCAACATACTCTCAAATATTCTGTCAAAATAACACAGTGTATCAAAACAACAACAAAGATACTAGTTCCGAAAGGTACCGAAAAGCGTAAGAGTGTATTGCAATGTGCAGACTGCAAAGTGTACTTCAGACCTAGGCGTTCAACAAAAGTGAACCAATTTCAAATCGCTAATTTCATATTGATGTTGGTATTAATTTCCATAGTGAAAAAATAATTGATTCACAAAATGATTTTTTGATAATTGACGTATCAATTATTCAAACCATAACAAAATTGCAAAATTGTTCAATGTTGAGAAAAGAATAATCGAATCAGTATATCAAGAAATATGCCACATTATTGCAGATCCGCCTATTTTTGCTGTTGAAGCCAGCGCAATATCAATCAAACCAATTTTAATGAAATGAACGAATTTTTCGTCACATTCAAACACCATGTGGCCAGTCTGCTCTCCATCGATTGCCTGGTCCTGGTCATGACATTTTTTTTCCAGGAGGGTAACATGCAGGACTTACCCTACCATACCATTTGTTCCCATTTTAACCTAGCCGATGACGATGCAGCGTTGCGTGGCATGGCGTGGTGTGTCAATCGATTGCCATTCAATAAAGATAATTAAATAACACCCGGAGTGTGTCGTGCCCGAAAATTTCACAATTCAAGATAAATTGTTTCAACACATTTTGCGTCGACAGCTAATAACTGGGGGAAATTTGTTGTTATCGTCGGCGGTTGTCGTTAGACCCCGGGAGCGAAATGTGACCGACCGTTAGTGAAATAGCCTTCCATTCCAGAGTGGTTAAATTTAAGTCACCGAGCTGAGTAGCAGTTATAGCTCGAATTTGAAACTGCGGTGCTTCTGATTTTTGCGAGAACGAGCACATGCAAATGATATGTTCAAATTTATCACACCCTAGTTGGTTTATTTTTTCCGTTGTAATATCTGCTACTCGGAGAATGACCCTCGCCTTTGCTTGCGATGCAATGGGCTGCAAATATAACACGCACCGCACAATCCCAACGATAGGATCTCTTTCATATGCGCGTTTTCCTGTAACCAATTGGAAAAGCTTATGGAATGGCACGAGTCTTTGAATGTACCTTCGAACCGTTACGATCCGGATAAAAATGCAAACCGATATTATGCTGATATAAATCTAGTGGTTTGACCGTATGGCGCTTGAACTACACCCATATTGGCTAAAATATTCAATTTCTGTGTATTTTAAGATTTTAGATATAAAATATGAAATATATAAAACTACTGCCACCCTGCTACCTTCACCCTTACATTTTTGCACATTATGCTGTAACGATTACACTTCAAGGAAACGCCGAATCATGAATTATGAAAGCTACATTCCAATCCATTTAATCGTGACTGGAAAACAGAACCCTACACAGCAAACAAATTTTAAAAACTATGAACAAATGTAATACCGAAACAAACGACAAAGAATGTTAGTTAATATCACATCGACGAACGCTATTCCCTCTATTTTGAGTACATTTCACCTTCCAACAACACTGCAAATTTCACCGTATTTTCTACATGGGTGATCTGCCTCTACTCTGATTTTTATTTTTTGCTGTGTAAACAAACAGAGCACATGGCTCATACAAGTATAGCTTCTCTTCGAACACCGGAACTCTATTGACCATTGACTGGGGTGCGATCGAATCCATATTTACGAACGATACGGCTCATAAACTACACACTTCAGCGTGGATTTCTATCCTCCCGCATCCAGGGCGAAAGGATATTTATTTCAACAGAAAAAAGAAACGGTTTACCATTTTTTTTCCGCTTAATTTTACAGTTACTGCAATGTCACCGCTCTGTCCCGCTTTCTCCACGTTGAGAGGGGTAGGACAGCAGCATTTTATTTCTTTGTATTCTATTGTACACGACAAGTCATAAATTCAAGTGTGCTCATACTGACCGTATGTGATAGGGAATAGCTAGCTCACTTGTTGGGAAGAGTCGTGAAAAAGAAATATTCAGTCAGGGAAAACAAACTGCAGCAGAGAAATCACCAACAAATTTGGGAAGCTATGGAGAGAGCTGTTCAATTAGACGCCTCTTTTGGGCGAGAGCGTTATCAGTTCGCGGAGATCGCTTTAGCTGTTGATGACCTATCAACTACCTACGATAACGGACGCGATGTAAGCCGGCCACGCCAGAGAGGTCTCTCCAGCAATTAATGTGGTTAGTTAAAAGATGAAGATTAAATGGATAACTTCATCATGACTTTGCTGAATTCGTTAAATGGTGAATACTTGAAGATGCTACACCAATGAAAGCATGCTACTGTTTTTTATGTTTTTATTCTCCGTACGTGAAGTAATTTGAGTAATAATCCAGAAGTCGTGAACAAAAATAAACCCAAAAGAGAGTTTCACTCCCATATAGGAGAACAAAACGGAGTGTTTACAAACAACCACTAGAAACTATCACAAGCTATTAGTAGTACATGAGCACGATCATGCGCGTTCCTTTGCTGTCAAGGTAAAGGATTCGTTCATGCCTTGACCTACCCCGCATTGGGGATGTAAGGCAAAGGAATACGTCCTTGGTTCGAATACCGCTGTATTCAACCTGCCGTACTCTGACAGATCTATCTACACTTTCTCTTCATATCTTTCATTCTAGGAAACATTACTTTCCAATCTTCAAGTTTCGTTTAGATCTACACTAAATAGAATAACTTTCACTCAGTTTCGTATTTCCATGCTAAATGTCAAAAACTGAGTAACTTGAAATAAAAAAACTGAGTAAATGCTACTCTGGTTGTAAAAGCGCTGTACTTATAGAATAATTAGAATAAAGCTGTCCAAAGGGAAAAGCTTGGTCAGTCAAGTTTCAGTCGATCAAAGTTTTCAAGTTCTGACGACTGTATGTTGTAATCAAGAAATTGAACGTCGAAGTTCCGACTTCAATACCTCGGAATTCTTTTCAATGCCTTTAAAGTTTTCGGGATTGTAGTGCCAACTCATCTCTGCATGGCGATGGATCTTGGTATTGTGTTTTACACAAAACGATGAACCACAGTTCTAGAGCTGCGGTGAACAATCTGGTTGCATTGATAAAAGAATTGAATCAATTTGTTTTTTTTTTTTAATATAAATTATAGAATCAAAAACACTCCGTTGTAGTGCATCGGGTTTTAATTGAAATGAGTAGCTTATACTCAGATTGTTTAAACAACTGAAATTAGATACTCAGTAATATTTAATCTAATTTTGACAAATGACCTAGTTAATCAAAAATAAGTAACCCTTTAGGTACTCTAATTAGGGTAGTTCTATTTTTAACGAAACTGAGTCGTTTACTTCTCTGTTTTGAGTAACTACAAACGAGAGAGCAGGCAGTTCACGGAAGTCAACCTTGATGTAAGTTTCGTCATCCATCACGATGCAACACGATTTGGTGAACAACTTCGTGTAAAGGTGGGACGGCTATGGATTTTGATTTGAAGTACATAACATTTTTTCACGGACAATTTCTTGTTTCGACAAGATGACTAGAACTACTGTATGAAGAACTATGAGACTTGACAGACGTAAACAATGCACTACGAATAAGGAATTCATATTTTCCGTTTTTTTAATCATACGGTTCACAAAATACAGAAGATATTCGGTGTGCCATTTTTATCGTGTACACCCTTTAGTTTCGATAAGATGGAAGTGTATGGTCCTGCTTATGAGGCAATCATGGACCTGATGCAAAGAATGATGTTATGAAATATTCGTGTCACTGTGCTTAAAAAACTCCAAACCGAGTATATTTAGGTATACAGCTAAGCTTAGCTTAAACTGACTGTAGAAATCAAAATTAGTGACATTGTACCCGGATTGACCGTTCACTATGATTGTACAAAATGATTCCATTGATGATCAATAACGACGCGGATCTTTGCAGTCAGAGAGGCATAGGAAAAGAATATTAGTGTAATCTTCGTTGTTTTTTGGGACCGTGTTTGCTGCTGCATCCTCACAATAGTCACAGGAGTTAAATGTTATTAATACGAGGGCGGAACAATAAGTCCGCGACTTCCCGCATCTTAACAACACTGGGTAACACTGCACTGTCAACGTGCAACTTTCAGTTTACTGCTGCGTCAATTAGTTTGTCTTTGACGGCCATTGATAGCAGACTAGCGGAATTTTTTTTAGAAAAAATTTAAAGTAGTGAATTTTGTAAGCTCAAGCATTATTTTTTTGCGGAAAACAATCAACATTCAAACCAAGGATAAATTTGATAAATACCACGAGGACACCCCTAGTAAAGTGAAGTAATAAATTTATACCATACAAATAACAAGGTCTGTTATCTTAGAAATCATTTTGATTTTAGTCGTTATCGCATCAAAAATTCAGTTTTCACGATTGGCTCATTTTTATAAGCATATTTTATTGTTCTTAAAATACTATTTTTGACAAATGTTACTAGTTAAATGCAAAACTAAGGATATCACTCCTTTATAGCAAATGAGAATGTCATATCGAATTGATAACATATTTTGAAACTAATTCAATACATCTGCTCACATTGCAGGATTTGTTATCAAGATAAACAAATGATAATAAAGCTTGTTAATGTTCTGAAATATCTGCAAAAGTACTTTTCGTTTACTCTACTTTTGTTGTTTAGGATGTTTATCAATTCAGTATAAATGCTTTGCTCGGGTCTGCACCATTCAATGGCAAGGCGAGGGTTTACTGAATAGATCCCGCATAACGAAAAAACATTTTGCTATATAGTCGAAACTATATTTCGGATGTAAGATATATTATCACATTTTTATGTTGTTGTTATCGATAAGTTCAATCTCAATTTTCACCCATACAAACCATACCTACATTTAACACATATTGTTAATATTTACCATATTGTCATTGAAAAGGTTTATTATTGTCTGCACTAGGTCTGGATTATATACCAACTGTTTGAGATAGAGTACAGCAAAAATTTTGTTGCGATGAAAGTTGCCATTTTTTTTATGGTAACCTAACCCAACACATATTCAGCATATTGTTATTTGGCCTTTTTACCATCTGACATATTGTTACAAACTATATAGGAGATTGTTAGTTTATAGTAAACTAAAACGGTAAATGTCGTAACGATAACGGAAACGTGGTCAACAACATGGAAATGGTCCAGGAATGGTTTGTGATTATGCGGGATGTCCTTAAATTAGATATCATTTTAATTTCAGCTGTAATCCCTCAACAAATTTGGTTATCATCAGTCAGTATTTTTTTTTGCTTGAGAGACTGCAGGAAATTAGCTTCAAAAATGGGGTTGCCTAACGATGACCGTTTATTTAAAATAGAAACACCAGATAAAAAGAAATATTAAATTTTCTGCGTTATCTATTGCACCACAAAGAGAATGCTAGATTTGTCAGAAAATTATGGGATATTTCATTTAAATTTAAGCCAGATAACGCCTGAATCTAGCCTGTTGTATGAAAGACTGCAAACATTATTGTATAGCAAATAGCGAGAAAGATTGCAAACAATTTCGTTCTTTACGACTCCTTTGGCTGGAAACTAATTGAGGGGAGATTTTACGCGTTTGTTAATTATTTATTTTTAAATGCCTTGGGAGGCACAATCTCGTAGAATGCCATTGTTTCCTTCTGAAGGTCGGGATATTTTTTATTTCTAGTGCAAATTTTCAATAGGTCGCAGATAACACTAATGCCATCATCAAGAAAATCAATGTAGATGCTTTTGAAAAGTTGGATTTAAATTCCTATTTTTGAACCAAGCCATAAGAGCATCTTCAGCGGTGGTCTATGGATTGAGACAACTTTATGCTTGAGTTGCATCAGCAAAAACTTGAGACAGAACCAGCTAAAAAATAGACTAACTTCGTCGTTCTCCGCACCCCGATCGTTGTATTTCTTCTTCGTTAAAATCCACCGACACCTGTCATCCTGTCAATTATTGATCATCAGAGATCAGAAGTTTCTTTTAAAGAGATCGGAGATTTTTCACAATGTTTCGACCAAATCATTTTAACTGCCAGACAACGAGGAATACTCGCTCTTTCGTTTGATTGAGGGTAAATGTGTGAATGCATGCATTTCATTAAAATGCTAATCATGACCAATCCATCAATAAACCGATTGTTTACTTTGAAGACTTCATTACTATTCATTTCCGCGCAATCGAAATACTATTCGGAATTGGAATTTGCCATCAAACTCAGAAAATCCACAATAGTCACAATTTTCAAAGCTTTCCATTTCAAACTAGTCACCATTTTCCGAAAACTGTAGTCGCTGTAAAAAACTATTTGTTATTCAGGAATTAAATAAAAAGCAATCTACAGGCACCGGTACCAACTTGAGGTAATGATCAGCATCAGAGGCAAGCAACACCACTTTCTGTGCGGCAAAAGCACCTAACACGGCCACTTTTCAGTTCAAAAGCTGAAATTATACTGCCAAACAGCCAATTTATTTATTGTACACCATCTTCGACTGTGTCGTACAGAATGCTAAATCTAAACCTCTAATTCTAGCACAAAACACATTAAATTTATTTTACTCATTAATTGGTATTATCAAGCAGCGTGTAGCGTTTTGGAACTGTTGTTTGCTTGGTCCAAATTGATGCCAGTTTTAAAATGATTCCGGTATAAAACAAAATTTACAACACCGGTGCAGCGGTGTTTATGCGTTTGGTCTAAAAAAACAAATCCCATCCACGATTTGGTCCAACGTTGAAGATGCCCTAATATTTGATGCGAATATATGCAAACAACAAAGTTAAGTAAGGCTTAGCTTAACATCAATAAAGATTTCCATTTAGTTGAATTCCAAATCGATTTATATAAAAAATTCAATTCTTTTACAAAGTCTTTTAACTGCATCTAAGAAAAATACAACCACATTATAAATCGTTCAGAAAGTTATCACGTTACATCCGCCGGTTGCGTTATGCCATGTCGCAAAATAATAGGTATGTCGCTTTCGTTAAATCTGTTTCGACATGCAATCACCTGTCATGTTGCTTACACCAAAATCAATCGGCTGGATGGGTCGGTAAGAAGCATAGAAAAGCTTTCAAGTCAAAAAAAAAAACAGAGCGACGAATGCGACAAAAGTTCATTATGGAGTAGTTGTTGACTTAAATCAATTTTGTTAAATAATATATAGCTCAATTCGCTGCAATTCATATTATGTTGTGTATAATTTATACAAAGCAGAACCTAGGCTATCATCTCGTGAAAAAAAAACATCATATTTGTTTACATTGAAAATTTGCTCTAGATTGGATGAACTTTTTTGCGTACTTTGCGTATTTGATGGCAAAATGGCAAGCAGTTTAAATTGAATAAATCATATAAAAACATTACAACAACAACTTACTTTTCAACTGTATAACAGGAAAAATGTGAATTGGCGATAAGGGTGGAGAAACTTTTTTACGTACTATATGTTTATATAAAAACCTTTATTTCATTCAGAAACTCCTGGACTTATTGACCCGCCCTCGTAATGAACAGAGGCAAGTTTTTCAAGCAAAAATGAAGCTGGTATAAATTTAGTTTCTCACATAATAGCAGTTAGCGCACTGATGAATGAATGCTCACTAATGATTCCAGTACGACAGGGCATTAAAAAGGCTTCGTTAGTTCCATGCTTCCTACGCGTCGGCCATGGTTGCATTTGCATAACAAAAGTAATTGCCGTTCCTACCGTTAGTCTTGTACTTTCTTCATTCATCTACTGGAAATCTTATAAATTCATCTTGCGCTGCACACCATTTTTTACCGGTGTAATTCTTGTGGTGCATTTGAATTTTACTTTTTGTATCAAAAAGTAAAAGCGAGTCGTAAAATGTCACACTACAGCACAATCTAATGTCCTTGGCGCACTGTGGTGCCGCATCGTCGTCGCCGGCAGAAGTTTCGTCTGTCATGTATCACTGTCGTCTCCGCGGTCATCGTCGTGCGGATAAATTTGGGCCAACGTTCCAAGGACAACTTCTGAGAGCGAATTGTAAATATGATTAGATGGAGGGAAATATTTTTTTCCTTTATATTTGGTAGAAAGGAAAAAAATCAACTAGCGCCATCTGTTCCAAAAGTCGTCTCGTAACCTTCGGCACCTACGTGAGTGCGTCTTTACGTGACCGTTTTTCACGGATTGAGAGCAGCTAAAACGCCTTCTTTGACTTTCAAAGAGCAGTCCTGGTGCCTGGTGTGTATAAGAAATTGTAGGTATGTAGGTTTCTTCTATCAGCTTTTACCACAGTATTCATACAAAAAGTCGAACGCGAAAAAGCAGACACGCGAGATCCAATTTTCCAGCTGACTGCACAACACGTTCTTCTCCGTTCCTCCAGGACAGGATAAGTTTCTTTATCGATTACCGTATAAACTTTTATTATGTCACTTTGGATCCTTTATCTCGATTCAGTGTTGGCACAGGGTTAATGGGCAATCTTGAAGAGGCGTCCCTGCCTACATTTCGGGTGTATTGTTTGCAGAATATTGAGTTAATGTCTTAATATCCAAACTCATAGCAATCACAAATAGAATTTTACGGAATTGGCAAAAACTGACCGCTCTGGAGCAAATTTACATTTGATATATGAAAGTTTACGATGTCTGAGATAAATTTGGATAAGTATTATTGTGTGGCGGAAACATAACAGTTTAATGGCGAAGCAGAAACGAAACAATTTTTGTCTTCGGTAATGTGAGCCAAATCGGAATATCTGCATGTTTATGTTTTTCATTCGAGCCAAACATAAGATTTGGGCATGAGTAAATTAATTCAACAAACTGGCTATGTCATGTCCTCCAGGTGAGCAGCGTACATCTTCCGTACGATATTTCAGAAGAAGATCCTGTTGTGGCTGATAAATTAGTGAGAAGGGGATGTGTTTGGGACATGCACGATGGGACATGCAACGATGAGGTGTACAGCACGATGTGCTAATCGATAGTTGCGGCCTTAAGAAGCACCATCCGATGGACGATGTCGTGTTCTGGCCTCTGCACATTACGCGAAGCGATCGCTGGAGGAGATGGAGTGTTTGAAGACCCCAGTTGCTCAAGAATGCTACTCCAACTCCTCACCCCCCCATTGTATCCCACCTGCGTCCAATTCAAAATTTCTGGATGAACCTGATGCGTATGATCTATTCAAACAATTTCGTGGCGAAAACTGCAAAAGAACTGATCAATACTAAGTTGAAAAATATGCCAACATCTTTCTTTACGAAGGCTATGGGCAAAGTTCCAGTAACAGATAGGGAGTGGAGTTATTTTTGCAAAGTCATGATTTAATACAGGAATCAATACAAAATTGCTTTGTTTTGATACCTTTCACCGTTGTTTTTCTTTCGCTTGTGCGAAAATTGTCTCTCTCTTTTTTAATGCAAGCGTTATGATGGACGGCACTTCAATTAAATCGATGTCAGAGCCTATCGCAGCGAAACATCGATTTGGTCCACTACCTAGTTATGGTCAAAATGTGCCAATTACTTTTCGTTGTAATAAACATTTAGTACCAACGTCCGCCACGGTACAAAAGTCTACCCAAAGTCTATACTCAGACAAATAAACTTAAGAATTTCGTAAGGTTCAACTTCTGAACGCTATGGAATTTTATAAGCCTGACTTATTTATGGATTTTGTGGTACACGACGTTGTTCTTGTACGCCTTTAAGTGTTCCCTGAGTGTCCCTGATTACGTCCAAAGCCTAGCCAAAGCCCAAAGCCTCTTGAGGACTGCTGGAGTAGTGTCAAACCAGTCAATAACAACACAGTAGATGTCACGGTTCGTGAGTAGGAATCGACGGAACGACTTTTTCAACCAGGAGTGTCAGACGGTTTTAGGGGAGAAAAAGGCAGCGCGGGCGATAATGCTGTAGCAAGGATTCCGTCAAAATGTTGAGCGATACAAACAGAAGCGAAGACAGCAAATTCAAATTTCCCGGGATAAAAAGCGCCGCCTGAAGGAACTGGTGTACGAAGAAATGAAGCAGCTGTCTCAAGAAACGCGAAAGCTCTACAAGGAACTTAAAGAACCTCGCAAAGGCTAAGTGCCGCGAGCTAAAATGTTTTATGATGAAGTTGGAGGTATCTTGACGAATTAACGTGAAGTGATCTAAAGCAGTATGTGAAAACGGCATATGGAGGAGAAAAATGATCCACGAGCTGGTACAATTCTATGGCGAACCTAGTATCCAGAAAGTCGCTACAGTTGGATCGGTACAATTGGTAGGACACGTTGTAAGGATGCCAGACAACAATCCCGCAAACATGGTATGGACCCGGTACAAGACTCAGGGGAGCGTTAGACCAAGTGGAGCAAGACCTAGGAAGCTAAGGACGGTAGAGAAACTGGAGACAAATAGCCTTAAGCTGGTTTTGTTGGCGAAAAATTGTGGCGCAGTTGCGGTCCTGAAGAGATATTGAACTAGCTAGAGTGAAGGGACCGGAATAGTTTTGAGGGCAGCAACCGCTTGTGATTTTCCATGCTGCACGGAAAATGTTGCTTCCATTCGAAATAATAAACGTTCTCCAACACGTTTCACAACTGGAGAAACATTCGTTTGTTGGATACCAAAAATCTTTCCGATCAGTAGATGAGTTGTTGAGGTGAGTGTACAGAATTTTCTCGCGCAATTCCTGTTCCTTCGATTGTAAGGCTATGTCCATTTAGAATCCGGAATAATAAAATCATCTGTATCTCGGTTACAGATTGACGTACAAAATAGTTTAATACATCAAAACAAAGGTAATTTACTGTACTTTAAGGAAAAAATATCAATACAAATCATTTCTGTTCGTTTCTAATGAAAATTCCCAATTCTTCTTTATTCCTCCCATAAAACGCTGCACACCTCTGGAGTCAACTTCCTTGGCACATTTGTTCCACATTTTGGTCATCTAAGACGCGTCCCGAGCCGTTTTTCCACTTTTCTTAAGCTTCCGCTTCATTATTGCCCAAAATCTCTCGATGGGCCGGAACTGCGGCAGTTGGGTGGATTCATGTTTTTATCGATGAAATCTACGTTATTATCGCGGTATCACTGGTATGACTTCCCGGCTGTAGTGGCAACTCGCCAAATCTGGCCAAAACTTTACGGGCTTAATGGAAGGTAGTACGCGGTTCTTCCTTGTACACCCAAAAGTTGAAATTGTGGCAAAAAATGCAAATGCAGTTTTTGCAATCATAACGTTTTATGGTTTTAAATAAAGCCATGCGAGTGTGTGCAAGTGAATGGCAACACACAGATTCCTCAAAACAAATTTGCTGTGTGCTTAGTGCCTCGACAGTCGAAGCAACCGTCGGGTCTTTGTTCAACCGTCAACAACTTTTCAATATGGGTGAGACAATACCACAGAAAACCGCAACGCTATTGGCCACTGTTGCTACTCCACTGTCAAGTGTTTTATTTTTATTTTCACTCGTCATCACATTCCCATTTACCTCTCATCAAGTTTACCATGCGTTTTATGAAATAAACGAAGACTTGTAAGTGTGTGCGAGTGACATTTAATTCATTGCTGTAACGTTTATGGCCTCGACAATCGAAGCAACTGTAGGGCTTTTATTCCGATCTCCTGAATTCGATAAAGTGGCTGAATGGTTACTATCTGGAACCGTCACGCTGACGGCTGCGGTTCGATTCTCGGTTGCAAATCGTTCTCGCTTTTTTTGTGACTCACTGAATTTTAGGGCTCCAATCTCACACGCAACTACTAATAAGCGGCACAACTTCACACACACACAATGATTTTTTCTAAGCGAATTGATGTGTTGTTTTTCTGCCCACGACCAATGTTGCATTTTTTCTCCAAGTTACGATCCACTAAGAGAAACGAAACAAAATCATGCGAAATTTCATTACAATTTTGCTTTTTTATTTTGGGTGTACAGCTTCGAGTCCATTGTCTTATTCGTCACGAACACTTTGGTCTTTGCTCCGCAGCTGCATATCCCATGCCAAATCATCAGTTTTTTGGAAAATTTGTCCATAACAGCAAATTTAAACTTCGCAGGAACATCTCCTCGTGCTGTCGCCATATACAATTTTCGGCCAGGAAGCTGTCCGAAATCCATTTTGACGTAGGTTTTATCGTCGATGAGCAGGCATCTTTGGTACTTCGTCAAAACTTGCTGGTACAATTTCCGAGCTCGAGTTTTGGTAACGAAACTTTGCTTCAACATTCTGTTTGGTTGCTTGCTGGCTCTATAAGAATGATATTCTGCTCGCAAACGAATTTTTCGAACGGCACTGCGAGCAGCAGCGTATTTTTGTGCGATTTCAGTATCTGAAAGTCCAGGGTTTGCTCTGACGATTCTCAACACCTTCTGGTTCAGCTTGCGGTCATATGTTCCACTACGACGCTTACCTTGAGGCACTCGATCCACGCTCTTTCGCTCCCTGAAACGTTTGAGCACATCATACACGGTTGATTTGGTGATTTTCAACGTTTTTGCGATTTTTATTGTAATCTCTCCTCTCGGCTTCCACCTGGAATAACTCTTGACTCACTGTGAAATTTATACCACAGAAAGTGGGCGCCTAAGTCAACAAACCGCTTGAAAAAAAATCTTGCAGCGTCACTTTCCGTGCCGCTGCAACCCAATAAGTGATTCCAGATTCTAACTGGACAGAACTTTATGTTCGAAACGACTCGGAATTTTACTACGAAATTCACACAGTGTAAAAAATTAAATGCTGAGGCAGTTTCAACCAAAGTTTCACTAAAATTAGAATTAAAAATGTTACAGCTTCCTAAAAGATATGCAGGACAGAAGTTAACTCTCAACATGCACTTCACAGTTATTTAATTAAGAGCTTTTGATGCCAGTACAAATGCCTGAATATGTATTTATAGCAGACGTTTACTATGCATGCTTCTAGTATTAATATATTAGTCTAAAAAATATATTCCTAATCAGCAAAACTGTTAAAAGTCATATATTAAAACCATGAAGAAATCAAATTATGTATCAGAAGATCTCTTTCGACGTATGAACAACGGAACAGTTTTTTGTTGAATTTGGTTGAAAAAAGGTAGGGTAGCGATCTAATATTCGTCATACTAAGCGGCGTAAAATTGGCGAGGTGTAAGTGTTAAATGATATGCGTTATTATAGTCATATATTTTGTCGTCAATCAACAGTTTGTTACTAAGGATGCGCACACATGTGTCTAATCTCGTCTAATCTAATCTATGCACTCACGCAGCCAATTATTGGAAAGCAACTGGAAAATGATAGCTTTTTGAAGGCATAATTTTTTCTTCTTGTCACGTGCCTGCGCAGCATGAAGCCGCGGAGAGGATTCCAAGAGTCAGGAGCGATTCCAGAAAGAGTGTCTGAAATCTCTCTTCTAGTTCAATCATGGAGCGAAGGAAGCGTGAACCTCCCGTACCAAACGCTTCCATGTGGAGTTGAATTATTTAAAATTTTGTAATTTATCGTTGGGAGCATAGATGCTAGAAAGATTAGTTCATGCTCTTTTGCCTGTGGGTGGACTGCTGGCATTTTGAACCAAAAGTCTAGCAATATTCTGCAAAGGTTATAGCGCTCATTGCCATTCACTGAGATTGAGATTGAAATTAAAATTTTCAGAATATTTCATTTAGTTTACGTGTTGCATAATAGGCTAATAAACACAATGCAAAGATCAATCCATGCCACTTATCCAAACCACAGATTGAAGGACCGATAAAAAATAAGAGTCCGCAGTTGCATTCGTGCCTTCGACAGCTTTGCTTCTATTGATGTCCAAAGCTCATCGATTCAGCACCACCGGAGGAAGACTTGGTCCTGTCCATTGAATTTCATTATCTACAATCCGCTCAACCAATTGCAATGCTTTATGGATCTGGTAGACGTATGATTATAATTTGAGATAACTTAATGCAAACGTCTTCCAAATTTGGCAGATCGACAAGCAATCGGTGGAGACTCACCAGGTAGCGCATAGCAAAATGCTTAGAGGCCGACCGGGAAGATTTGAAGAGCTTCATCCCTCCGATGATATTTACTCATGTGTCTAATACTAAAGCTGTACATGTAGGTCTCTACACATCAAATGCTATCCGAGAAATTGGACGCGATTATGACTTTTCGTCACCACGTAACTACATTGCGAAGAACCTCAAAGTGAGCTCCTTAGGCTGGCCATGACAGTGCAGGCTGCATGCAAGCGAGAGGAAGAGCTGGAGGCGGCAATCTAGCTGAGGTAGAGTGCCAAGAGTTGGCACGGCTAGCAGCCACAGAAAGGGCGAGGATATAGCTCAGATGCAGACCCAGACGAAGCATCTGTCTCGGTCGGAGAGTCTACCCTATCATGCGGGTGGGTCCTCCAAGCTGGGCTAGGCAGTCCCAGGCAAACGGCACCTGGTGCTTGCAGCAGCGCAGTGTCGGAAGCCTCAGTAGGAAAGTGAACCTAACGTGAACGTGGCAGCGGGTCAGAGGGTTCATCCTGCGACCGGTTCCGGCTGCCCGCAAAGAGAGAGGCCGCGGCGCTGCGCTCCAGAGCAAATGTCGCGACATCCAGCTCGCGAGTTGTCTCACAGCGCCGGAGGGGGTCCGAGCGGCAGGGCCTTAACGACAATAGCCGCTAACTAGCACAGAAGCAGACGCTAGTGCTAAGAGGGGGACGAGCGAGCGACGACCCTAAATGTGGCAGGGATAGTCACTGGACCATTGTCCGGAGAAGAGCCATAACACCGAAGAAAGAAATGGAAAAGCGACAGGTGGCCCGCAAGCGCAACCGGCAGAGGCCCTCATCGTTAAGACCGGAGGCGTCGAAGCATCTCCGAGGTTTTGGTGCGCCTAGGCGCCGATGCGCTGGCGCACAGCGCCGTACCCGCACCGGGATCAGAGATGATCCAGAAGCTTAAAAAGACGACAGAGCCAAAGCGACCCGGCTCAGTGTGACCTTTGCAAGACAGGCCCAGGGTAAGGTAAAGAGGTACGCGCCCTCGCCTGCACAGGTGCCACGACTCCAGTATAAAAACTTGGATGGAGATCACCGAGGTACGCGTAGAACTCCACTGCACTGGAAGAAACAGTGCAAGGTCGTGAGGTTGTAGCCGGTGGCCACGGCTCAGGAAGGCTCCACTCAGGGCCCAGGTGGCAACGCACGGAGAGGAGCAGCAGCAGACACGCGGACGCGGCGTTAAAAGTGGCGAAAGTGAAATGGGTCCATATGCCCACTTCGCCCACACCAGCGTCAGCGGCGTTTCTGCGATGTCGGCAGCGGGCAAACATCTCAACGGCGTGATACCGGATAGGACTATCATAGAGAAGCCGTGCGCTTATAGCGTCGGGACTGCGTGCCTTCAAACGCGGATGTGCGCCGGAAACCGAATGACGGGCACCCTGTGTGTAAAGGTTCCAAGTTCGCGTATTCTGCAACGAGCCAGCGTCGTACGCAGGTAACCCACGCAACCCAGTACCAGAGGTCGCCCAGCAGCTGCTGCCGACGATGTCAGAGTCCACGGACAACAGCAATGTGGCTGGCACGGCGTGACCACGGCAAAGTACCTGCCAGCGCATCGCCTGGTGATGGTTGATCGCACGGCTTGAACATACCGATCGTATGACAACTGAGCTAACTGCCTAAACCTGCTGGTGTACTGCGGGGATTTCAACGCCGCGCCCAGCGGGGAGCCTCAATCCCAGATTGCGAGAGGCTCAAGCAGCTCCCGTGGACCTAGCCAACGTGGGTATCAAGAGTACCTACCAGCGTAGAAACAGAGCGTACTGGATCATCGATGCAACTATTTCAGGCAGGACTCGCTCGTAGACCAGCTTAGTACCGGAGAAGTGGACGACGGCTTACAACCCACACGACCACTCGGTGGTACGTTACGGTGATCGTCCACAATACGAGGCAGTGTTGCGGAAGGAAGAGCATCCACTCCATTCGCCCGCAGATGGAGGACGTCCTACTTTGATGTAGAGACATTTAAAGAGGCGCTTGCAGAGGTAACGAAACTTACGCGAAACCCAGGAACCTTGCGGCGAACGACTCGTTATGACACTTACACGAGCGTGCTATGCGACCATGCCGAGGGAAGTCAAACCGAGGAATGGAAGATTGCCGGTGTATTGCGGACGGAGTCGATTGCCTAGTCCGAAGAACATACCTCACGCAAGACGGAGGATGCAAAGTAGCGCGGTCAGACGCCGAGAGAATCTGAGCGTAGAAGGGACGCTAGTCGCCGCGAAGGCCGCACCGAAAAGGGAGATAAAGCCCAGCAAGCGAGCCTACTTTGAGGGCCTGTATCAGAAGGCCAATACGAATCCGTGCGGATGACGCCTACCGGGTAGTAATGGCCAAAACCAGAGGACCGGCGTCTCCAACCGAGCGTTCGCCGGAGCTGCAGGTGATCTTTGGGGAAGCTCGAGCCACGACCCGAGTCCATGGCCTCCAGCCGCCGTAGATTTGTCCCATGACCAGCGTTCCAGAATCCCGACCTAACGCTGACATAGCGACGGAAGGGTGGGCTGGCTCAGCCGAACATCCGTGACCACGTGGGCATTGACAACGGCAGAATTGGGGCCGGTGGCGAGGCGACGGTGACGAACGAAGAACTCATTGCGATAGCAAAGTCGCTAAAAGGTGAACAAAGCGCCAGACCGGTTGGTATTCCGAGCCACGCCACTCACGACGGCTATCTTGCTGGCTCCTGAAATGTTCAGGGTGTCATGTCAAGGTGTTTGAACGATGGTGTCCTCCGGACGCCTGAAATCCAGACCCCAGTGTTGCTACCAAAGACAGCGAAGTCCACCAGAGGATCCATCGACATATAGACCTATATGTTTGTTGGATACAGCGGGTAAGGTGCTTGAGAGGGTAATTCTCAACAGATTGACACATATACACGGAGGGGCATAGGCGGTCTGTCTAACAACCAGTTCGGCTTCCGTAAAGGCGAAGTCGACGGTGCGATGCCATTCTGTCCGTCACCAAGACGGCTGAAGTGGCAATCCAGCGCAAGAGGCGAGGAGTACGCTACTGTGCAGTGGTCACCCTTGACGTGAGAAATGCGTTCAATAGTGCCAGCTGTGTGGCTAACGCCGACTCGCTTCAACGCTTCCAGGTTCCTGGGCACCTTAAAAGATTCTGGAAAGCTACTTCCAGAATCGCGTACTGGTATACAACACAGAGGTAGGCCAGACACGTGTTCAGATCTGCAGACACTTGTCCAGGTCTTGCATCCAGCAAGATTCGATCCTGGGTCCAGTGCTATAGAACACGATGTACGATGAGGTGACTACGGCTTAAGTTCTAAAGCACGAGGTAAGATATCGTCGGGTTCGATGGACGACATGACCCTGGAGCATATGATGAGTGAATCCACTGATCAGCTGGATGTCTAATTACGCCTCGCACTCCATTACCATTCGTGGCTAGAGCATGGATGAGCTCGCATGATATTGAATAGCTCAGCTGCGTGCAATACGAGCTGAGGTCACTGGTTGGTAAACAACCAAATCCATTCGGAGTAACACGTGACGCAGTCAATGCAGTCAGTATCTTTGAGCATATCAAGAGCGACATTAGGTCAAGTCTCGAGGTGCATGATCGACGATAAGTCTATGCAGCCTAAGAGTGGGTTAGTGAATACCAAACGGTACCACGCGACGCGGTCTGCGTCCTAGCGAAGATGATGCCAATAGGCATTGTCATAAAAGAGGATGTAAGAGTGCTTCGAACAACGTGGTACCAAGAAGTTATTCGAAAGACCACTAGAGCCGCATCTATGGTGAAGATGGCGAGAGCTGAATGAAACAGCTCCACCAGAGGTCGGTGGACCCTACCGACTAACCTCGACTTATCCGGGTGAGTTGTAGGCGACAGGGTGAAGTGAACTTCCACATAAGACCAGGACATCTAAGATGCGGTATGCGTAGTAGCCTCCCAGGTTACCTCGATTCTTCAATAAAAATGGCGAAACAACCAACGGCAGGTCACAGGGACCACCTAACTACTAAAGACCTCAAGTAGCTAGACATAGTGAGCAGCCAACAAGCACAATACGCCAAGTAATACCGATAGTGTGGTTCCGGGGAGGGTCCAGGGCTTGAGGCGCCGGTGGGTTTTCAGTGGGTCGAGGAGTTGGAATCCTCCTCCCCACACCATGAGTTCTTCAGAAGTCTGGTTGCAGATTTTCCATCCCAGCTAAAAAAATACATATAAATGCTATCTGGTGCCTGGTTTCTGAAATACACAATGTTTGCTCATGCTTTAAAATTTTGACATCAATAAGTAGTCCAAGGAGGAAAAATGGACAACAAGCGAAATCGAATTTTACAGATAAAAGACGTTGTCAGATATTGGCGGCTACAAGGAAAGAAGAAATATAGTTGATCTTTGATTGATCGTACTTTACGGAGATGGAGGGAGTCAGGCACAATCGTAATCAAGGAAAAAATGGTGATTCATGTAGTGTTTCAAGTCAAGATCAAGTTATTGATAACGATGTGTGTAAAATTCTGCTGGAAAACCTTGCCGTGAATCAGTGTTTCAGATGAGAAAAATTTCGTGTTACAACAAAGTCTAAGCTGGAGACCGACAGTTTTGACCGTCAGTTTTGACGGAGGCGGTTGACTGTGTCAAATTCCTTTTCCACCGGTTCCAACGTGAGACTTCATATCGACGGTGCGTCAGTCCGTCTATTTTTAATACTTTTAAAATTGACGCTGACGCTTAAGTCGATGCAGCTCTCGCTTTATTATGATTGGCGGAGGTGTGGGATGTGTACGATGTTCTTCGTGAGAAAGTAGAAGGATGAAAGATCTTTTGCTATTTTTTATCGGAAAAGTGAAGAAAATAATTAGCGCCGGCGTAGCGGAAAGCTTGTGAGCTACAGTTCACAATTTTAAAGGCTTTGTTCCACAGAACGAAACATTGTACAAGACAGTAACATTTTATCTGGGCATGTTACCAATATATAGAATATTCCTCAAAATAATTAGTACACTAGCGCCGCGTAGTTAGAGATTCCTTAAATTGTTCGCCAATTTTCATTGGCTGAAGGCAGTAGGCCTTGACCTTACTGAATAACTCTGCTGAAGACAGTAACGTGATCTACGTGATCCGTGCCACGAGATATTCCGGTAATGAATGTTTTGTACAAAGTACAACACACGAGTGCTCGTATTACCAGAGTTGGCACGAGTTCGGATTGGTTAATTGAAGAACAAAGCTCTCACGATAAGCAACAACGTAACTTCAATGATCGATACCTTTTCATCGATTGTCGTTTCCGTTAATGTCTGGGCCGGAGCAAAACTTTGTGTATTTATTATCTCTCCATACTGACTTATCCAACACCGCATTACTTCCGTCAACGCTAACGTTGACTGAATAAATTTCTAAGTAATGCAATGAGAAATCGATCCAGGTAATTACGTCCTTATGATGGTACAGCAAGAATTTTGTTCTATTCTCAATGACGAAAACAACCGGTCATGCCGAAGTAGCTATCTACCCTTTGTAGATATCTGCAATATGCGAGCGTGTTGCCAAAGGGATTTTTGAACTTGGCATTCATTGCAAGTGGGTATGTGTGTGTATGTTTATGCAGAGCATGCGAAGCATTCTTGCTTTGAAGGTATGATTCCCATTGCATGGTATGGTTGAGGAAAACTTTTCCAATCTAACTTAGGAATGCCTGCGCTAAATATGGCCTAGAACAACGCCACACAAATGTAACGGCGCCCCGACTTCGCTGGATCAGCTTTCAATGCTTGATTGTGCAATCGGAGCCACCTTCTACCATTTTTGCCTAGAATCAGCAATGAGTCCTTGAGAAGAGAGAAAGAAAAAGAACTAATCGGATTAGCAGTCATAAAACCTTACGAACGCTGTAATGTGACTTTTTCCAGTGTGTCATGTACAGTTTTGATTTGTTCTGGGTGCTGGCTGCTAAGATCGCTAGAACCTACAATTGATTAGAAAATAGAACCGCTTTGTTGAAAGCACCTTAATTTAACTCATTTGAATGCTTCTTCTGAAAAGTGCTCATGTAACAGTCAATTTATTTGCACCAACCGACAAATATTTCGAAATCAGTTGAGAAAACACAATTCCACCGTTGTAAATTTTCTCCCACCGTATAGTTTGTTTTCCCAACGCATATAATAAGATGTTTCTCAAGCCCGAAATAATATTTACCAATCAACATCATAGCTATTGCTTCCGCTGTCGAGCCAATCAGATCAAAGCAATGTATCGACACGAATGGTAACTACCGAAGGAAAACAAACTTTCAGAACAACGGCGGCCAATGAAGGGAATCGAAAAAATAAAGCAACATTCTTTCCATGCGTGCCAATTAATTGCGGCAATTTCTAAATTTCACTTTCTCATGTAAAAATAATCGACTTCTGCAGCCGAGAGCCAACAGCCGAGGCCGGATGTTTTGTCCGGCACCGTTCTGTCGGCAAGTTAGAGAATGAGCTTAAGCACGCGTGGGTTCACCAGAACTACGTACACGCAACACAGTATAGATGGGAGAAAAGTGGGATCGAACGGATGGCGAGTGTTTTTAGGTCGTCTTCATTAATGGTGTTCCCATCATTAATTTGACTGACATCGACAAATAAACTCATTTACTTTCGTTGCAAACATGACTTTGCGGTAGACGCCAAACACCTTACCTGTACTATGGAAACCTGTTAGAAGAATTCTTGAGCACGTTTTCAAAGGGTCGAATCTGTTTTTTCTGTTCAGAGGACATATCTAAACTTTTGGTGTGCCGATTATCGTTAATTGATGACAGCAAAGTGGATAAAAAATAGAACATTATGATTCGCAACTACAAAAAACTAGTTCTTGCAATTTTGCATAGTATTAACCTGGTTTTCATCATACAGGAGTCTTCAGTAAAAATTAAGTTTTCTTTATAGTACTAAATCGAAAGTACGAATCACGAAAATAAGTAATGTATCGAAAATAAGCTATCTTCATACATTTGCGTTGCACGTGTGTATTTGTGATGGTTTTAATGAGTTCATCATAGCATGCTGTGCGTTTGACTGTCATCTTTGATATCTTATTTGCACGGTTTGAGTTCATCGGATTTAAAATGTCACGCATTGAAAGAGACGTGAACATTAAGGTTTTTGACATATGGCTACGTGAAAAGGGTGTAACTATGCGACAAATGGCGAATCGCGTTCGAATTTATCCCTCAAGTGTAAAACCCATCATAACCATGTTTGGGGAACACTGTTCTTTGGATGAACTGCCAGGAAGAGGTAGAAAATCCGGATCTTCTAACACTAAAGTGGATCAGAAAGTGGTAGCAGTAATTCGGAAGAACAAATCAATGGCAATGCGTGATTTGGCCAATAAAGCGGGAACCAGCGTCGAAATGATTCAACGTATCAGGAAACGGAACAACCTGTAGATCTACAAGAAGCAGAAAATCGCCAAGCATAGTGCAGAACGAGAGCAAATGTATGCGCGAATATTTCATCGACCGGGTGCAGGTGTTTTGATGGACGACGAGATCTATGTCAATGAGGTCTAAAAGCCCCTTCTAGGTAAAAAATATTACTTTTCCGTAAAGGGGAGGATGTAAGCAATGCAGACAGGTTGATTCAAGTGGAGGAGTTTGGTCGAAAGGGGCTGGTATGGCAAGCAATACATTTCTGCGGTATGAAGTCTACAATTTTTTCACTTCCGGAAAAATCAATGCGAAAGACTATTGATCTAAGTGTCTGCAAAAGAGGTTGCTGCCTTTATATCACAAGCATAGTACCCATCCACTGTTTTGGCCGGATTTAGCGTTGGTGCATTACGCCAAAACAACTCTCAATTGGCTCACGAAAAAGGGTATAGATTTCGATGAGACATCAGTCCAAATTGATTCGGCCCATCAAACGCTAAAGGGTGTATTCGATAAAAATGGCACACAGAAAATCTTCTGTAACTTTTGAATCGTATGAGTAAAAAAGAAATTTGAGTAGATCTTATCCATAGTGTATTATTTACATCTGCCAAGTTTCATAGTTATACACTCAGTAGTTCCAGT